>CM065393.1:31790000-32010000 GCA_033060915.1 Euryodendron excelsum | reverse complement strand
ATATCAGTTCCTATATGGCAGCTCGAGATAATTCAAGGCCTAAGACAAATAACTTTAAATGTAACTTTTTGTTTATTTGTAGTTTATAATTATTTTTTGGATTAATTTAGTGTTTTTCATATGAAATGCACTAGTATGCTAATATTGGACCTTCTAACGGTAGGCCTTCAAAAAAAAATTTTTTTTTTTCTTCAAAAAAACATGTAGAAACTATATAGGACCTTAATTACAAAATATAAAATTTAAAAACATTAGGCCTTCAAAAAAAATTTTGTACAATTCATTTTCTTGGGTTGAACGCTTTTTTATTTTTTGTATATAAGTCAATCAGTGTAGTTCATTTCAAAATTACTTTTTATAGGGCTTTTTTCTTATCTAGACTAGGATATTTTTTTGGAAAAAAATTGTAGAATCTATATAGGACCTTAATTATATCATGCAAGGTTTGAAAAAATTTTGAGGCCTTCAATTTATTTATTGGTTAAGTGGTGTTTTTTCTCCTTAGGTTTATTAGTGTAATTGATTTTGGATCTTCTTTTCCTCCGATGATTTTTTTTCTCATCCAAAATAGGGTCTTTTTTCAAAAACTAAAAATACAAAAAAAAATTTACATAAGACCTATACTACAACCATATCAAGTTTTTAAAAGTTAGGGGCCTAAGGCAAGAGCGCCTTGCTCACCTAGGCCTAGAGCCGGCCTTGAGTTTTGGCTTGAGTTGTTTTTCTTCACTACATCTGGCAGCATTGCTGACTAAATTACTTTTTTTTTGGGTTATGCGATAAGGGCTGCTAGGGTCTGCTTACGCACACCTCGACTAATTTCGTCTTTAATTTGATTAAAAACAGACTATCTACACTTAAACTAGGGGATTCACAAGAGATAAATCTATTGCGCACTGGCTTCAAAGTGTTGTTACCTTACTTTCTTGCAATTTTGCTGATTCTCAAATTACACAAGCAACCATTCATAAGTCCTCAGCTGATGCAGTACTCATTCTAATGTTTGCCATGACGCCCACAAATACTAAAAGACAAGACATCTTAGCAGCAGATGCTACGAACCATTTGCTTCTTTTCTTGCTTCCTAATAGAAGATATGCGCAATACAATCAAGTAATACCACAAAAATATATACAATAGAGGGTTGTTGTACTACAAACATCATTTAACATAGACAATCATCCCAAAACAGAAAGAAAAAAAAAAAGGAAAAATATGGTTGTTCCTATAAATGACTACCACTAAAGCTAACCTTTATTTAATTTATATATTAAAGCATAAACATGACCCTGAACAACCATGTCTCCTTCTATTCAGTAAGAAAAGCATCATAAAGAGGAGCAAGGGTCATAGAGCTTCACATTCCAGTACCCCTCTTTCTCTATCTGTTTACCTGCAAAACAATCGAATCAAAATGAATTTATTAGGAGTTGTATGTGAAGACTATAGGGCCACAAAAGGAACCTTCTTATTAAATTGATATAAAACTAAAATAGCAGCATCACTTACCTAAAAACACCATCGATTCGTGATGATTTCTTCT
Source organism: Euryodendron excelsum (assembly GCA_033060915.1). Classification (NCBI taxonomy): domain Eukaryota; kingdom Viridiplantae; phylum Streptophyta; class Magnoliopsida; order Ericales; family Pentaphylacaceae; genus Euryodendron; species Euryodendron excelsum. The sequence goes on along the minus strand of CM065393.1, from coordinate 32,008,457 downwards.
CCCACCCTGTTTGTAACCAATTTGCTTCGACCTTTTCACCTCCCTTTGCTGTTTTTGTTCAACAATTCTAACAAACCATTTTGGTCTTCCAGTTAAGAGCATAAGATATCCCATAACCAATCCAACTACTATTCCACATCCGTACCCCATCAACACGGCTTCCCAAACAAATCCACTTGCAATGTCCAAATCATCTTCTTGTTGCAACATCACTGGTGGCTGTGCTTGCGCCACATTATCTCCACATTCCTTTGACATTGGAAATCCACATAATCCTGAGTTCCCAGCATATGAATCATTCCGAAATGTATCCAATTGTGTGCTTCGAGGTATGGGTCCAACTAAATGGTTCCTTGAAAGGTTTAGGACTGCAAGAAATGTTAGGATCGTGAGTTGCTTTGGAATCTCCCCAGTGAGTTGGTTTGAAGATAGGTCTAATGATTCAAGAACCTTTAGATTTCCTAGTGATGATGGAATATGACCCATAAGGCTATTATGAGATAAATTAAGCAATCGAAGTGCTTGTAGCATTCCAATGACATTTGGAATCTCTCCTTTGAATTTATTGTTGGAGAAGTCGATTGTTGTGAAGACAGTTAGAATATACACTCGTTCAATATCCACCCCCTTGTAGACTAGCTCCACAGAATCTCGATAATAGTTTTGGCCTATATATTGTGCCTCCGTTTTAGATTCATCCACATCCCTTATAGCTTTGAAATTGTGAAAATATGTCGTTGGCAAAAAGCCAGTGAACTCATTGTGAGAGAGATCGAAAATTCGAAGCTTAGGGAATGAAAATGCAGTTCCAAAAGTGCCTATAGGACCATGAAACCTGTTGGACCGCAAAACAAGAACCTGTAACTCTGGAAGAGTCCCTAACCAGTTCGGGAATGTATCATTTATCTTGTTGTCTCCAAGGTCTAGAACTTCCAAGCATTTACAATTGGTTAATGATGGCGGCACTAGTCCTTCCAAATGATTGCCATTCAAGTTAAGATTCCTTAACCGATTGCCCTCTGCAAATTTTGCTGGAATAATCCCATGAAAGCCATTCATCCGAAGATCTAACACCGAGAGAAAATTGCTAAAGTTTCCCAAACATTGTGGAATTACACCACACAAGTTGTTGTGAGACAAATCAAGAACGTCAAGGGAGCTCAAATTGCAAGTAGATGAAGGGATGTCTCCAGTGAATTCATTGTGTGAGATCAAAAAGTAAAGTGGGGAGTGTGGTGGAATTGGCAGTGATCCTTGAAGGTAGTTATGAGAAAGATCTAAGAAATTGAATGAAGTGTCCCAAACCCATTTTGGAATCTGGCCATGAATATTGTTTTTGGAAATATCTAGTTCATGGAGATTCTTCGAGTTTCTCAAGAAATTTGGGAACTCGTTTATGTTGCAAGAAGACAAACGCAATGACAAAAGATTGGGCAAGGTAGTGTTGTTGTCACTACTTACTGATAAACTATTCTGAGAAAGATCAAGGTACTCTAGTTTTTTGAGCTTTGAGAATAAGTGTAGATCCACAAAACCACTCAAATTATTTGATGAAAGGTAGAGGCAAGTCAGGTTTGCAAGCTTTGAAATTGACTGCGGAATGGGGCCTTGTAGTTTATTATTACGCAACACTAGGTACTTCAATGCTGATTCATATTGGAACTCAGGAATTTGACCATCCAAGTGATTAGAACTCAAACGCAATTCTACCAATGAGAGAAGCCCGCCTATGTTGGAGGGAATGGGACCTGTAAGAGCATTATTCGAAATGTCTAAATAAACAAGCTGTGTTAGGTTGGCCACCAAGTGTGAGAATTGGCCATTGAGTCTATTATCTTGAAGAGCTAAAGACTCTAGCTTCATGAGCTTACCAAAATCATTGGGAATTTTGCCTTCGAGATTGTTGCTGGAAAGACTTAAGATGGTGAGTTGCTCAAGATTCGAGAGAGTAGATGGGACCTGACCGGAGAAACTGTTTTTTGATAAGTCTAAAAGACTGATCTGCGTAAGGTTCCCAAGCGATTCAGGAATGGATCCTGAGAATTTGCAGTATGAGAGGCTCAAGTAATTCAAGGACTCGAGATAGCCAATTGAATCTGGTAATTCTCCAGATAAACTGGTTTTTGAGATATCCAAACCCTTGAGGGAACTATTGCTGCTCCAGTTTACTTTGGATAAATTACCAGTGAGAAACCTGTTACCTTCTAAATGGAGTTCTTGCAAGTTTGGAAGGTGGAAGAAAAAGCCATCTGGTAAGTTGCCCAGCAATCCAGTCCAGCCGAGGTTGAGAGTGGTTAAAGAAGATAAGTTCATCAAGGAATTGGGTAAAACTGAAGATATGTTTACTTGGGAAATGACAAGTTCTTGTAAATGGGTCAGGTTTTTGAGCAACATTTTAAAATTGTGTGGTTCAAGTCCTAGTCGTCCATCAAAGGAAGAGAGATGGAGTGAAACCAGTTTGGACAAGTGGGAGACTTCTGATGGGATTAAGCCTAAAAAATTGGAATAAAAGAGGCTAAGATGAGTCAAATTCACAAACCGACCAAACGCAGATGAGATGCTGGAGTGATTGAAGTCATTGTTGCTGAGATTGAGCCGTTGGAGGTGAGAAAGTTGGAAGAGGCTGCTATTAGGATGGATGGTCCCATGGAGCTGGCTACAACTGAGGTCGAGCCCAATCACGTGACCCGTAAACACATCACATGTCACCCCATCCCATGAACAACAATCGACAGCATTCTCATTCCAAGACAGTGTCTTTGGATAAGCAGAATCGCACCCGAAGGAAGCAAAACTGTTTATAGTGAACATATGCTTAAATTCCAGCAACGCAGATACCTGGTCATGACGACACAAATGACTTGGAGAAGAAGAAAAAGAGAAGGGAGATTGCAAGATACAGCAAAGGAGTAGGAATAGCCACATCAATCGGCCCATTTTTTTTTTTAATAAATCGAAAGGATTAAGGATTGAGAGGTAAAAGGTAAGTATATTTTGAGTGCTGATAGTACTACTCTAATTCATCGCTTGATATATATAGTGCTGCAACTTATGACGAATCATGAAACTTGATTAATTGTCAAGTTTGACTTGACTTGGTGAAAAGGAAAAAGGATGGAAATGACAAAGAAAAGAGAGCGGTGAGTAAAAATTAAAAATAAAAGAGAAATGAGTGAGAAAATGTTTTTATTCATTTCCCTTTACTTTTGTTATTGATCAATGTTTATTTAGTTCCTTCTTGTTTTCGCAATCTAACCAAACAAAAGCATGAATTTCTGCCAATAAATCTGTGGGATCCAAATACAGCATCAATCATCACTCATCTCTCATCAAAGGTTTCCCACCGTTCAGGAGGGAAAATGGGAGATAACAACCAGGAAGGAAGACTTGTCCAACATGCTTTTGATGACTTTCATTAATTCTGTCAAACATGCAATAATCAATTGATCAAGCAGTCCCAAAGTAAGGACCCATCAAATAAAAGATGGTCCTCTAATTCCACCCTAACTAACTTTTCGTTTATGTTTGGTATTAATTTATGTACATGCGTAATTCACGTTTTTGTTTATTATATGATATCAGTGTTGCAGAATTTTCGAGATGCAGGAAAGGAACTTAATTGGCAATTTGTAATACACAAATTCGTACTTTCTTATGGATTTTTCATTAAGCTCATGCTCTATTTCTCGCACAAATTCTATACCTTTTGCTACACTCTGTGTCTGTACGGTTTATCTGGAAGCTTACATGAAAATAAATTTTCTATTCTATAACTCAAGGGTTTATGTATCTAAACTTCAACGGCCCAAGATAACCGTCTACTTGTAGGCTTGTAATTGCTGCCATAGTTGTATGTTGACAAAAATGTTGTCGAACAAGAGAAATTATTCAGTACTCTTGAAATTTCACGTCACTTTTTTCTAACCCTCAACAATATAAAAGGTGACTCTGGTGAATACGTTTGGGATTCACTTAGTAGGGAGAACCAGAAATTGATAAAAGATGAAGAAAAAATAACGTGACGATTCCAAAGTACTGTATTATTTATCGAACCATCTATTCCGTTCTAGAATTCCACATTGATGTGAGGTGTGTTGTGCGAAAGATGTGATGATCGATTGTGGAAACAGGAGACATCGTACTGACCAAACAACTTGGAATGGAGTTCAGCAAGTTGTATCAAGGACTCTCTTAGTATGCAAGAGAATGACATGGGATGGGAAAAGAAAAAAAAGTATCCTTGGCATTAGTCCAATCAAACCTATAATTAATATGACGACGATGCATTAACAACATTTTTGCAATTAAAAGTTATTTTAATTGATGTTTTGTTTTAAAGTTAAATGCCTAAGTTCACATATATCATTCTATGCAATTTTTTTGTTTGCATAACATTACAACGATTTAAAAGTTCATTGCTAATCCTCTGTCATGCACTGTAGTAGTATGATCCGGAGGTCGTTGGTCAATTTTTCTTGGTTGAAAGTTCCAAACAGCCCATTCAACCATTGGAAAAAAAGACGAACCTGGTTACACCCTGGCAAGTCTAAGTCTTGGTCGCTGCATGTCTCACATTGATAGCAAACTGTTGGGAAATGTTCTATTCATGCCGACTTTTTACATAAAAAATTCTTGGAGAATAATGTTGCAAGGAGGAAAAAAAAAAAAAGATGGGCCTGGTTCAACCCTGACCAGTTAAAGTCATGGTCGATCCCTACATGTCTCCTATGAATAAAAATAATTTGAAAATATTCTATTCTTACAAAATTTTTACCCTGAAAGCACTATCTGAATGGTGTGACAAATGAAAAAAACTAAACATGGGCCTGTTTCCACCCTGACCAAGTCTAAGTCATGGTTGTTGCAAGTCTCATGTGCATAAAAACTTCTATGAATATTTTAGTCTTGCATACTTTTTACATAGAAAACACTGCAGTGCCGTCTTTTAAATTAAGAACCAAAATTATAAGTGTCATGGTTTGAAATGAAAGAATCACAAACATGCATGTCATTTCATATAAAAATTTTGTTACATTGCAATACTCTAACCTTTTGTATATTTCTATATAACTTTTTCTATTTTAATTTCAGTGCAACATGAGTACATGAATACTTGTGTTTTTGCATGTATACTGCCTGGGTTCTCGGTATCAATTGAATTATGATAACATAATTCAGAAGTTCACTTTTGATGCACATGATAGAAATGTATTCAAAGATGTTCAATCAAAACTCAGATTGGCCACATAATGCAGCAACCTTTAATTTTATTATGAAAAATTCTATTCATACAGAATTTTTATTCATTCATGGCATGCATTTTCAAGCTACGCAGTTAAGTGTTTGGCATAAAACTTGATTACTAGCGCCATCTCACCAATAACAAGGAAGAAGAAGTTTTCCATTTTGTGCTATTTCCCGGATCTTGACTCTTGAGGCTTCTCTTGTGACATTCTTCTAGGTCGAGTCCAAACTTGGAGTAGGTGCATCCAAACTTCATTGGCCGCAAAAGGTTGGTGTGCATTTTGTCGTAACTCAAGTCTCCAAAATAATTGAAGATGATACATTTTGTAGAAATTTTTGTAATATATTTCTAATAAGTGATTGATACGTTTTCTTAGAATTTTTGTAATATATTTCTAATTTGTGATTGATACATTTTCGTAGAAATCTTTGTAATATATTTCTAACAAGTGATTGATACGTTTAAGAACATTGACCATTCTTCATTTTTTTTCCCCTCAAAATTAATGTTGTCTTGTACCATGTGATTTTGATTGATTACCATTTCAAATGACTACATGGATTGATTACCTACTTCTTGAAGGTTATATCACTTGGTCCTTGACCTCCCTTTTCTAGGCTACTAAATATTTTTCCACACACGTGCAATCAAGATGAATTTAGTTCCTTTACTACAGAAGTGCCATGAACAAAGAACAGAAATACAATAATTGTCTATAGTATCAACTCTTGAGATTAAAGACAGTTCAGCACATGAAACTCCTGCATGGCTGCATCTGCATGCCAAGACCTTACTACCAATCGTGGAGAGCTTGTTTTTGTATTACAACAATAGTTGTTATAGCAAAGGAACAACACTATACGGACCACCCATTTTTCTTCTCCCACTTCCTTTTTTTTTTTGTTTTTTTTTTCCTCGTAAGGATTAAGGATTATGAGGCACTGATAGTATTAGTCTAGCTCCTCTCTTTATAGTTCTGCGAGCCGTCTACTACAACTTATAATAATTAAGATTCTAATTACTAAAACTCCTAACTAACAATCAAGTACACCAGAGAATATGCCTCTTCTAGAAATGCTATGGAAGCCAACTCCTCCACATGTAGTTTCTTCTAACGATTCTGAGACCTTATTGAAGATCACCTTAATTTAGGCCTTAATCACTAGCCGGTAGATTCTTGCGTCACCCATCAACGTAACGATGCTGAGATCATCAGTTTTATGGTGATGGTGTTTGCACAGTTTACTTGGCAAATGTTTAATTACTTATTCATTGAAGACCATAAAGAAGAAAATAAGTATTAATTATTGACCATAAATATTTAAATGAAATTTAATTTTTTTAAATTTTTTTATGGGCTTTAAGATTATATACTCCTTTAAAAAAATTATTTGAATATTAATTTGCAAAAAATCACTAAGAAAAAAGCTATTTTACAGGAAGAGAGAGAGCTAAAATAATTTTTTTCATCTTTAGTGACATTTTCCTATCAATGTTTAATTTTTTGTTTATTTTGGGAGTATGTATAGCCTTAAAGCCCATAAAAAGAATAACAAAATTACATTTCGTTTAAAAAAAATTATTGAAGACATAAAAAAGCCAATAAAATAGCTGCGAAAAAAGTTGGTGTCAAACCAGATTATATAAACCGAAGTGACAATCGCTATTGGAAGGTAACCTGAAAAAGTTTCGTGAGTTGAAGAATTCATTGACTGGACTGGGAGATCATGCCAAGTAACCTAACCTTCAAGAAGTAAAACACCAATTCATACTAAGGACACGTTTGGTACAATTTTTTTAGTTTTGCTTTTTTAAATTATTAGCAAAAAAGCTAGAATTTTTTTACTTTTATAAGCTAAAGATAAGCAAAAAAAAAAGTTAAAAAAAAAAAACTTGACTTTTTTTTTGCTTATAAGCCAATATAAAGTTAGGCGGAAAAGTCTTACCAAGTCGGCCCTAAGCCATTTGTTGTAAGATTACAAAAATGGATAAAGGCATGGTAGGTATTTCTTGAAAATTGTAACCAATCAAAATCAACGTTAATTTTGAGAAAAATAAGGAATGGTAAACGTTCGTAAGGCGGCTGAGGTAAGGGTCACTTGTAAAAAATGTGTTTGCAATTACTTTGAAATGTGCCAGCTTTTACTGTATAACCGTTTGGAGAGTTGACTAGTACAAAATCAAAAAAATGAAGACTACTGCTCTTATTTTTTGCAAAATTGAGCTTGACTTGCGTAGAATTTTATTAAACAATAGAGAATCTTTCCACCAAAAAATGTTTTAGTTTGAGTTAAAATGGGGCTAAGATTCCTGCATAATATATTCATAAAGTGGTCCTAAAGCAATGTTCCATCAACAAGAAGATGCTACTTTCATTAACGACGAGGAAGACAAACAAAAAGTTTGATTTTTATCAAAGCACAACTTGTGAGTTTGTTTCTTGCACCTTTCTTTCAGTCTGTATTTAATATATAGTCCATGGTAATTTTTTTAATTATTTTTTTTTTGGCCAATGGTTAGGAAGCTAACTTACCCCTCCAGGGGTTGGGGTATGGGAGGCAGATCGGGCTGTATGGGGGAGGAAAACACAACAATTGCACTCTTGGCTAAAGTAGGAGTCGAACCCAGGACCTCTTAAAGAGGACCCAAGCTCTTCCTCACAAGGCTAGCTCCATCTAGGAGATACAATCCTATGTCACACAATCCTTCTAACAAAGTTGACGAATTGTGCTCTAGTGTTCAAATTGGTGAACTGAGATCTCCTAACTCAATTGGTCAAATTCTCTAACTCAAAAGAACAAATAGGTGAATTATAATTTGAATCAATAGTTCGTTACCACGTGTATTGTTATGGTATTAAAACACATAATAACATATTTTTTAATTAAAATTTTGCATAAAAACTCTTATAATTTAGTAAAGAAATGACTAGTTTGTTTCTTTTATATATTTTAAATACCATAAATTCAGGTATTTTTTTTTAAAATTTGATGCATACAAAAATTGGAAATTATTTTAAAACATATATATTTGTCTATACGTTTGTTTTTAAATATATTGTCATATATGCCCTTGCGCTCACTCCCACTCTATATTTTTACAAATAAAACTCGCGCTGCTACGAGCGGTACCCGCATTGTGAATTGAGGACTTGGGTACAATCTATAGTAAATGGATGACTACAAATGTGGTTCTAGAATTAATGCCCTAAGGCAAACCATTCCAGATCTAGCTCATCTTACTATTTCGAAATCTTATTTGGAATGAACTCTGGACTGCTAGGATGGAACCTGCAATTTATGTGATAAAAATTATACTTGTTCAGCTCATTTATTAGAGCTCAGGAGGTAGATATAGTGGATAGGTTCAAGTCCACAAGCGCTCATGGCCAAGCCTTTGAAGGTTTTAGAAGTAAAAGGGCAGCAAATCTCTCTTTTTTTTTTGGATCAGCAAAAGAGAAGAAATTTGTTAGAGGAGAAGGGGGATCACAAGCTAGATATCACTGATGGGAAGAACCACACGAGACCAGACCAAGCTAATGTTTGATATCACTGATCAGCAAATCTCTCTCAGTAAAGATGATAATGTTTGATAATAGAGAGTCAAAAAACATATTTATGCTAATTTAGTGAAGCACAATTAAGGAAGTTATTGAAACATGTATAGCTATAGAAGTTTCTCTACATTCTATCTCTCAAAGTGTGCGATGCACCTGGTTTTCTCAATAGAAAATCCAATGATAAAACTCATCTTTGTACAAAAGCATAGTTTTCAAAATAGAAAGCAGAAGTAGGAAATGTTAGTGTTGTGTTTGGAACAAAAAGAAAAATGTGAAGGAAAATATTATAAAATGAGAGTTGCCCCACTGCATATATGGAGGTGATGGCTTTCGTATCCGGACGATGTGAGATTTCACTCACATCCATCCTCACATGAAACTTGGAGATGTGAAGCAAGAGCGTGAGCTGAGTAGTCCCAAGAGGTGAAGGCTCCTTGGAACCCAACTCCGATACCATGTTGAAGAACTCGTAGATTTAACTCAACCTTGAAAACTGGTTTGCAAGGTGAGTTAGAGTTGTCCAAGAGTATATATGAATGTGGTGACCTTCGTATACGGCCATGTGGGAGTTCACTCCCAACAATAATCAATTGATCAAGCAATCCCAAAGTAAGGACCCATCAAGAAAAGATGGTCCTCTAATTCCACCCCAACTAACATTTTGTTTATGTTTGCTATTAATGACCAGGCCTAATGAACGTTTTTGTTTATAACATGATATCAGTGTTGTAGAATGTTTTTCGAGATGCAAGATAGGAACTTAATTGGTAATTTGTAAAACAAAAATTCGCACTTTTCTTATTGATTTTTCAATAAGCTCATGCTCTATTTCTGGCACAAATCTGTCACTGTTTATGTAGAAGCATGAGGATTGGTTTCTTATATGAAAATAAAAATTTCTATTCTACAACTTAAGGGTTTTTATGCATCTAAACTTCATCAGCCCACGATGACCTGTCAACTTGTGGTCTTTGTAATTGCCACCATGGCTGTATGTTGACCAAATGGTGTCGAACAAGAGAAATTATTCAATAATTTTGGAGTCTCATGTTACTTTTACTTCACCTCTCATAAATACAGAAGGTGGCTCTGATAAATGTGTTGAGAATTCACTAAGGAGAAAGAATCATATATTTGTGGAAGATGGTAAAAAAAAGTAGCGTAACGTTTTAAGAATACTGAATAATTTATCGAACAATTTGTTTCATTCTAAAATTTCACATTGATGTGAGAAATTTTGTGCGAAAGATCTGATGGTTGTGGAAACATGAGACAAACCAAACAACACGGAATGGGAAAAAAAAAACAGAAGGCATCCTTAGACTTAGTCCAATCAAACCTATCATTAATACGTCTGACCATTCCGAATTCTTACATTGACAGAAAACATAGTTATAAGAAAATTCACCGGAACAATGCCTGACACAACGTTTTGTGTAATGTTTTTTTATTTGCATAGCATTGCAGCCAATTTAAAAGTTCATTGCTAATCATCGGTCTTTCACTGTAGTAATATTTTACGGCATGCGTCATCCCATGTCCATCATGAGATTGTTGGTCAATTTTTCTTAAGTCGAAAGTTCCAAACAGTGGAAAAAAAGACAGGCCTGGTTCCACAGTGGCAAGTCTAGGTCTTGGTCGCTGCATGTGTCCTATTGACACAAACCATTGGGAAATATTAAATTCATGTAGGCTTTTTAAATAGAAAATACTTTTTTTTGGTCTGACATAGAAAATACTTTCAGAATGACGTTACAATGAGAAAAAAAAGATGGGCCTGGTTCAACCCTGACAAGTTTAAGTCATGGTCCTACATGTCTCCTATGAATAAAAATATTCTGAAAAGATTATGTTCTGACATAATTTTTACACAGAAAACACTATCTCAATGGTGTGACAATGAACAAAAATTGAAGATGGGCTTGGTTCCACCTAGTCAAGTCCAAGTCATGGTTGTTGTATAGTTAATAAATGCACAATTATTTCCTTTGTACCAAAAAAAAAAAAAAAATAAATGCACAATTGTTTCCTTCTCATTTTTTCCAAGAGGACGGTAGAATTTGAAATATCTTATTTTTTTATCTTTTTTCTCGCATTTTCTTTTGTCATGATAAATTTTAAATCCAAACACAACGTAAAATTATGCGTGTGAATAATATGTGAAGAGAAAAGCTACCCACAATTGCACCTGCTGGGCAGGCATTGAATGATGAGTAACACATTAGTTCAGGTCCACTTGTTTTTGGTGAGGCCATGCTGACATGATACCCATCAGCCGGCGCCTCTGTAGCAAACGCAACTGTGGGTAGCAAAGCCCTTATATGAATCCAAATTATTACAGTATCGAGGTCTCAAAATTAATCTCCCAAAAAAAATATCCAAAAAACTCTCATGTGAATTGAGCTTGTCTTCATCGGCTCGAATAGTTGAGAACAAGAAGGAAGCAAGTTCGACTCTTGTTATAACAAGAGTACACACTGGTGGATTTTTCTCCACATTTGTGGTGGCTTTAGTCTCACTTGCTCCTTAAGAGTACCCATCCTCCATATTACTGTAGTCTAATTAGTGCAAAAAAAAAAAAAAAAAAGAATTGAACTTGTCTAGCAAATTCAAAACACCTCATTTATAGGACTATGCGTTTTGCGGCCAAGAAGATGAATCCTTGCACGACCTCACATTTATACAAAAATATATAGACAACATACAGATAGGTAGAAAATATTGTCCATTAGTACTCCCATGCTGATGGAAGGTCACCCTTGTTTTAGCATTATTTTTATTATTATTATTGTTGTGTGAACCACAGCACACTGATATATATTATGGGTTTACATGACAAATTAACGAAGTCTACAGAAGCAGAGACCCTTATTGACTAATAGTAACTACCTTTGTCTGGCTCTAAGCTACTTAACGAAAAAGGATTAGCCGCAGCCTCCTTGGCCAAAAAGTCCACCACGCCATTGTTTCACCACGACCTTCTTAATTGGAACAAAAAACATGCAGAACCACAGGATAAGTTTTCACAATGAGATGATCAAGACCTCGGTTGAGAGCCAAGCAAATCCCTTCCCGACGCTGCGCAGCAAGCGCGACTGTGAGCAGCAAAGCCCTTATATGAATCCAAATTATTACAGTATCGAGGTCCCAAAATTAATCTCCCCAAAAAAAAAATCCAAAAAACTACTTACGTGAATTGAGCTTGGATAGTTGAGAACAAGGAGGAAGCATATTCGACTCTTGTTATAGCAAGAGTACATACTGTGGTGGATTTTTCTCCACATTTGTTGTGGCTCCAGTCTCACCTGCCCCTCAGGAGTGCCCATCCTCCATATTACTGTAGTCTAATTAGTGCAAAAAAGAATAGAAAACACAAAAGAATTGAACTTGTGTAAGAAATTCATAAGCATCACTTACCTATAAAAAGCCATCCATTCATGATTATTTGTGCTGCCACCTAGTTCAGAATCAATTTGCTTCGATCTTTTCACCTTCCTATGCTTTTTTCCTTCAACAATGTTAGCAAACCATTTTGGTCTTCCAGTTAAGAAAATAAGATATCCCATAACCAATCCAAATACCATTCCACATCCATACCCCATTAGCAAGGCTCCCCGAATAAATTCACTTGAAAAATCCAAATCATCTTCCTGTTGCAATATTAGTGGTGGTTGTGGTTTTGGTTGTGCTTCAATATCTTCACATTTCTTTGACAATGGAAATCCACATAATCCCAAGTTCCCAGAATATGAGTCATTTTGAAATGTGTCCAACTGTGTGCTTTGAGGTATGGGTCCAACTAGATGGTTTCTTGAAAGGTTTTAGGACCGCAAGAAATGTTAGACTTGTTAGATGTCCTAAAATCTCCCCAGTGAATTGGTTTACAAAAAGGTCTAAATATTCAAGCATTGTAACACTTCCCAACAATGTTGGGATAGGACCCATAAGGCTATTATGAGATAAATTTAGCAATCGAAGTGCTTGTAGCCTTCCAATGATATTTGGAATATCTCCTTTGAACTTCTTGTTGGAGAAGTCGATTGTCGTGAACACGGTTAGAATATTCACTAGTTCAATGACCACCCCCGTCAAGACAAGCTCTACAGAATCTCGATGATAGCTTTGGCCCATATAGTTGAACTACCTTGTAGTTTCATTGACATTTCTCATGGCTTTGAAATTGCGAAAATATATTGCTAGCAAAAGGCCAGTGAATTCATTGTGAGCAAGGTAAAAGATTCGAGGCTTAGGGAAGGAAACAACAGTATTAGAAGTGTCTGTAGGATCATAAAATCTGTTGGACTACAAGACAAGAACCTGCAACTCTGGAAGATTCTCCACCCATTTAGGGAATGTACCATTTATCTTGTTGTTTCGAAGGTCTAAAACTTCCAAGCATTTACAATTGGTTAACGATCGCGACACTGGTCCTTCCAAAATATTGCCATTCAAGCTAAGATTCCTCAACCGATTACCCTCTGCAAATGTTGTTGGAATAACCCCATGAAAGCCATTCATCTGTAGATCTGACACTCAGAGAAAATTGCTAAAGTTCCCAAGCATTGTGGAATCACACCCCTCAAGTTGTTATGAGATAGATCAAGAATGTCACGAGAACTTAAAGTGCAAATGGATGAAGGGATGTCTCCAACGAGTTTATTGTGTGAGATGAAAAAGTAAAACGTGGAGAGTGGTGGAATTAGGAGTGTGATACAGTGAAGCATGTAAAAACAGGGATAAAAGTGATAAATAGGTTAGGGTTCGTTCATTTGTGCACAAATACCGAACACTAAACTCTTCTCTAATATGCTGATTCCACAGAATACCAAAAAAAAGACATCAACTACTGTTGATTCACAAAGAATACCCAAAGTCAGAAAATAAGAAAAACCCCTCAAATATCATTCATCAAAGGCTATCTATTACATTGTGAGAGAGGCTCTATATATAGGCCAAATAAGAGTAGCAAACAAGTAATAGCCAAAAGGAAACTAAACATTTATGGCAATTAGCTAATTAGGAAAGCACAAAACTAGAAAATTACCAACCTAAGGAAATTGCAAAAACAAAGACTCTAAAAAATTTGCCAAAACAGGTGGCTTAAAAATAGAAATAAATAAATAAAAATATTTTATTCCTAGAATCATGTATCCCATCAATCGACCAAATCTCACACGATTCCGAGATATCTCCAATGGCTGCCTAATTTGCCCTTGGATAGGTCCAAGCGCTCCATATAGTCTAATGCCACGCTGGCTACTGGATCATTCTCCCTAGGATGAAGAGAATTTGTCCTCGAATTTGCAGGCTCCTCGTTTGAACTGTCGCCACGGTATGTAACAAGATGTTTGACATTGAACACATTCTAAGTGTGAGGATGACTGGGAAGCTTCAATTGGGGTTAATTTTCTCCATAATCTCAACTAGCCCAATTTTACGAGTTGACAGCTTTTTGTAATCACCCACAGAAAATAGATTTTTGTTCAAAATCACCCAAACATAGTCACCCACCTCAAATTCCACTAATATCAGCAGCCTGGTTATACTTGGATGTAGCCTCAAGTAGGTTCTGGTGCATATCATTGTGCACTACCTTGAGCTGCTCGATGAAGTCCTTTATTTTTTCATGAATCTTATTCAAATATGGAACTGGAGCTAAGTCAAGTGGTGACTGTGCGTTATGACCATAAATAATATGAAAAGGGTTGAAACCAATACTATGATAGATGGAATGGTTATAGGCAAACTCAGCTTGATAAACTTTCTGATCCCAAGTCTTCAGATGGTCACCCACTAAGCTTCGCAACAAATTACCTAAAAAAAGGTTGACAACTTCTGTTTGTCTATTTATTTGAGGATGATAGACACTGCTGAAAGCCAACTTAGTATTTGCCAATCTCCATAAACTACGTTAGAAGTGATTGATAAAGCGCAGATCTTGATCTGACACTATGAATACAGGCAACCCATGAAGGCGATAAACATCTCTGAAATAAAGTTGGGCAATATTCGACACATCTGCAGTATTCTTGCAAGGGATGAAGTGCGCCATCTTGGAGAACCGATCCACGATAACATCAATTGAGTCATTACACCACCGGGTGCGAGGTAATCGCAAGACAAATACATGCTCGCATATGCCCAGGATTATGTAGGCACTAGTAGTGGCAGATATAACCTAGCATTTGTTATAGAACCCTTAGACACTTGGCACGTGTGACCTTCCACGAACCTGTAAATTTCATTTGAAGGCCAAATGTAAGCATCCTCCATAAGATTAAATGTTTAATCTCGTCCGATATGGCCTTCATTGTGCAAGTCATGAATGATCTGTAGGCAGAGACTATTATTAGGCACACAAAGTCGGTTTCCTTTGAAGAGAAACCTATCCTGTAAGTGAAAGTCACTTCGAACTCCTGCATTAACATTCTCAACCACTGATGCAAAATTTGGGTTAGTCGCATATAACTCGCAAAAAGAATCAAACCCAAGTACCTTAGTCCGCATCACCGTGAGGTAGAGAGCACGACAACTAAGAGCATTAGCCACTTGATTCAAAGTGCCTACTTTATGCTTAAACACAAAAGTATATTGCTGCAAATAAGCTACCGAACTCGCATGGCACCTCGAAAGCTTGTCTTATTGGTTAATATGCTGCAAAGCATCATGATTAGAATATAAGACGAACTCGCGGTATCAAATAACAATGCTAATGGCGTAAAGCCTGAACCATTGCATAAAACTCCACATCATAAGTGTTGTAGTTCAACTTGGCACCTGTGAGTTTCTGACTAAAGAATGCCACTGGCCTGGAACTTTGATTTAACACTGCTCCAATTCCTACCTTGGAGGCATCACAATGCAGCTCAAAAGGCTGAGAAAAGTCTGGCAAAACAAGAGCAATGTTGGCCCAAAAGGCAACCCAAGAGGGGGGTAAATTTGATTTTTTGAAGATTATTAACAATTAAGATTAATTAAAATTAATCTAAACAATGCAACAATGATCAATCTATATGTAAAGCAATGTAATCTGCAAAAGAAAAGAAAACAGAGCAATAGAAAGAACACAAAGATTTACCGAGATTCAACCACAATCCGTGGTCTACGTCATCACTCCAAGATTCCCTTGAAGTCTTCCTCCACTATGTAATCTCTAATTACAAATGGGTGCTGATTGACTAAGTGCTCAACTCACTTTACACAAGAACTTCTATCTAAGTTCTTCAACCGCCAAGTAGTTTTGTCTAAGCTCCACTCAAACTTACAAGAGTTTTTCTTTCTCAAGAGAACTCCCAAACTCTCACTTACAAATGTATAAAAATATACAAATAACTCACAAACTCTCTAACAAGAATGGATTATACAATTAAAGCTCACAAAGTGAAGACAAGAAGAATATTCAAGAATTTCAATTGATCAGTTAGTGGATTGATTGTTTTTTGTCTCTCTTCTTGTTATAAATGCAGCTGAAAGCTTGTATATAACATCTTGTATTGATTTCATCCGTTGGAGGTTGTTGGGCTTCATTTAATACACGTCCAGTATGTTATAATGTTAGAAAAACTAGCCGTTATATCCCAGGGGTCGACTCCAGGCTTGTAGAGTCGACAATTCTAGTTCTGCATTTACCAGATGTTGTCCACTGTCTCCATGAGTCCGCTTTTCATATCAATGAGTTGGCTCCTTGTTCATTCTGTTTTCACGTCATTTTGCTTCTGTAGTCACTAGGCGATTCTTCAATTTCATGAGTCTACTCTTTATACAGAAAACTTACTTTAGGTTTCATGAGTCAATTCTTTATATCGAAGAGTCGGCTCTTTGCTCATTTGATCTTCAAGTTTTTCTGCCTCTGTTTTCATAAAGCGACTCCTCGTTTCCATAAGTTGGCTCTTTGCACATTTTGTTTTCAAGCTTTCTGCGTCTGTCTTCATGAGGCAACTCCTCATTTTCATGAGTTCACTCATTACCCAGAAATCTGCTTTCTGACTTACAATGATCCAGTTCATCTCAGCAATAATATAAGATCTTCAAGGAGTCTTTTCTCTAGGGTATGATGATCAATCAAAATACTTTAACTCATCAGATATAACATCTATTCAATTTGGATTGAATCAATCATTTGGTATTCATTTCCTTTTGATTTCCAAACTATCAAAGCTTTACTCAATTAACTTTGAACTATTCCTCATTATATGCAAAGCTTCATCTTTAATTGTAAAACATTCTCTTTCAATGCCAAGCTTTCTCTATTATGTAAAGCTTCACA
The DNA here is from genome assembly GCA_033060915.1 of Euryodendron excelsum. Lineage (NCBI taxonomy): Eukaryota > Viridiplantae > Streptophyta > Magnoliopsida > Ericales > Pentaphylacaceae > Euryodendron > Euryodendron excelsum. Next base: position 31,991,387 of record CM065393.1, on the reverse strand, counting down.
ATACTTCATTGCCGATTTCTTCTCTTTGCTAGCAATTCTTCTTTCTTTTTTAAAATCACTTCAATGAGACTTTTGTAAGCTTAATGAAATCTGTTCATACACATTGTCTTCAGTGATTCTTTATATCTCAAAAGAATTCTTCACTTGGATTTCATATAGAGATTAGGCAATCAAGATGAATCTCCTTCTTAAGCAACTTCCAATCACACTTTCTTGAATTTGAACTTTTGCACATTTAATGAAGTCTACTCTTGACCATTTTCAACATCTTCATAATCAAATTATCTTCAACTGACTTTTGCACATTCTGATGAAGTCTTCTATCATTCTGAGTGCAATACAACTTTATTAAGTCTATGCATGCTTGATGAAAACCTTATTTGAGTACCTTCAATCTCTTCGAATGCAAATCATTTGTTTGAAGTAGAAATAGGCGTCAATGTTCTGTTTGGTTCATTGCATAGCTCTTGAAATTCATTGCTTGATCTTGAACTTATTGTACATTTACTTTGACAAGTATTAGACTTAAAATTGAACTTTAAGTCTAAATTATAAACTTTATTAATCTGCACTCTAAGTAAATGCATTAGTAAAATAACACAATGTTTAGTTATCATCAAAATCAACATGGGAATCAACCTTGAGTCAACAAACAGGAGTAGTGGTCAATTTTTGCTTGATCACATTAAATGCCCTTGTTGCTTCGTCTATCCACAAGAATCCCCCCCCCCCCCTTACGTATAAAATTTGTAATTGCAGCCATGATAGTGCTGAAGTGGGGGATGAAACGTCGATAAGAAGTAGCAAGACCATGAAAACTTTGAACATCAAATATGGTCTTCATGTAACGGCCCGAATTTTCTTATACCAGATAATCCAAAGGTGGGATAAACCCTGTTAAGCAAACATAAGACTAGACGAGATAATCTGATAACTAAACGCTCGTACTTCAAACTTTAAAACACATATCCGCATTGGATCTCTTAAACTAAACTTTATTGCAAAACTTAGAATCTTAAACTCCTAAAACTACTCCAGCTCCTCTTTAAGTTCCTCAAAGCCCCCAGGTAAAGCGGCATTTCCATTCACATGAATATCTGAAATATTTTTCAGAAAACGGGGTAAGCTGTAAAGCTCAGTAGCAATGTAATATCCAACAACTCAACAAGTTTGAATTAAAATTTTCAATACAATAAAACAAATGTGAGATAGCTAAAAAACAAAAACAATTATAGCATCATAAAATAGTTCGCACGTTTCTCATTCAATATCTATGTAAATATATTGTTAAACTGCTTTTGAGTTGTAATATTGAATTTCTATATATCCTCCACAAAGGCCGGAACACACGGCACATTAATTTTAATTATATGCCCACCACAAGGCCAGGACACACGGCACATTAATTTTAATTATATGCCCTCCATAAGGCCGAGACACACGACACGTTAATTTTAATTATATGCCTTCTACAATGCCGGGACACACGGCTCAACAATATTAATTATATGCTCTTTACAAGGCCGAGACACACGGCACATTAATTTTAATTATGTGCCCTCCACAAGGCCAAGACACATGGCTCAACAATATTAATTATATGTCCTCCACAAGGCCGGGACACACAACACATTAATTTTAATTATGTGCCCTCCACAAGGTCGGAACACACGGTTTAACAATTTTAGTTATTCAATTTCAATATTACAACTCCCAAAATCAAGCTTGAAAATGTTTATAAAGCTATCTCATATTCGAAATAATACATTTTTTCAGGAAATCATAAGACAATTCCAAATACAGAATAAAATCATGCTTCACATATCATATTATTGCTTAACAATTCAAAATATACAATTTAAACAAAATATCATATTGAAATTACTGGATCAAGACCCCCTACCTGATGATTTTGTTATTCAGGTAGCTTACAGAATGTTTTCTTGAAACCCGTGCAATTCTGTCAAAGCATCATCACATAAAACTTTAGTTTCATACCCTAGTCATTGTACAAATGATGCAGAGTCTTAAAACTCTACCCAAACCCTTCATGTAACTCTATGTTACCTACAATAGCCTCCGAGTCATTTTCGAATATACTCGGTTAATTTCGGTCCAAGTCCGGACTGCTAAAATTATAAAAAATATGAATGAATTTTTAAAATTTTTAAAATTACTTTATAAAGGTTTTATTATAATATTTTAGATTAAATAAAAATACTCATAGTGTCTATTTTTCTTAAAGTTCAAAATTTTAGAATTTATATAAAAGTGAGTATTTTTTTTTTATGGAAACGATTAAAAATACATAGTAAATAACAAAAAGACTTGTAGATTACTCACTCTCCTTCCAAAGAGTTTGAAATAATTGAATCAATCTATACAATAATTTTGAAAGTTCATAACTCATCTTTTTTTTAAGTATATTTTTGTTTTTTTATTTACCAAATACATAATAAATATATAACACTTCTAAAAGTGGCCAAATAATATATACATATAAGTTAAACCTTATGTGAGACCCACTGGTCAAAACAATGAGCCAAAATAACTACTCATGCGCCTGCACACGTCCCAAGGCACGACTGGGCTTCGTTATACACTGTTCATCATCTTTTTCAAATTTTCGTATGATTTGAACACCTTTTGGTAAAATAGGCTTTTCTCCCTCGTTCTTTAACGGAATCACGTGATTCTTGAGCCTAAATTCAAGCTCTCGAAAAGATTTACAACTTTTATGTTGTACAATTTAGCAATAGAGAAGGTGTAGCCCCTTAAAAATGGACCGAAAGTGGACTGGTCTGCCTAAATTTTCTGGGCAAACCTACAACTCTTGTTTTTTCTTTAAATTTCTTCATTCTAAGGTGTTGTAAGGTCATTCATGGCTATTCTAACATATACACTAGCTGTCCATAGTATTTTCTTGGATTAACAATCAAAAATTAAAGTCATTACATGCATGCAAGGCTTAACACATCATTTTTAATAAAAATGAAAACCATTTTCATTCTAGACTTTCTGGAATTCTAAGACCAGTTCTAAAACATCTCTAAACAACTAGAAACACATTCCAAAAAGACCAAACCAAATGCAAGGCTACATTTTTTAAATTATTAAAATTTTATGTTTCTACACCTTACCGGAAAAAATGGTTTTCCGGCCGAATCCAGCACCCAATCCTACATGCAAGTATGGAACAAAATATAAAACAGTAAGTAGAACAATATACTTAAGTTTGAAAGGATTTGGGCTTGGTTTGAGCCTTGAACACCACTTTCCCTTACTTTCTCTCTTGCTTGCCCTCCTCCCAAATACTTTCTCTCTTAGTTTCTTGCTTAGATTCGGTTGCCTTATCCTTCAAATGGCAGCATTGCCTATCTATAATATACAATTTTTTTTAAAGTGGCATTGGGGAAGGTGCCAATCCCCTCATTGTTCCCCATGACTTACACCTTTTGCCAAAATTTGGGGAAGGTGGCAATGTCACCTTTTGCCAAAATTTGTCGGCAGTCCCCCCCCTCCTTTCTCTTTTTTGTTAGGGGGGGTTTTACACTTCAGTTGTGGCCACTGTTCTATCGCTTCCACCTTAGATCTGTCAACTAAAATTCCATCCTTAGAAACCACATCCCCAAAAAAAGAACACTGTCCACCATGAAAGAACACTTCTTAACTGATCCAAATAGCTTCTCTCGATGTAGAACTATAAGGACCTCCCGAAGATGCTGCATATGTAACTCTACAGTGGCACTATAAATAAGAATGTTATTGAAATAAACCACAACAGACTTACCAATGTCGGGGCGATTCATTTGGTTTATAACCCGCATAAAGGTACTAAGAGCATTAGAGAGACCAAAAGGCATCACCAACCACGCATACAACCCTTCACGCATGTTAAATGTCGTCTTCCACTCATTGCTGGGTCGAATCCAGATCTGATGGTAGCCACTCTTAAGGTTGATCTTGCTAAACACGGTTGCACCACTTAATTGATCCAACAAGTCATCTAACTGTGGAATAGGGAACCTATAACGAACAGTAATTTTGTTAATGGCCCTACCATCAACACACATCCGCCAAGTTCCATCCTTCTTAGGTGTGAGTAAGGCTGGCACTGCACACAGACTAAGGCTCTCTTGAACATACCCCTTTGTTAGCAGGTCTTCTACCTAACTGCGAAGTTCCCCATGCTCTTTTGGACTCATCCGATAATGCGGCCAGTTAGGTAGATAGGAACCGGGAATCAAGTCTATCTAATGCTGGATGTCACAGAGTGGGGGCAATTTTGCAGGTAAATCTTTCAAAAATTCGTCCTGAAACTCCTCCAATAAAGGTTGCACACTATCAAGAATAATAGTCCCACTATTCTGTTCTTTGGCATGGCAATCAGCACATAAACCAATTCTGGACTGGACATCTCCTCCTCGAACTCAGCTCTAGATAACAAATTGGACTCCTTTCTAGAAGACGATTTTGGTGACAACTCCCTACTAGGCATAAGTACAATGTTGACATTATCGAGCATTAAACTATAAGTATTTTTCCTACCATCATGCTTGACCTTCCAATCAAATTGCCATGGCCTTCCCAAAAGAAGGTGATAAACATCCATTGTAATCACATCACACCATACTTTATCTTTATATTTGCCCCCAATGGAAAAAGATACTAAGAGCATTTCAACGCCGTTACATCATTGCCCTTCTTAAGCCATGCTAGTTTATATGGTTTGGGATGTTGCTCAGTAGGTAGCCCCAATTTTTGAAAGCCTCCTCTGCCACCACGTTCTTATAGCTACCGGAATCAATAACAAAGCGGTAAAATTTTCCACCCACTATACAAGTAGAGTAGAAAATATTATTGTGCAACCACTCTTCTCCATCTTCCTATCGTGGTGTCAAGTATGACCGCCAAACCACTAGATTTTATAAATTTTGGTACAACAATTTGGTGTAGTTGTGCTATAAAAATGAAGTGCGCATGTGTTTCTTCAATTTTTCCTAAAAGTTGATCTTCATCTTTCCTTGCTTAGTATGCATCGCTTTCGTATGCTGCCACCAAGCAGCTGCTCTTCCTCGAAACCTCATGGCCACCAACGAAACCCGTTTGTTCTCTAGCACCTCTTTAAAGTCCAGGACTTCCTTTACTATATTGACCCATTCCAAGAATTTGCCAAGCTGGAGATTGCCTTTGAATTCAAGAATATCAACCTTCAAGCTCGATTCCTAACGTCTAGAATTTTTCTCTGGTGTTATAGCTCATCTCACCCTTCCTCTATATGGATACCCACCGAAAGAGTTGTCTTCTTCTTCGTCATCTATACTGCCTTCCTCATCCACAGCATGCGGACGTGGGGGTTGTAGTTGTTGCATAACAACGGCAAGTTGTTGAGTCAACTCATCAATTTGTTGTTGTATCCTTACTTTGGCCTCGTCATCATTGATCTCTCCCACAACATGAACCTTTCTTGGCAACATGATGGCAAAAACGTAGTCTGGCTCTGATACTAACTGAGGCAGGGAAGCGTGTAAAAACATGGATAAAAGTGATAAACAGGTTAGGGTTCGTTGATTCGTGAACGAATACCGAACACTAAATGCTTCTTTAGTCTGTTGATTCTACAAAATACTAACAAAAAGACATCAACTACTAGTTGATTCACAAAGAATACCAAAAGTCAGAAATAAGAGAACTCTCTCAAATATTATTCATCAAAAGTTATCTATTACGTTGTGAGGGAGCCTCTATATACAGAAGAAAAAAGAATGGTGAAAAAGTAATAGCAAAAGTAAACTAAACGCTTAAGGCAATTAGCTAATTAAGAAACCACAAAACAGAAAACTAAACAACTAACGCAATTAGCTAATTAGGAAAGCACAAAACTAGAAAATTGCCAACATAAGGAAATTACGAAAACAAGAATCCAGAAAATCTACCAAAACAAGTGGCTAAAAATGGAAATAAATAAATAAAAATATTTTATTCCTAGAATCACGTATCCCATCAATCGACCAAATCTCACGCGATTTTGAGATATCTCCGGCGGCTACCTAATTTGCCCTTAGATAGGTCCTAGCACTCTATGTAGTCTAATATCACGCTGGCTACTACATCAGAGTGGTCCTTCAAGGTAGTTATGGGAAAGATCTAAGAAAGTAAATGAAGCTTCCCCAACCCATTTTGGAATCTAGCCATGAATATTGTTGTTGGAAAGATCTAGTTGTCGGAGTTTCTCAGAGTTTCTTAAGAAATTCGGGGCCTCGTTTATGTTGCAAGAGGACAAATGCAATGACGAAAGGTTAGGGAAGGTAGTGTTGGCATTGCTCTCAGTGCCTACTGAGAGATTATTCTGAAAAAGATCAAGGTACTCGAGTTTTCTAATGTTTGAGAATAAGGGTAGATCCACAACACCACTCAAATTATTTGATGAAAGGTTGAGGCATGTCAGGTTTTTGAGTTTCGAAATTGACTGCAGAATGGGGCCCTGTAGTTCATTATTACTAAGCACAAGGTACTCCAATTCTAATTTATGCTGAAACTCGGGAATTTGACTAGTCAATTGATTATAACTGGTATATAACTCCATCAATGATAGAAGCCCAATTATGTTGGATGGAATAGGACCTGTTGGTGCATTATTCGAAATGTCTAGGTAAACAAGTTGTGTCAGGTTAGCCATTGAGAGTGGTAATTGGCCATTTAAATAGTTTTCTCTAAGAGTTAAAAACTCTAGCTTTACGAGCTTACCAAATGTGTTAGGAAATTGGCCTTTGAGACTATTACTAGAAAGATTTGAGAGAGTATGAGGTACTTGACAACTGAAACTGTTTCCCGATAAGTCTACCCACTGATCTGCGTAAGGTTCCCAAGCGATTTAGGAATCGATCTTGAAATTTGCAATATGAGAGACGCAAGTAATTCAAGGAATTGAGATAGCCAATTGAATTAGGCAGTTCTTCAGATAAACTGGTTGCTGAGAAATCCAACTCCTTGTGAGAACTATTGCTGCTCCAGTCTACTTTGGGTAAGTTGGCAGTGAGATCACTGTAACCTTGTAAATTCAATTTTTACAAGTTTGGAAGTTGAATATGTCGTCTAGTAAGTTCCCTAACAAACCTGTTAGGCCAAGGTCGAGAGTCATTAAAGAAGAGAAGTTCATGAAGGAATTGGGTAAAGCTGAAGAGATGTTTACTTGGGAAAGGACAAGTTCTTGTAATTGGGTTAGGTTTTGCATTAGCATTTTCAAATTGTGTGGTTCAAGTCTCAGCAGTCCATCCCAAGAAGAGAGATGAATTGCAACAAGTTTGGAAAGGTGGGAGATTTCTGATGGGATTATGCCTGAAAAACTAGAATAAAAGAGGCTCAAATGTGTCAAATTAACAAACCGACTAAACGCAAATGAAATGCAAGAGTGATTGAAATCATTGTAGCTGAGATTGAGTTGTTGAAGGTGAGAGAGTTGGAAGAGGCTGTTATTGGGATGGATGATCCCATAGAGCTGGCTACAACTGAGGTCAAGCCCAATCACGTGACCTGTCAAAACATCGCACGTGACCCCCTCCCACAAACAGCAATCAATACTACTCTCATTCCAAGACACCGTCTTTAGATAAGAAGAATCGCAGCCGAAAGAAGAATCACTGTTTATAGCGAACAATAGTGGAGGTGTAATTTTTGTGGAGTATATGGTGAGAAGTCTTTCATTTCATTAATAAGAGGAATTGGTTAAGAACTTAGTTGTGGTGGAAAAAGAGAAACAATATCAAAAGGAGGATTAACGAATTATCAATGTTACAGTAAGATGAGAGTTTGGGGCATAGCTTGAATGAAATGTATGGAGTCCAAGAAATTGAAGTATTCTAGTAAGGTTCAGAAAATGACACTAAACGAAGGGATGATGTAGTTAGAATCATCTTCAAGCTTGTTCATGGCATTATGCATACAAGCAAGGTTGATTAGAGGTCGTACATAATAAATGGAACTCAAAGGGAAACATGTGGAAAGTATGAGAAAAATATAACCCTGCCTTTTGCTGATGACATAATCTGCACAACATCTTCATAGTGGATAAATAAGACAGAACAAGAAAAAGAAAAAGAAAAAGAAAAAGAAAAAACAATCGTTCCAAAATTGTTTAGTAACATTCTCAGTAGCTATAGCATTTCCACGATGCAATAACGGCCAGCAAATCACTCCTAATGTGATGATGCATACTTCAGCAGCAAAATGAATAAAGTTTGCAACATTTGATAATCTAATGGCAGCTGTATCGCTTCCAGCCAACTTTTCTCTCCTCCTGCAATAGAATCAAGTCCCTATTCAGTAAAGCCTCTTCTATTTTTTATTTATTTTTTATTTTATGTTTTCTTATTGTGCTGATAATACTCGGCCAGAGTCTTCTGGACCTCGAGTCAACTCAACAAGACAAGTAAAATTGGAATCACTGCATTAGTTTAGCACCAGAATTCATCATTACATATCCGTGCTTTTTTGCGATTTCAAGTGCAAAGTCAAGTCAATAAGTGTACACATGCATGCGCCGGAGCAGAATGAAGGGAGTTATGATTGATCAGTCTGATCAGTACTTAGTTAAACCACGAAGCATAAACCTATAAATACATTTCCAGTTCTTAGGCAAGCCAAAAATACTAAAATCACTGCACTGGTATGTTATGACCGCTTGCCGGTAGAAACTTGGCTGGAAAACATGTATGAATCTCAGCCTCCAAGAATGAATTTATACAACGCAACACCAAAATTATGATTCTTGAAGAATCCACTCAAATTACATACATCCCAAGAGCCCAATTTACCTTTAAGAAAATTAATTTTCGTCTTCCAGGCTTCCCTCTAGAATACTGCAATCAAGCACTCATATCAGCTAATAATATCAAAAGCCTTCCACTGTATTAAGGCTATTCCTCTAATACCAACTTCCATCCGTCAGCACCCTTTGAGAACTGTAACAAAAGTAACAAGAACTAACCTCAACTAATTAAACTAAATAGTATTTTAACCAAGTCAATGCTTTTTGTAGAAGTTGGGTGTAACAGCTAGCTAAAATAGAAGAGTAACTGTAATGGAGAAGCTTTATTTAAATTAAAGATAATTAAGTATAGCTAGAAAACATGAAGAAAGTATGGAGTTGATGGAGTGAACGCTTGCCTCGTATGACTTTCAATAGTCAAGTCCATTAAAGGACCAATTGAAAGCACCTTAAAAAAGTAAAGTTGTCATCAAAATTCTATCCCTGTTGTGCTGCTTACCAAATAACGTAAAAATTCAACATCGTGTACAAATACATAACATTAATTGGAGGGGGAAAAAAAAAAAAAACCAAGTTAAGAATGAAATAAAACGTATTTCATAGATTCAGTTACAGATTGAGAATAACATCGGAGCTTAAATCAAAACACTATATAAATATGCCTTTGATTACAGCAAGGAGCTCCTTGACAAAAAAGCACGTAGTCAAGCTGCTATAAGAAACCATTGAAAATAACCATTGAAAACCAAATTTTCTCGAGGAAATTTTGTCTGATTTTCATGGAGATCTTCTACCCATTCACCTCGTGAACAGAATCAAAGTAATAACATCATTTCTTTGGCAAAATCCTAAATTTTCATGTGCGAATGAATTGTTCCAAAATAAGAAAGATTTAAGCTACTTGTCAAGTTTGGTAATCAATGATTCTGTGAAGAGTTCCTTTTTTTTTTTCCATAGATTTGAATGTTTGTAGCTAACTTGTATAAAAAGATGTAGAAACAAGAGAATAATTTGAGGAAGAAAGGAGCAGGGTAATGACTTCAGCTGGGAAAGCTCTGAAGTTTCTCAAATAAAATTTCTACAAAAAGCAACCGCAAAGTTATACAATAAAGTGAAGCTATATAATTATAACCACACACACACACACACAGAGGAACCTTGGTTGTTGAGGTTAACATCACTGCATAGCCCTTGTCCATGGAGTCGTCGAAAATCTAAGAGAGGACCAAAGCAAACAGAGATACAAAGAAGAGGAGAAACAGTCTGTATCTGTAAGTAAAATAAATGCTGATATTGCATGCTCAACGACTGAGAAGCCAGTGGTAGGTGAGATGAGATGGGTGAAGGCCACAAGAAGGTGCCACCACAGCTTAGGAATCGGTTCATTTTCTCACCAATTTGGGAGCTTTCACTTGTCCCAACTACATGTCCATTTTGTATGGAAGAGAGCAACCTAATATGCCTCTTCAAGTTCACAGGAAATGCGATAAACCAGCATCAACGGACGAATGGTCGACTAATATATTCAAACAAGCACGAGGCCGCTGTGCCGACTTTCCTAACAAGCGAATTTGTAATTAGTGATATATAACCATTACATCATGGATTTGAGTCTACAACTCCATATGATTTAGGAGAAATTAGATAAAATTAAAGACAGCACAATGATCACCAAACTCAGATATGCTGTAAAAGCTCACTTGAACCTTGCCTGTATTCACTGGATTACATGATGAACTATATATTGGCTGTTCTGCTAAGCTGATATGAGAAGGATATAACTAAGAATCTACTGAAAATATTAAATCCCCAGCTACGTTTGTTTTGTGTATGCATAGACGGAAACTACCAGCAAGACCTTCGTTAGCTACATCCTTTATAACAATCCCGACTTCCATATCTCAAGTGATCAAAAGTTATAGCAGCCTCACTTGTCACTTGGTTAACCTCTATATACAGAAATCTATATATACTTAATATAGTTCTTTTTCCTTTTTTTTTTATTTGCTGGTCAGTTATAGATACGTACCATCTCTACATAGCAGTTTTTATTTGCACCTCATATAGAATTCTTTCACAATGCCACACTTGAGAATAAAAGAATGAAATCCGTATCCAGAATAATATTGGACCCAACCAACATTAAGAATAATCTATTACCATGCTCCAAGGCATCAACCGTGGGTCGAGATTTGTTTATCTTCCTCTGTGCATATGCCTCTCTTTTTTTCGTTCGCAGCTCATCTTTTATTTAGCATACCGTTTTCTAGCAGCTCTACTTCGCTCTAGATTCTTTTTTTGTTTTCCTACAACCATAAGTCATAACCAAACACTAATTACAAAACACAATCTACCTCACTGGATTATTTATTCCTAATAAGATATACCTAGTTCCTCAACTTCCTTCAATGGGGCAGATACAAGTTGCCTACTGTTCTCCATGCCTCATTCGTTTTCTTCTCATGCATAAGATGAATGCACTCTGCTGCCCTATTTCACTTCAATTGAATCTGTGGCCTTCTACAAGGACAAATATGGAATGGATAACAAACAGAGTAATAAAAACTGATATGTACACTATAAATAAGTTGTTAATCTGCAACATTAGGATTTGTCATAAAGAAATTTATAAACAGAAGGTATAAAAGCTACAGTGCTGTAACAATCAGTCCTGTAAAAGCACTGTACATTGCAAATTTGCAATGTACTGTTGGTATCCACAGTACATTGCAAATTTACTGTTGAATTTAGGGAAAGATAAGAATAAGCACAGGATAATACGCAGAAAATAGCCACTACTCACATTAACAGTACCAATTTTACACAATAACAAGGCATAAATAGATAATGAAACCTCATCACCCACACGATAGAGTAAGCAAACAACATCAAGTGTAGAGAAATATCTTTATAAAGAAATACAAACTTGTACCTAAAGAAAGCTCTTGTTCCAGTTAAGCACCCTATCCCGAAGAAAAATCAACAAGAAAGCTCCTAAGAAATCACAAAGACAGAGTAATTAGTGATGGGTACAGCTTCAAAAGTGAAACAACGGAAGAAAATCACAAACCAACAGAAGCATTAGTCGAGAGGAGTAAAAAATATTTAGAAGCAACAACTAACAATAGAGAGATCTAGAAGAGAACAAAAGAATTCAGAGTGAAGGAAGAGAAGTCTGGATCTATCTTACACAGAAAAAGTAACCCTATTGTTTCTTGCATAAGCACTTAAATGCACACTATACCAGCAACATCATCCCAACAGTTACTGATCACTATGAAGATTTTCAAATTTCTGTATAGTTTAAAGAAAAACATAACAAGCCATAATCTTTTTCTGTCAATGCAGTCTCATGTTTAACAATTTGGTAGTGAAGATATCCGTGAAAGACATTAAGGGTCTATTTGCTACAGCTTTTTTCAAGCTTTTTTTGGCTTGACCTTATTTGACCTATAAGCAAAAAAGCTATTTTTTTCCAGTTAGTTTTCGCTTATCTTAGCTTATAAAAGCAAAAATTCTAAAAAAAAATTTATCGTTTTTGCTTATATGCCAAAAAAAGCAAAATGAAACAACACTCAATTTATATATATGTGAGACAAATATCTTCACTATGACATAGTTTCCCTATAAGTCTAAGCTTAACACAGATCTGAAAGAATAGACAAATACCCCACCATATGTATATATATACACACATATGCATATGTATTCACACATCACAATTGGTTGATTCCTAAAGCAATCCAATCATGCTTTAAACAAACATTGTGAGAATTTTTTTAAATACGTGTTCAGGTTATTGAAATACAGAAAATGAAAGTTCAACTTCAATGTCCTAAGAACATAAAGAATTAGGCAAATTGCTAATATATGTTAAATATATATATGCATATGTATACACACATCACAATTGGTTGATTCATAAAGCAATCCAATCATGCTTTAAACAACCATCGTGAGAATAGGTGTTCAGACAACAACCCATTTGAATAATTAGCTCACAGCCGTACATCGAAAAAATTGCATTACTCGCAGATTCGTTCAAGACTTGTCCAAGTTAAATAAGCCTTACAAGTACTCATTTTCATACTGTGCCCTAACAAATTACGACAATTTCATAAAAATCTTGATTGATAAACATAATAGGGAAGATATAATATATAGATTGAACTAAGAATACCTACTGAAATTTCCAAGATAATGCACTGACCTGTAAAATTCACGTGAAATAAACTATCGAGAGAGGGAAGACAAGTGACCTTGCTACTAGGCTACTCACTCCATGTGGCCCAAAGGGTTATATGGTGGTGGGGGAGGAAGTCCCCGACCGATGTGGGATCAATGGGAGGGAGTATCCAAACAAGGCTACGGCCAAACAAGGTACCCGACCAGGATCAATCCCCATCAGAAAAGGCGCCTTTTTGTTTGGGGGGCGGAACACCACCCCTTGCCCTTTCGGGTTCACCCCCAACTGATATCCGCCTAGAACCCCTTGGGGGAGAAGCGGACCGGCTGTGGCCCAGCAAGCAACCCTTGGGCTGGCTACTGGGTTACTCACTCCATGTGGCCCAAAGGGTTATATGGTGGTGGGGGAGGTAGATCCCTACCGATGTGGGATGGCTGAAAGGGAGTATCCAAATAAGGCTAAGGCCAAACGAGGTACCTGACCAATTTGAATCCCCATCATAAAAAGGCGCCTTTTTGTTTGGGGGGCAGAACACCACCCCCTGCCCTTTCGGGTTCACCCCCAACCGACATCCGTCTAAAACCCCTTGGGAGAGAAGCAGACCGGTTGTGGCCCAGCAAGCAACCCTTGGGCTGGCTACTGGGTTACTCACTCCATGTGGCCCAAAGGGTTATATGGTGGTGGGGGAGGTAGATCCCTACCGATGTTGGATGACTAGAAGGGAGTATCTAAACAAGGCTAAGGCCAAACGAGGTACCTGAGCAGTTTGAATTTCCATCAACATGGAAGAGAAAAGGTATGGAGCTGTCTAACACAAAACGCAACCAAATTTTTCCGAGGAAATTTTGTTTAATTTTCATGGAGATCTTCCACCCAACTCAACTCATGATCAGAATTAAAGTAACAACGTCGTTTCTTTGGGAAAATTATAAATTTTCCTGTGCGTGAATGGATTGTTCCAAAAGAAGAAAGATTTAAGCTACTTGTCAAGTTTGGTAATCAATGATTCTGTGAAGAGTTCTTTTTTTTTCCCCCATAGATTTGTATGCTTCATAGCTAAAAAGATGGAGAAACAAGAGAAGAATATGAGGAAGAAAGGAACGGGGTAATGAACTTTAGCTAGAAATGTCTGAAGTTTCTAAAATGACATTTCCACAAAAAGCAACCACAAAGTTATCACACACACACAGAGGAGAGAGAGAGAGAGAGGAACCTTCGTTGTTGAGGTTGATATCACTGCATCGTCCTTGTCCAGGGAGTTGTCGAAAATCTGAGAGAGGGACAAGACACAAAAAATAAAATTATAAGAACCAAAACAGGAAGCCAGATAGAGATGGAAAACATCCCAAGTAACAGAACAAAAGTCAACAAATGAAAGTTAGAGCTCCGAGAGACACACAAATATAAATTGAAAAAAAATAACAGTAAATTAAAAAAAGGACAAATTACATCAACCTCTTTTGAACTTTAATACAATCCACCTTTGGAGGTTGTAAAAATTATATCTCTCTCTTAAAATTGAAGGTGAGTTATATTTTTTTTTAAATGTTAAATTTTTTAACAGAATATATATGATGTTAGCCAAAAAAAAAAAAGTTTTATTACTTAACTTGCCCTTAATGTGTATGAAATGACATAAATAGGTTTTTTTTTTGTTTACGAAATTAATTAGTGTGTTGATTTTGAGCCTTCTTCTAATGGAAAAAAAAAGATGCATTACCAGTACAAGATTTTCAGAGCAAATTAAATATCACATCTGTATAAAACATCATTTTAATCAATAAATAAATAAGCCTCATATTTTTTAAAACTTTATATGCTATAATTAAAGCCCTATATAGATTCTATAAATTTTTATAAAAAAAAAAAGTTAGTCAATGTGAAAAAAAATGTCCTACAAAAAGTAATATCGAAACAACAACATTAGTTCACTTATATTAAAAAAAACAACGGTTTAACTTAAAAAAATCAATTGTACCAAACTTTTTAGATTCTATATAATTTAAAAAAAAATTAACATACATGTGGGAGAATTAGGAGCAAAAAAAACAAACATTTAAAAAACCAACACTCACTAATTAATTTTAAAAAAAATCATATTTATGTCATTTCATGCATATTAGGGACAATTTAGGTAATAAACTTTTTTTTATAGGCATCACATATATTCTGTTAAAAGATATTTAATATTTGAAG
Source organism: Euryodendron excelsum (assembly GCA_033060915.1). NCBI lineage: Eukaryota > Viridiplantae > Streptophyta > Magnoliopsida > Ericales > Pentaphylacaceae > Euryodendron > Euryodendron excelsum. Next base: position 31,976,238 of record CM065393.1, on the reverse strand, counting down.
AAAAATATAACTCACTTCAAATCATAAAAGAGAAGAATATAATTTTTAGAACCTCAAAGGTTGAATTGTATTAATTTAAAACTTCAAGGGAAGTGAATATAATTTGTCTTAAAAAAATTTATGGAGAGAACACTTTGGACCTTCCAAAGCCCTAAGAGCCACCGCCATCAAACTGTAACCCAGTTCGAAAAATCGAACAATAGAAGAACATATGTTTTCGACCCCTCTGTGATAGCAAGAGATTCGGAAAACACAATTTCTTTAGAGTAGATAGCCATGACTATCCAAAGAAATGAACACTAGAGGCAAGGGAGAGAGAGAGAGATGAAGGGAAGAAATGCTTGAGATTGAGAGGTCTCTAAGTGAGTGTGTGTGCGTGAGAGAGAGAGAGAGAGAGAGAGAGAGAGAGAGAGAGGTCTCTGATGTATCGAGCTCTGTGAAAGTAGGGTAGGTGAGACAAGATGAGCAACCTCCACAAGAGCACGCCAGTAGGACTTAAGAATTAAAAATTAAAGCAGGGGCAAAAATGGTATTGCATTGTGCAGCGGGAAATTTTAATAATCCATGTACAAAACTGTCCGAAGGCGACTAAAAACGGAGGCATAACCGTTTGAAAAGGGGCAAAAAGCTAGATGAAAAACTTCTTGTTTACTCGCTCTTATAGTATAGTAGACATATGCTTAAATTGCAACAACACTAACCCCTGGTCACGACGACACAAGTAGCTTGGAAAAGAAGAAGAAAAAGAGAAGGAGGATGAAAAAACAACACTATATCACAAGATATAGCAAAGGAATAGAAACAACCGTACGGATCGCCCCATTTTCTTCTCCCCTTCCTTTTTTTTTTCCCCTCCAAAGGATTAAGGATTGAGAGGCACTGATAGTATAAGTCTAGCTCCTCTCTTTATATTGCTGCAAGCCTGCTACTACAACTTATAATAATTAAGATTCTAATTAGTAGTACTCTTAACAAACAATCAACTACACCAGAGACTATGCTTCTTCCAGAAATGCTATGGAAGCCAACTACTCCAAATGTAGTTTTGTCTAACGAACGATTCTGAAACCTTATTGGAGATCACCTTAATTTAGGCCTTGATCACTAGCCGGTAGGTTCTTGCGTCATCCATCAACGTAACGATGCTGAGATCATCAGTTTTATGGTGATGGTGTTTGCACAGTTAACTTGATAAATGTTTAATTACTTGTTCATTGAAGATCATGAAGAAGAAAATAAATATTTAAACAAAATTTAATTTTTTTTGTTTTTTATGGGCTTTAAGATTATACGTACTCCTTTAAAAAATATTATTTGAATTTTAATTAAAAAAAATCACTATAGACAAAAAAAAAACTACTTTAGAGGGAGAAAGATAGCTAAAATAATTTTTTTCATCTTTAGTGACTTTTTTCCAATCAATGTTTAATTTTTTGTTTATTTTGTAAGTATGTATAATCTTAAAGCCCATAAAAAATATAAAAAATTACATTTTGTTTAAAACAAATTACTTTAGACCAAAAAAAAAAAAAAGCCAGTAAACAAGCTGCAAAAAGAGTTAGTGCCAAACAAAATTATATAAACCGAAGTGGTGAGACTATTGGAAGGTTACCTGAAAAAGCTTCGTGAGTTGAAGAATTGAGTAACTGGAATGGGAGATCATGCAAGCACCAAGTAACCTAACCTTCAAGAAGTAAAACACCAATTCATATTAAGTCATTTGTTGTAATATTACAAAGATGAATTAAGGCATGGTAGGTATTTCTTGAAAATGGTAACTGATAAAAATCAACATTAATTTTGAGAAAAACAAGGAATGGTAAACGTTCGTAATTTGTAAGGCGACTGAGGTACGAGTCACTTGTTAAAAATGTGTTACCAATTGCTTCGAAATGTGCCAGCTTTTACTTTATAACCGTTTGGAGACTTGACTAGTACAAAATCTAAAAATGAAGACTACTATTATTTTTTGCAAAATTGAGCTTGACTTGTGTAGAATTTTGTTAAACATTAGAAAATCTTTCCACCAAAAGATTCCTGCATAATATATTCATAAAGTGGTCCTAAAGCAATGATCCATCCACAAGAAGATTCTACTTTCATTAACGACGAGAAAGACAAACAAAAAGTTGGCTTTTTATAAAAGCACAACTTGTGAGATTTTTTCTTCCAACTTTCTTTTAGTCTGTGTTTGATAGTCCATGGTAATTTTTTTTTATTTTTTGATTTTTTTTTTTTGCCAATGGTTAGGAAGCTAACCTTCTACTCGAGGGATTCGGGTATGGGAGGCAAGTGGGGCTGTTCAGGTATGAGTTTTAATTTTTTCTTGCCTAAAGTAGGAGTCGAATCTGAGACCTCTTAAGGAGGACCCAAGCTCTTTCCCGACTAGGCTAGCTCCAACCAGGGGGTACTATCCTACACCACACAATCCTTCTAACATTATACTCTAGTTTTCGAACTGGCGAATTAAGATCCGCTAACTCAATTGGTTAGGTCCTCCAACTCAAATGATCAAATTATTGAATTATAACTTGAACCAATAGTTGGTTGCCACGTGTATTGTTATGTTATTAAAACAAATAATAACACATTTTTTTTATTAAAATTTTGCATGAAGTTATAATTTAGTAAAGAAATGACTAGTTTGTTTCTTTTCTCTATTTTAAATACCATAAATTTAGGTTTAATTTTTTTCAAAAAATTGATGCATAAAAAATTTAAAATTATTTAAAAAATATGTATTTATCTATACGTTTGAATTTTTATATATTGTTATGTATATGTACTTACATTCTAAAGGCACTCTAAAGGCGCTCCCGCTCTATAGTTTTACAAATGACCTCTCGCACTCTAGGCCTCACTATAGTAATTGGATGACTAAAAATGTGCTTCTAGAAATGCCATAAGGCAAACCATTCCAGATCTAGCTCATCTTACTATTTCAAAATCTTATTTGGGATAGGTTCAACTCCACAAGCTCTCCAGGCACCAAGTTTTTGACAGTTGGGAAGTACTCCTATACAAAGTGGGTTCTTTATGGCCAAGCCTTTGAAGATTTTGCAAGCAAAAGGACAGCAAATCTCTCCCAGTAAAGATGATAATGTTTGATAATAGAGAGTCAAAAAACATATTTATACTAATCTAGTGAAGCATAATTAAAGAAGTTATCGAAACATATAAAGCTATAGAAGCTTCTCTACATTTATCTCTCAAAGTGTGATACACCTGAGATTCTCAATAGAAAATCCAATGACAAAGCTCATCTTTGTACAGAAGTAGTAATGCAAACCAGAGCTATGAAGATACGCCATTTGTGTTTGCTCCTTTCTTCAACCACTGAGTCTTAATCCAAGTTTGGGTGATTAGAGAACTTAAGATCTAACGTCAAGATCGAGCAAAACTCCATTTTTATCCTTTAAAAAAAAAAAAAAAACCCTTTTACTTTTCAAGTGGATGTGTTTGTAAATTTCTGGAGATCAATTTTCTTGGGGTTGAAAGCCATTTAAGTCTGTCCAAATTCCATTTAAGTGTCCATAAGCTTGAAGAATAGAAGGGCAGCGAGCCCTTATTTGTAAAGCTCCAAGGAACGGGTACTCTTTATTTTTTACATTGTAGGATGCATTTAGTGCTGGACATTAGTCGGTATAATAACTCAAGCATTACCCGGAGCATAGCTCAAGCCTGTCCATTTAGCCCTAACGGGTGTTTAGTAAAAATATTTTTTTATCCTTTTTAAAAATAAAATTGGTAGTTGTTCGATCCAAATCTCATGAATATTTTCTTCACGATACGTTTTAGTATTAAAAATATATTTTCAAAAATAAAATTGGTAGAGTTCGAATATTATGAATAGTTTCGTCACTATGCATTTTGATATTAAAAATAAAATAAAATATATAATATATATGCATTTATATTAATTACATATGTAAACTTTTGGTGTCTAGCAGGCTTAAAGAGTTCATCCCAAGTCCACGCCGCTACGAGCTTAAGAATTATCCCAAATCTGATGAATATGGCCAACCAGGCCCACCCCTACGTTGAATTGACCTTTCCAATTAGGCCGTAAGCCCATATTTTGCAGAAAAACTAACAGGGCTAGATGTAGTTTTAAGGTCCAGTTTTCATAACGAACGTTTAATGGAAAATCAAATTTGTGATTTTTTACTTTTTGGTACAAAGGCGGGCCCGAGGCCCTACTTTGTGATTTTAAATAGCATACGATACTCCACAAAGTACGAAGTACAAACCCACACAATTTTGTAGGTTGGTCCGCCCTTGCAAATCCGGCCAGCTTGTAAGTTCCAACTGTTCCAATACAAGAATCTTTCTCGCTTGGTGAGCTTTCTCAAAATGCTTTTACTGCTCTTGGAAAACTATGCAACATCCAAAGTTTTTACGGCCGTTTTAAGAATGGGTTCGAGCCCCGACATCTGCTCTCCCATCTCTAATAGATTTTTTTTTTTGTCTACGCATGTTTAAATTTTCAATCTATTACTCCCTTGAGCTTGTGTATAACCACCGTTTACACAAATTATGTAAACTTCATACATTTATATAAATAATGACTGATCACAAGGAGGTCGAAGAGATATTGAACTTGAAACCTCATATTTAGTATGAGGACAAATAAATCACCGTGTTATCCCTTATGGTTATCTTCTAGGTAGATAGATAAGTATTTTATTGCTTTCTTAAATGTAATAAAAAAAGAAAAAGAAAGAAAAAAAAATTGGTCTCAATTATCAAGTTAAGATTTTTGGGTTTTGACAGGTTTGAAGCTTACCTAGCAGGCTCAATAAATTTGTAAAGAATGCCACCATTATTTGTAGGATGACAAATGTTTCAAATAAAGTTTGCAAAGTTGCAATAAACTTCTTTAAAAACAAATGAATTTACTATTACATATGAGAGAATAAATTTGGATGTAAACCACATTATTTTGATAATAACCTTATCCCGTCCATTAACCGATGGAATTAAAAGCATTCAAAATTTTGCATTTTGAAGACACTCTCCATCTTGTGCTTCTACAAATTGATGCTCGCTTTTGACGAACTCGTTACTTGGTTTGAACCCTGCAGATGGACAAATTCGTTCAATCAGTGTCAAGAACATAGATCTCTCTAATTAATGCATTTGAACCAAGCCGAGATACCTTTATCAATATAACCCGTCAAATGTTTGAAACTACATTTTTACTAAAGCCTCACATACCAAAGTCAGCTCATCCTTTATGGGCTAAAATATGCCAATTGGGTGAGGAGCTGAGTTAGTTCATAAATAAGTGATGCTTGTTCTAGACCTTGAGTTTAACTCATCTCTCTTCTAGCGTTTTAGTTCTCTCGTGTACCAAAAAAAATATATGTATGTATTTATCAATTGGGATTAAAAACACAAAGATACACATATCACACACGCATCTATAAACATAAATATATGTATGTGCATATTTTGTGTGAGAGGGGCAGATAGACACAAAAAGATACCCACTTGCCCAAAAATTAAAATCCCTATAAGCTAATGGCAAAAATCACCAGATTATTGGATCAATTCGGAAAACTCAGCAAAAAGAAAAAATAAATAAGCACAAAGAAGTGATTAGTTTCTCGGATCAGATCCGAATCAAATTGTTGACGGGCCTAAACAAGTGATTAGTTTCCCTGGAAAAAATGGCAAAAAAAATCAATAAGTGAAAGGAATTGGATTGAATATAAGCAAAAATAGGAATAGAATAAAAATTAGTTTGTCATAATCGGATCAAACCGTTGACAGCCTTTATTTACAAGTGATTAGTTTCCCTGGAAACATCAACGCCAATATCATATTGACTTTCTTTCTCACCCTAATTACAGCCTATTTGGAACGTGGGGGAAGAACTAAAAAGAAAGGGATTGAGGAAAAAAAAAAAAATTTCTTTCACTATTTGGTTTTGTAAAAAAAAAAAAGAGTTAGATTTTTTTTTCTTTTCTTTTTCTCCCTTTCTCTCATTTTTTTCTTATCTTTCTCTCGTAGAGAGAATTAAACAAGAAAATGAAAGAATTTAATTATTTGCCCGTCCCTTTCCACCTCAAAGTTTTAAACAGGCTTTTAAGGGTGCATAGAAAAAGGTCGAAGATAGTCGGAAAAACAAAACCGAAAACAAAAACAGGTGCTTACTGTTGAAATTGTATGTTAATCGATGCCGGGAATCCAACGGCGATTGCTTCAAAAGCAGATGTGGAGAGAACCATGGCGGCGCCTTCCCTAGAAGGAGTAGAAGCCGATCTTGCAGCACGGTCAAAAATTGTGACTTGAATTATCCGGTCAGGAATGCATGTCACCCCGCCTATGCACCTTACCAAGTATCGTCTCCCACAAGCTGCCCCGTCGTCCCATATCTTGTCTCCGGCGACTGCAAACAGATTTCCGGACGGGAACTGAGAGGGATCGTTACCATTGCAGGCAGTAGCTGAATCAATAAAATCCGACATGTATGTATGAGGAAGAAATCATTGATCAAAAACCGTATAATAAATAATGTTTTGTGTACTTACGAAGATATGGCGGACTATATCGAGCGCCAACGCCAACGTCGCTGCCAGAGACATGGAAGAGCTGTGTGAAAAGGAAACGAGAGAACCATGGAAGGAGGAGCTGGGCATTTGACATGATGCCAAGGGATGGAAAAAAAAGTTATCATTATCTTACAGGCCATCTGTAGATTAGATTATATAGGGGATGGTGGACCTAAAGGGTGAAAGAAATAAAATAAAAAAATCAATATTGCCATGCCATCGCACCAGCCGATTCTCGAAGCCTTTGATTTTCCAATCTCTTTAATTGAATTTCAGTACCCACTTCACGACAATGCATTCGTCAACACACGTCCATTTCAGCATGGGGTGGGTGGCCGCATATAACACAAGAAAATCTTGCGAAGTGCATTGTTATATTATTTGGTATGATTTGTTGAATTTTTTTTTAAAGAGTAGGCATTTTACTTGCGCATTTCTTTTTTTTTTTTTTCACTTTAGCATTTTTATTTTTGCACTCTTAAGCATAAAGTAACAAAACCCGTATTACAAATGCACCCAGGGATTCACTCACTTGTATGAAATGCACTATTCGGAGTTTTGTTTCGGAGTTTTGTAGGCTAGAGATTTGCAGCCGAATTTGACAAAGTACAACGGATGGCATTGTTGTTCCCACATTAATTGCATAAATGAAATGACAAGGTGATAGGGACTTACACATCAAAGACGGCACGTTCTCCCGCTGCGTTTACCATCGTGAGTCCTTACTCATTTGAAAAGGACATTAAAAACAAAAAAAAAAACTCACATTTCTATTAGTAGGTAAGATTGATAGGATTGTATAATAATCCTAATCAGATGAAGTAATTATTAAACCATCGCGAGTCCTTACTCATTTGAAATCAGAATTCTGTTAGTAGGTAAGATTATAACATTTGAAATCAGAATTCTATTAGTAGGTAAGATTATCACATTTACCATCGTGAGTCCTTACTCATTTGAAAAGGACATTAAAAAAAAAAAAAAACTCACATTTCTATTAATAGGTAAGATTGATAGGGACTTACACATCAAAGACCGCACGTTCCGCCGCTGCGTTTACCATCGTGAGTCCTTACTCATTTGAAAAGGACATTAAAAAAAAAAAAAAACCTCACATTTCTAACCCATCGCGAGTCCTTACTCATTTGAAATCAGAATTCTATTAGGTACTTAACATCAAAGACCGCATGCTGCGTTTACCATCGCGAGTCCCAAGGCGCATTAGGAAAGAAATTTTGTCCATATTATCTGCAGTAATTGATGCTCCCAAGACTTCTACACCAAAAGGGAAGGGCTAGAACGCACCAGAAGAAAAATAATCTGAGCCGTAAAGTAGGGCCAAAAGATTGATTTTAACCGTTGGATGAAGTAACAATTTGAAAAATCTGTTAGAATAGTTATAAATCTATAGAAAGAGCATTTATTACCCTCACCAACTTCCAAGGTTAGGTTTATTACAAAAGGATGAAAATGAACGAAGCGAGAATAAAATGAAATAGAATAGTCATTTTTATTCTCTTATTTGGTAAGATTAATAAATAATGTTAAAATAAAATAAAATAAAATAAAATAAAATTTATGTATGATATGAAATTTTAATATTATGTCTATACAAAATATTAGTAATATATTATTTAATTATTATATATTATTAAGCATTTGTAATAGTGGTAACGGCGGCGGCAGCGGCAGTGGCGGCGTCGGCGGTAGTTTAATTATTAAATATTTTTAAAAATTTTGAACTTTTTAAATTTTTTAAAATTTTAAAATTTTAAAATCAAAAAAATAATTACCAAACATGTTTTATATTTTTTAAAATAAATTTAACAATAAAAATCTTACTAAGTTTTGTCTTATGTTATTTTCTGTTGGAATAAAATGACCATTCTCACTCTTAAAATAGGAAATAGTCATTCCAACAAAATGTGAGAATGATAAAATGGTCATTTCACCTTTAAATAATAATACCAAATAAAAAAAATAAGAATAAAAATAAAAATGATCATTCTATTCCATTGAATTCACTTGTACCAAATATAACATAAGAGTTATTGAACTGGACCGAGTATGACGTTTTTACGCGGGATTTGGGTGTAAAAAGGTGAGATGAATAACTCATCTTGGCCGTTGAACTGAATCAAAATTAAATCACAATTGTTCTCTCGAAATGTATCTCACACGCATGTTGAAAACACTTGGCTCCTTTATTATATAGATAAGAAAATGATCCTCTTTCATAAAATTTGTATAGGAAATTTTATAAGAATAATATAATAATAATATTTTTATAAATAAGAGTCACTATAATAGGTGTTGTATTTTTAAGTGAATGACTCTTATCCAATCATATTATTCTGGTGATAAATTTTATATGGATTATTTTTGTTTGAATAGCATTATTCATATATATATATATATATATAATAGTAGTGAACTTATGCTATGCACGGCTAAATAATAAAAATTTAAAATTTATTTGTGATATTTTATATCTATTAAACAAATATTAATAAAAATACAAAAATGATCCACACAGTTAAACAAAAGTAAAAAAAAGATGCTATTTAACTATAAAATTGCCACTACTAATATTATTTTGGACCAAGATTCAATACAAAATATTGACAAAATATGTAAGAGATAAAGAAAGATGTCAAACAAAAAAATGGTATGCAGGGGCTTTGTATATCTTAAAATAGATGTGTAATTAATTAACATTTTTATTATTTATTTTTTTAAATATATACTAAAAACTTAATAACACATAGTGAATTTAAACTGTCAAAGCAATAGATATGTCTGTCGTGAATTAACACCTTCCCATGAAGCACTCTGCACCATAGCAACAACTCTCATATGGACCAGAAAGAACTTCAGCATGCAAGTTCTCCACAAGAGTAAGGGGATGCCTTTTATATCTTCAGGCTTGGTGTTGATCATACTTTTCGCAGTACGGGTCTCACTTTCCTGGATACCTGACATGCATATATGCAAATAAATTAGGTATATTTTCTTCTCTTTAAAAATATCGTAACTTTTTTTTTTCCGAACTAGCTTTGAATATATTTCTCCTTAAACAGAACATTTCTTTCTAGCCACTAGCCTCTATGGGGAATATATACGTGAGCATTAAGAGACATGGGGTTAAGCTCATGTCATAATTGACGTCAAGCTCATGTCATAGTCACTTGTTTTAATTTTTCATCTAGATAAATAAAACCGCAAATGGAGTCAAGTACAGTACTGAATTGTTCAAATTTTAGTTGAAAATTTATTGAATTTTAATAGGTGTCCATGTTTAATTTGTTTATTTTTTAAGTTAATTTTAAACGAGCTTTAATCAAGCCAATAAATATGGAACATAGGGTGTATATATAATTAGAGAAAGGAAGATAGGGTGTATATATAATTATAGGTATAAGGTATATATAAACATGGAACATCATCTGGCAACCAAAGATTTTCTATTGTGGGCCACAGAAAGATTTGGATGGCTGTGATCGAAACAACTATGCACTCTCCACTTGGATTTTGAAAGGGTCAAATGCATATAATTTTAACTCGCATATATGGTCGCGATGGAAATCTAAAAACATCGTTTTCTCTAATTGTAAGTTGTTTAGTCTCTTTGGAAATATTGTTGTGATTGAATCTAATTTTCTTAACTCTAACATAGCTACTAATCGTCAAATCACCTGGAATGAGGTTCAATTCTTAGAAACATGGCAGCTTCAACAAGTTGTTCCACCTGCTCCCCTGATCCAAGAAGAATTGGATCAAATTGTCCAAACTCCTAAAAGAGATATAGAGATAAGATTTACTTCTAGATCTTCTCAAGAAATGAGGTCAAGATCTTTTTCTAGATCTTCTTCTATTAGATCTCTAATTCCTCCTTATAAAATTTCTCTTTCAGAAACCTCTAGAACTTCTGCCTCTAGACTTTTTGATAATCTTGAGTCTGTTAGGATCTCTGACCAACAGATTTCTCATGGAATTTTTAAATCTTTAGTAGAAATATCTACTGCCTCTGAAATGAATTTTCGTCTTTAATGGATTTAAGTCCATGAAGTGCAACAAGAGCAATCCTTAATAAGGAATTGTTTCAACCATATTATAAATATTTTTGTGATTGACATTTTTCTAATTTCAGTCCTAATGAAGTAGAAAATTATAAAAATTAATATTTTGATAATTTAAATCATACTCAACAATTAGAATATTTTGTTCCATGGTTTCTTCAATATTATGTGGAAACTCACTATATTAATATGCTTGAAGAAAAAACTTGGATGACAGATATTGGATCTATTATTCATTCTGTTTTTCCCCTTACTGAACCTCTAAAAGTCACTAGCTGTTCAACTTCTCAAGTTTTAGAAGCTAATCCTTATGTTAAATCTTCTGTGGTTGACATAGTGTCTATCAATATGAAATATCTGAATCAGGCTTTTAAACAAAATAATTATACTAATTCATATTTGCAAACAATTGGTCAACAATTGTTATATCTAGATCATAAGTTAGAACAACTACACACAAAGATTTTTCAAATGAATCTTTAAGATGTTAAACCCTCTAAGGAAGCCAAAGTTACCTTACAATCCCCTATAGAGATTAAAAGATTTAAATTAGAATTTACAGACGAATTTGTTTCTGTGTTAGAAAAGAAATTACATTCTTTTCAAATTTCTACTCTTTTTGTAAAATCATATCATACTTCTAATCAAGATATTTCTGACCAAGAAGATAATATTTATAATTTTGTGTCTGAACTTAATAAAATTGATACTAAACCTAGGCGTTTAGAACACTACTGTTATAAACGACCTACTCCTCAAGACGTACTATTTAAGGAAAATGAGAGGGGGAGGGGGATGAGGGGACATAGATGACAGAGGAGTGAGAGAAGAGGCAGAATTCTGATTTCAAATTTTGAACAAAAATGTAACAAAATCTTGGAGAAAAATTGATCGCTGCCAGCCGTTGGTCCAAAGCCTGAAGAGCATTTTAATGCTACAAGCAAGAATTCAACTCCTCTCAAATTTTAATATCCAAAATCTTTCATTTTCTTTATCTCACTATACCACGTGTTATCACTCAGATCCAACAAATAATATTGTTATTCGATTCAAATCTACGTTCTCTTTTTATTAATTTTTTTAAACAGTAAGTAAAATCAATATAATATCATCTGTTAAATCAAAATGACTAACACATGACTTAGTGAGACAAAAAGTTTGAAAAATTTTAAATATTAAGATTTGTAAGAGACCGATCCGTACAAACAAACCCCTCAATTGTCCTACTAACACACCCAGAGTGCTTAAACTCAAGGTCGGCCCGTACAAACAAACCCCTCAATTGTCCTACTAACACACCCTAGAGTGCCTACAACACTCTAGGTGGAGGGGTATGAAAGAGAAAAAGAGAAAAAAAAAAAAGAAAGGCAAGTGGGGTGATTTGGTGGGTTGTAATTTCAAGGGAGGGGGAGGGGTATGAAAGTAATTGCTATGGGGGACAAGGTGTTAGGAGGGGGGGTGTCAGGGGGAGAAGTAATTTGCTTCCCCTCTGTAAGCCTGCAACACTAGTACCATGGCCGGTTTGATATTTAATTTGTGGACGCGGTTTGAACCATAACAGTGTGGACCGGGTTGAACCGAACCAATTCAAATTTAAATCAAATTCTAACAGTTGCGACCCTTCCACCATAATAGTGTGGGCCGCGTTTGGCTGGCATCATTTCGAAGGGGTGCGATTCTTTCTATATATATAGAAAAATTCTCCCTCCGAACAGATACAGTTTGACAAAATTATAAATTATTCGTTCCCCTTTCTCTCTCTCTCTCTCTCTCTCTCTCTCTCTCTCTCTCTCTCTCTCTCTCTCTCTCTCTCTCTCTCTCTCTCTCTCTCCCACAACAATATTCTGCCCCCAGATTCCGGCGATGTCCGTTCGCATCTTCGATGAAGTGCTGCCCAGATTCCGACGACTGTTCCAGGCAGATTTTGACTGTTCAATTAGTCCTTTCTCATCTTCGTTTCTGACTGAGAAATTCTGTACGAATTTCTTTCCAAGTTTTTATCCAGTTAATTTATATATATATATATATATACTGTGTGATGAACTTCTGTGAAAATTTCATCACTTTCTTCTGTGTTTCTGTAATGAATTTCAACGTTGAAATTCTACAGACTGACTGCAGTTTTTTTTGTGTAGAAAATACTGTCTGTTCATTATCATACCATATTGATTTTTATCAGAAGCGCCGTAGGTTTCTATGTGTAATTAAATGCCATAATTCTGCGTAGAATTAGATAGAAATTTCTCATTGTTTTATGTCATACATGTTGCATTCATTCTATACATTGAGAGAGTAGAATCAAAAGGTTGATTCATTGGATCTAAATATTGTAGTGCTACTTATTTAAGATCGTGATCATTTTACCCTGGAGATAAACGTCCGTTAATCCATGAGCACCTGTTTGGGGAACGAATCTGTCTTAAGCTAAGAGTGTGCAACATTCGACTTGATCTCCTGTTTATCGCATATTTTATTATTTTATCATATATGACTTGTTGAATATGTCATATTACGTTTTTCACACACTATTTAATATTGTTGATTTCACTTCATGATGACTACATGAAAGACATTGGACAGACTATGTTCAACAATATCATTATGTTTAATTTCACTTTATTATAGCTACAGTTTATATGGGAAACTTTATCTAATATTTTTTTCAACACTACCAACCACCGATGGCATCACTGGAGCACCACCATGAATCCCCATGCTGCTATCTCCATCATCGAACAAACCCATTTTGGCCACCATGGCCAAAATTTTGTAAACATTGTCTTCTTCCTCACTTTCATCTAAACTGTCATGGCTGCAACCCAAGCTCGCTCTCTCTCTCTCTCTCTCTCTTTCTCTCTCTCATGAGGAAGACCCACCGACTGAATCACCACCTCCAACACCATCTCCGGTGGTGGAAACACCCAAAATTGAGAGACCCACCAACGGCTCGAACCACTCTTTCTCTCTACATGAAGGTTTTAAGCAGATGGGTTCTCTAATTAAAATTGCAGGTTGGAACTCACCTGTTCTTGATATTAGAGCTTACAACCCTTTCTTTTTTGGTCTCATATACTATACTCTTCTTAGTGATTTCTAATAGTAATTGCAATTTTGCAATGAAAATGTAGAGAAACTAGTCATTGATGAAAGAAGAGATTGTGGCTTACCAAAAATCCAAATCAGCTACTTTAAAGTTCAATTTTCTTTTATTCCTCCATTTTGGACCTATTCTTTTTTATAGCCATCAAAGTTACAACTACATCAGATTTGAGATTAAAGAAGGCTGACTGTGAAATAATTTTTCTCTTCTACATCAAGCAAACATTTAACAATTTATATTGTTTACTTATCATGGTTTTTGAGTAGATATATTTGTCTACACATTTTTGCTGTAGTGAATGCATTCTTCATTTTTTCAATCTCTAGCATGTTGGAATTGATTTCTCGACTACTGAATGGAATAGTAATATAAGAGACTAAGCTTTGTTGCAATGAGTGTGTTTTAGAGATTTTTATAAAAAAAGGGAAAAAAATTAATCATCCAAAACCTGAGTGTGCTTCTGGGAAACATGTCCCATCTACCCAATAGTGGGGGGGAAAAACACCAAATTAACAAGAACAAAACCTCAGCATGCTTTTTTTTACTGATTTTCCCTTGATCGCATGTATCACTAATTTTAAGGAATGATTTATAATGTACTAGACTTACATGTAGTGGTGCAATTGGTTTAGCCTTGCTGGCCCAGTGGCGGACCTTTGATTTAATACACTATATACTGTATGATACTTATTCAAAACTTTACAAGGGTGTAGGAAAATTCAAAAATTTTTGGGGGGACAAATGCACTATATTATATTCTAAATGTTTAAATATTTAAAGGGCATAAGGGGCAGTTTCAAAACTTTGCAGCTCCGCCCACCCCCACTTTTGCCATTGGCTGGTCAAATAAGTATTTTTAGATAAGTTTAAGACCTTGACTTCCTTCTTGAGTGGGTATATTGGTTTTCCATTATACTTTTTTTTTAATAAGGGTGTAGAGTGCATTCAATTAAGTTTTTTAAATAATTTTATTTTTTATTTGGACACTTTTATGATAGTCTATATTTAATGAATTTAAAATTTTATTTATAATTTGCAGTGTTGGCTGTATTTTATTTATGTTTATTTTATTTGTGTAAAACAATTACAAGGAAATTATATGATGGATGTGGACATGTTTGTGTATGTAAATAGGATTGTTGGGATGAATATCTTCATCTGATACTAAAACAACAACTTCGAAAAATTGATTTAGGAAAAGACCAGACTCCAAACGTGGGCATAACTCTAATAACTTTATAAAATCCTTCCTCAATTTCAAAGTTGAGAAATTTTTTATTTAAATTCCTTTAATTTTTATTTCTAAAAGCACAAAAATAATTAATTAACTTATGTTATATATTATTACAATTGGTCATGAGGTTGAAACTTTCAACTTTTTTTTTTCTCATTTTTTGAAAATTTAAATTATTTAAATAACATGTGTTAAAATTCTAGTGGATAGAATATAAATTTGTAATGTTTACTTAATTTTCTCCAGTCTAATAATGCGTTACAATGTCATTGGTCCGTTTCAATATAATTTGATTAGAATGCAATAATCTTGCCTTAGCTTACATTTTATTTTTAATTATTTATAGTTACTCTCTTTATTAAGAAATATAATTTAAAGTCCTCAAAAAGTTACTTCTATTTTTACAGATCCTGCATTTAAAACCTTTATTCAAATTAAAAAATTAAAAAATTATTTTGTCATTCATGAGTCTATGATTTTGTCTTAACTAGCATAAATTATCTAATGATCAGGAAAAAATTCATATTCACATATTTGTATATATGTTGATTATTCATAACCATTTTGATGCCAAAGATTTATACTGCTAGTTAATTATGATTTGAATCCATAAAAGAAAATAATTGTATCATTCCGAAATTAAATTATGAATTGATTATGTTATAGTGTCCATTAGCATGTAGGGTTTTTTGTACCAAAATAATTGAATTTGAACAGTGTTTCCCGAAATAACAAAAACCAAAACTTTATTCCTAATTTAAGGTAAAATGCACATTGAGAGTGCATTTTTTTGAGAAAACGCAACCTCTCAGAAAACACAACACTGAGTTGCGTTTTCTCCTTTTTCCCGCTCGTGACCGACAAAGTCTGCAAGCCTGTAAAATTTTTCTGCAAATATATAGAGAAAACGCAACCATAAGTTGTGTTTTCACTTTGTCTATATGACCACCCAATATCCCTTCCTCCTTCACCCCACTTTGTCTATATTTTTTAATTTTAAAATAAAATTTGTAAAATTTTTAAATATATTATAATTATTATGTATATAATTAAAATGAGAATGAGAAAACAGAAATGAGAAAAGGGGCAGAGAGAGAGGAGAGAGAGAGGAGTAGAGAGAGACAAGAGGAAACAAAAAGAGTAGAGAGAGAGAGAGAAAAGTCAATAGAGAGAGAAAGAGAGTGGGGGTGTGTGGACAGAAAAGGGGGGAAGGGGGGGGGGGGGGGGAACGCAGCTGAAAGCTGCATTTTGTCAGGGAATTTTTTTACCAGTTGGAAAACGCAACCTTCTCGTAAAAAGCATTCTCAATATGCATTGTACTTTAAATTTGTAATAAGGTTTTGATTTTTATTATTTTAAAAAATATCTTTTTAAATTTAATTATTTTAAAAAAAAAACCCTAGCATGTACAATCATAATGCATATACAAATCTATCTTACATTTCACGTGGTTTTTTTTTTAAAATGTTTATTAGATACAGTTTCATCCGAGGGCTGAAAACACTATTTTTCCTTTGATCGACTGTTGGGATGATTTTGCATAACCTCTTGCACAATGAAAATCACGCCTAAAAACCATCACAGTCGATTATTGTGTCCCAGCATTTTTAAAGAGGAGGGGGTGACCTTGACTGTAGGCACTCTGGGGTGTTTTAGTAGGACAATTGAGGGGTTTGTTTATAGGAATCGGTACCTTACATATCTTAATATTTAAAATTCTTCAAATTCTTTGTCTCATTAAGTCATGGTTAATCATCTTGATTTAACAGAAGATATTATATTTTTTAAATTTATAATTTTATTTACTATTTAAAAAAATTAAATAAAAAGAGAATGTAAATTTGAATCAAATAATAACATTATCTGTTAAATATAAATGATAACATGTGGCACAGTGAAATAAAAAATATGAAAAATTTTAGATGTTAAAATATGAAGAGGAGCTAAATCCTTGTTTGTACCATTAAAATGCTTTCAGGCTTTGGAAACGGCTGGCAGTGATCAGTTTTTCTCCAAGCTTTTGTTACATTTTTGTTCAAAATTTGAAATCAGAATTCTGCCTCTTCTCTCACTCCTCTCTCATCTATCTCACCTCGTCCCCCTCCCTCTCTCACTCTCGCCCAAAGCTGCAGCAAAACTGTCTCTCCTCTTGCTCCAGGGCTACCGGGAGGCTGTGGAGGAAGACTATGCTCAACCTAATCGGTTTGTACGTTTTCATACTCCTCTTCCTCTCCCTCCTCTTCTTCTCCTTAATCGTCTGATCTTTTGCTTTGTTTTTTTCTCTCGTTGCTTCTTTTGTTGTGTTTCTTTTTTGTACACAGAAAAATTAAAAATAAAGTGGAGAACAAAGACAAAATGGCCTATTGCTTTGAGGACCTGCAGGAGAGTAGATCACGGCACACTGTGCAACATGTTGAAAATCAACCTGTTGTTGTCTGTAGCTTTATTTTTATGGGATTGTTCTTTGAGTACAATGTTTGTGTCTTATAATGACAATGCCTTCATCATTAATGGGTCTCATTTCTAGATCCATTAACTACCCGAGAAGCACTCCTGCCCCTGAGGTACCATTGCCTATACATTTCACATATACAATGCGTTGGGTTTGGTTTTTTAATTTATCTTTTATGTTCATTTTGTTTTTGTTGGTTGCAGGTGAGGTAAAAAATGGAGGATTGGATGTTATAAATAAATGTCTTTTGGAAGGTACCTTTTCCAATACATTTCACATATACAATGTAATTTTGTTTTCTATTCATTTTCTTTTTCACTTTTTTCTTCCATTCCTTTTTTTTTTTAATTGGGTTGGAAGGGTGTCGTTAAAGTGAGAATGTTAATATTTCGAGGGGGGTATGATCTGGTTTGGTTCACCAAAATCAATGATATCATAAGCTAATATTGAGGTTCTGTATCAACCTGAGATCATTGATCAAAGTAACTCTCTTCATCACTGTGCAAATTTTGATTTTGCTAATAGCTTAAGTAACTCCACAGGAAATGCTGTGACAAAAAACAGTTTGTTCATACAACTCTACTGTGTCTTTATATCTTCTTCGAGGTGTAGGTTGCCACAAGTGGTTAGTATTGGTTGGATAGTGTTCAATATAGATCCCGAAAGATAATGTACTCCAATTGTTTGAAGAAAGTCCTCTGAGAAACAAGAACTACAACATATTTTTTATTAGGCAATATTTAATTGGATTCAAAACTCCCAGCAGACTTGACCATATGTTTCATCTACTTTGAATGATATGAAGTTTATTTTCAGGTCATTGCTTCTCTTTTTTGTTTTTGTATTCGTATCAAATGAATAATTTTTTGAAGCTCTTATACAGATTATACTTCTCAACTCTGTGAACACGTCGTCTTTCTATTTAGAGGTAGAGTTCTTATTAAACTGTATTTTTAGTTGTAGTTCAAATTGGTTCTCATTGTTTTGTTGCTAATACTTTATGTTTGCATTATCCCTACAGGTGCGTGTATTCAGCCCTCCACTTGCGAATTGCAAGTGATTGATAGTTGCCACAAACATTACTGGAACTTCTGTGAATGTTGATGGTGTTGTGCAAGTATACTGTAGGAAAAATGTACTTTCCATGATTCTTTTCATGCGGTTAATTTTTTTTTCCCTTTTGCTTAAACCACTTTGCTTTTTGTTAGTGACATGAAAATAGAGCATCCTTACTTTGATGAAGTCCACGAGCTCTCATGGCCAAGCCTTTGAAGATTTTGCAAGTAAAAGGGCAGCAAATCTCTCGCAGTAAAGATGATAATGTTTGGTAATAGATAGTCAGAAAACATATTTATATTTTATACTAATCTATTGAAGCACAATTAAGGAAGTTATCAAAATATGTAAAGCTATAGAAGCTTCTCTACATTCTATGTCTCAAAAGTGTGCGATACACCTGAGTTTCTCAGTAGAAAATCCAATGATAAAGCTCATCTTTGTACAAAAGTATAGTTACCAAAATGAGAAGCGAAAATGAGAAATTTTAGTATTGTTTTGGAAACTGATTTTATTAAGAAAAAAACAAAGAAAAAAGAAAATGTGAAAGAAAAAATACCAAAATGAAAGAGAATTTTTCTGTTTTCTATCACGTTTTTGTTCTCCTTATTTTATTTATACCAAATTTTTAATCCAAACATAGCTTAGGAGAAATGAAAGCAGAAAATGATTGATAAACTTAATAAGAATTTTATCAAAACCTTTCATAGAATTTAAACGAGACATTTAGAAAATTTAGAGAAAACCTTTGAAAAACGTAGTAAAATCTAAATGAATAGTTTCATAGATACTTAGTTGATACTTAAAGAGAAAAATATATAAAAAATAATATTTCAAGTTTCCCCCCATTTTCAAAACATTTTTCCCGCATTTTTTGGCAACTATGTACAGAAGTAGTAATGCAAAACAAAGCTATGATTTAAGATACGCCATTTGTGTTTGCTCCTTTCTTCAACACCCAGTCCTAAATCCATGTTATTCACACTATTTAGGATTTCCAGTTAAGAGCAAAACATATCCCATAACCAATCCGAGTAGCTTCCCTTATCCATACATCAGCATGACTTTCCCAATCATATCGATTCGCAAAATCTGAATAATCTTCCACCTAGATTAATACTGCCGCTGCGGTGCCTCATCAAGCAGAAGATTGGGTGACTAGAGACCATTAAGGTCTAATGTCAAGATCTAGTTAGAGTTCATTTTTATCCTTTAAAAAACACAAAAAAACCCTTTACTTTCCAAGCCGATGTGTTTGTAAATTTCTTAGAGATCAAATTTTCATCCGTATGAAAGCTATTTAAGCCTGTCCAAGTTCCATTGAAGTGTCCATAAGCTTGAAGCGTAAAGGGGCCGCGAGCCCTAGCTTGTAAAGCTCCAAGAAACGAGTGCTCTTTATTTTCCACATTCTCATTTAGGGCTAGACATTGCCCATTTAGCCCTAAAAATGTTTAGTAAAAATATTTTTAGTTCTTTTAAATATAAATATGGTAGTAGATCGAACCTCATGAATAGTTTCTTCACTATACGTGTTAGTGTTAAAAATATATATTTGAAAATAAAATTGGTAGAGTTCGAATCTCATGAATAGTTTCGTCACTATACGTTATTAATCTCCTAAAAATATAACTATGTGTAGCATATATATTAATTACCTATGTAAACTTTTCGCGTCTAGCAGGCTTCAATTGTTCATCCCAAGTCCAGGCCGCTACGGCTTAAGAATTTTCCCATACCGGACAAAATAGGGCCAGCCAAGCTCACCCATACATTGAATGGACCCTTATGTAGTTGTTAGGTCCACTTCTTTGTCCAGTTATCGGGTCCAGCCAAGCCCACCCCTACATTGAATAGACCCCTATGTAGTTTTCACGTCCACTTCTTTGACCAGTTTTCATAACCAAAATTTCGTGGAAAATCAACTGTGATAATTTTTGGTACAAAGGCCGGCCGGCCCGACTTTGTGATTGTAAATAGCATATAACACTCCACAAAGTACTAAGTATAAACCCACATGATTTTGTGGGTTTTTTTGGGAACAAAGGCGGGTCGAAGCCCAACTTTTTGATTTTCCACAAAATCTGGGTTTGGTTGAGTGGTCGGCCTTTACAAACCCAGATTTTAAGCTTTGGGTTTGAGCCCGGCATCTTCTCCCCATCCCTTAGGTAGATTTTTTTTTTTTTGGTTTTGTTAAAAGTGTCTAAGCTCTTGGTTGACTATTCTCTCAAACTCGTGCAGGGTCACCGTCTACACAAATCATGTAAACTTCATACATAATGTTTGGCTACAAAAGAACCTGAGTAGAAATCGAACTTGAGATTTTATACTTAGCATGAGGACAAACAAATCACTGTGTCACCCATTATGGTTATCTCCCATGTAGATAAATAGGTATTGTATTGCTTTCTTGAATGTAATCAAAAGGACAAACAAAAAGACAAAGTTATTGGTCTCAATTATGAAGTTAAGATTTTGGAATTTTAAAATATGACAAATGTTTCAAATAACGTTTGTAATTGGCTCAGCAACTCAGTTAAGACTTAAAACTTCATTAGAAATAAATGAATTTACTATTTTATAGGAGAAAATAAATTTTAATGTAAACCACTTTGTTTTAATAAATAGTATTATCTAGTTCATTAATTAATGAAATTGAAAGAATTCAAAATTTTGTTTTTAGAAGAGGGCATTGTTTCTATAGACATTCACTATAGTCTATATCTGTCCAACTAAGTTTGACAACGTTTTTTCAAATTCTTCATTTAAAAAGAGCATGCCGAAGGAAAACATGTCAAACCGGAAATATTTCTGTAGCTAGCTATCGTCCAACTAGAACCTATGCGATCTAATCAGCCACCTTAGGCAGGCGGGTCACGCTCTAGATCGCATTCTCGGGTATTCAATTTTATGAATTCGTGGCTTCACTTCCTTTTTCTGATTTGATTAATATTTGGCACGTGGTCATATTAGGAGTAATCATGAGTGCGAGAGTCTGATTAGTCAGTTCAAATTTATACATAAATTATAAGGTTTAAAATTTTTTTTTAGACCTAATTAGTTTAATAGGTGAGTTTGAAAATTGTCTTTGAAGTTCTGACCAATATATATATATATATATATAAAATAATATATTTTTTAAAATAAATTACACTGACCACTCCAAAAGTTTGGGCTCAATACACAAACTACCCGTTACGTTTGAAATATTACATTGATCTCCCTTATTTTTTGAAACTTATAACAGATTTCTTCTTCCGTGAACTATCCGTTAGTAAATTTGATTGATCATCCATACATCAGCAATATAGTCCATGGAATACCAAAAAAGCCCTTATTTTTGACAAAGTTTGAACCTTGAAAAGGATTACAAAATTTTCAAATTACCCTTGTAAAAAACAACACTATGACGAAAATACTAGTGTAAGTAATGTTAATTAAAATGGAAGAAAATATATTTATAATTGAATTTAAATAATTAATTTTGTTACTCTTTCATAATATTATTATTATAAAAAATAAACCAGCATTTAAAGAACACAACATTATAACTATTTGACAAAAATATTAGTGCAAATAATGTTAACTTAACAAAAATCTAATCCAATAGAAATTTTATAATTAATAAGTTATTCCATGTTTGCAGCATGGCACTTTTTTTAGCTACTCATACAGAACGTTGATGATTAATTAAAAATAAACAAAACAATCCCTTAAATCATTAATCTAACATAATATTATCCATAATTAATTTGGAAAAGAAAAAATTAACATATGTAATTTTGTGACTATAATGTTATCCATAATTAAATTGGAAAAGAAAACAAATTAATTTTTGTAACCTATGTAGTTATTAACTATTCAGTGTTAACTCTATCTTCTATAAAATAAAAAATAAAAAAAACAAAAAAACTGCTAACTCTTTGTCTCTCTCTCCCTCGTACACACACAACACACAAACATACACACATCTCAAACCAATGTTTTGAAACTCGAACTGGAACGTCCGGTCGAACCGATTGAACCGTGACCAGACCTAACGGTGGTCCGAATTTATTCATAAAACTGTTTCAATGAAAAAAGGGTTTTAGTTTGTGAAAACAGCTTGCCCAACGGTTCAATTGGTGAACCGGTTGACTCGGTCACGGGTCAGTGTAACTAGCCAAGTTTCAGTCAGAGGCGGAGCCATGTGAGGTCAGGGTTTGTAAAAATTGCATTTTCACCTCTAATTTTGAGAGTTTTTTTCAATTTGCCCCCCTGAAAATTTGTAATTACTCCTATATTTTTAAATTTTGGTTTTGATCTATAATTTTTAGAATATTTGTCAATTTTCCTTCTATAAAATTTATGAATGCCACTTTAAAATTTTAATTTTTACCCTGAAACTAAGATGTATTCTAAAAAATTTACTCAAAACAAGTTTTGAAACTAGTTTATCAAGTTTTGTATAAAAGTTCAAATTATATAGCATTAAGCTAAAAATTTTTTTTAGATTATGAATAAATGTTGTCCCATGACTAAACTTTCTAGTTCCGCCACTGGTTTCAGTCACTTTAAATACAACTCTTTTGTTTTAGCAATTAGGGTTAGCAATCAGAAAGTAGGAACCAAAATTCTGCAGCTGAGACTTCGACGTTCGACCCGACCAATCTCAACTTCGGCACCGATCGCAACTCCGGCAGGTACTTCCCTCTCTCTCTCTCTCTCTCTCTCTCTCTCTCTCTCTCTCTCTCTTCACGAATAGCAATCACAAATTGTCGACCCAAGTCATCATCAACAAGGAAGAAGATGGAGGTCGGGACGAGGAGTTGTACTAGAAGATCAAAATGCCCAATCTACTGATTCCTTTTTTCCCCCTTCCATTTAGTTCTTTTTCGTCTGAATAGTGTGAACAAAATTAGGGTGGGGACAAGGAGTTCTACGAGAAGATCGTGGACTTCACGACCCCGATACCTACTGATTGTTTTTTGTTTTTTTAAGTTCTATTTAGTCTTATAGTAGAAGTAATAATGTGCCTAAGATGTTTGTAAAA
Source organism: Euryodendron excelsum (assembly GCA_033060915.1). Classification (NCBI taxonomy): domain Eukaryota; kingdom Viridiplantae; phylum Streptophyta; class Magnoliopsida; order Ericales; family Pentaphylacaceae; genus Euryodendron; species Euryodendron excelsum. The sequence continues at coordinate 31,952,731 of CM065393.1, read as the reverse complement.
TTGCTTCAATAAAATTGCATTCTATGTGGCAGAAAATACATCATGTGATTTCTGTTTCTCAAACTTGTTATTTCTCAACGACTCTAACATGCAATAATTATTAGTGATGCAAAGGGTTAAAATTAACAAGAGAAACACTATGCACAACCGTGGCTGTCCAACACCACCAATGGGCAGCCGCGGTTGTGTTTAACAAATCTCAATTAACAAGTCAGAAGCATGTGGTGTAATATAAGAAGCATTAGATGTGCAAGGAATACGGTTTGTGAAAGAATCAAACTGTCAACAAATTAGAATGTCATTAGTGCGTGTTTAAAAAAAATGAAACAATGCAAGTTAATGATTTTCCAACCCCAAGGAATACAGGAACATTTTCCAACCCCAAGTTAACGATTGCCTTGGTCCCTTCAGCCAAAGTTCTGCACCCCTCGAGTCTCTTCAAAGCCACATTGATATAGAATGTCAGATATCAAATTTTCTGAAGAAGACATTGGCACGAAAGAATGTGATTGCCTCATCAACAATATTAGTTATATCTGCATGCAAGCAGTACAAGTGTCATAAATTGAATAAAAATATCATTAGTGCGTGTTTAAAAAAAATGAAACAATGCAAATATAAGATCTGGAACAGGAGCAGGCCCCTTTATATGGCTTTTGAGAGGAAGAAGAGGCCACCCACACGCTTTAGTAATTTCTTCCTCATCAACCAAACTAGAATGGCAAGCGTGTAGGGGCAACCATTGCTAAAATTTAGTAGAAATATGATCTTTAGGCTTGAATACAAAATAAGAAGGAAAAAAAAATTGAAGATAAAATTCTACCACAATCAAAATTAATAACGAACTAACTGGGATGTCATCTGAGTAGCAATTTAAAATCCTTCATAGCTTGAGCTTGACCAACTAGTGCCTACTTAAAACTGCTTCCTTGTAGCACATCTATTATCAACAACCTAGATCATACAAACGTTGACCATGGACCCACTGTTTTCATCAACAATCTTTGTGGGTATTCAGAATATCATCCATTCAGTCCAAACAACAAAAAGAGAAACGGAATATATTAAACCAAACTAAGTAAAGTTTAGTTCCCATACCATGCTAACTCCAGAACAAAATGCTTTCTTATACAAAAGAATATCAACTTTGATGATCAGATTATAGCACTGTCTGAGAAAACTTTCCTGCAGAAATCATTGGGCCAAAGGCCCTGGATAGATAGCCATCAATGCGTGTGAAAAGGAGTCATCAAATTCTGCTAATGGAACTCTGAACTGCACGTCATTGCAAGATCAGTAGAAATTATTTAGTGATTTTGGAATGCCACGGAAGTATTATTCAACCTCTCTCATATCCCCTCATAGAAGGTGAGTCCGGTGAGTGAGCCTAGACTTATTGTGAGGGATAAAGTAAGAATGGCGTGGTATTCCAAGAGCATTAAATAATTTTTTCACCATCAAGGATGGTGAGTTGGCAATGCATTCGGGTCAACCGTACCCATTCTTAATGCAGAATTGTTGTATATTGAAAGAGACGGAGTGAATTTTATTGGAAACAAAACTTCAATACAATGACTGGCACTGGTATGCTCTATTTGAAGAGCTAATAACCAACGGCTAGCAACATCTTGCAACCACTTACTCCTAAAAACGTGCTAACAACCAAAGACTTGGTAACGTTCAAGTAGACTCAACTTACTTCTAAAGACTGGGCCAAAGTTGGCCACATATAGCAACAAAATAGAACAGCATAAACAACTTTCCCAAAGACTAGGACAAATCTTGAAGACTAGGGCAACTTCTTGACTCTTCCAACAATCCCTCCCTTAAACTGATGTTTCAACATTCAGTTTAGCAAAGGTTAGTTTCGAAGCTCCCTCCCTCAGAGTAGGCCCATCCTCCTTGAAATGTAGCTCTTTAGGGATTTTCTTTAGCCAAATAACTTGACAAGCACAAGCAACAAATTCAGCTTCCGTGGTTGATATTGTGACAATTGATTGCTTCTTTGATGACCATGAAACATCTCCTGTTCCCATCATGAAAGCATACCAAGATGTGCTTTTTCGATCATCTAAATCTCCTGTATAATCACTATCTGTGAAGCTAAACAAATCTGATTTTTCTCCCTTTTTGTAAAATAGCCCATACTCCTTAGTACCTTGCAAGTACCAAAAAATTCTTTTTGTAGCCAATAGATGAATCTTTGTAGGACACTCTATGAGCCTACTAATGACACTTATATCATGCATTATATCAGGCCTTGTTGCAGTCAAATACATTAAACTCCCCACTATCTGCTTGTAAATAGTGTTGTCAACCTTCTTTTCTTCATTATCTTTGTTTAGCTTCAAACCAAACTCAGATGGGATATTCACAGGATTACAATCCTTCATCCGAAACCTATTCAAAATTTCTCCCACATACTTCTTTTGAGAAATAAAAATTCCAGTAGAGGACTGCACCACTTCAATGCCAAGATAGTAATGCATCATGCCAAGATCAGACATCTCAAATTCAGTAATCATGAATTTCTTAAAACTTTCAAGCATGGTTGTTTTACTTCTAGTGTAGATTAAATCATCTACATATAAGCAAACAATGAACATTTTCCCTCCATCTTGATTTTTTATGAAAAGTGTATGTTCATAAGGACATTTTTGAAATCCTTTCTTCAAAAAATAAGTTTCTATACAATTATACCAAGCTCGTGGAGCTTGTTTGAATCCATATAGAGCCTTTTTTAACTTATACACTTTATGCTCATTGCCAAATTTCACATAACCAGGAGGTTGATCAATAAATACATCTTCTCTTAAATCTCCATGGAGGAATGCTGATTTCAGCAATCTGATTGTGTCATGCCTTGCAACTGGAGCAAAGACTTTGTTGTAATCAACACCAAACTCTTGCTTATACCCCTTGACCACCAAATGCACTTTGTACTTGTCAACTTCACCATTCTCCTTCAACTTTGTCTTGTAAATCTACTTTACACCAATTATTTTATGCCCTTATGGAAGATCATATTGTTTCCAAGTATCATTTTTTTCAATGGCAGTAATTTTAGCATCCATAGCCTTTCGCCATTTTGATTATTTGATAGCCACTTCAAAAGTGGTAGGATCACAATCTGAAAATAGAGCAAAATATGTAAATAGGTCCTCATCTTGGTCAACTCTAGTTGCCTTATAATTAGTCATCCACACGGGTCTTCTTCGATCACGTTGAGGACTTTGTTCTTCACCTGATTCAGCTGCAAGGGGGCTTTGATCAACTATTGGCAGATTTTGAATGGCTTTTAGTTCTTGCACATTCTCCATAGGCTACTGCCTTTTCTCATAATCATCAAAATCTACTGGAATATGACATTTAACACCATTTCCATCCCATGACCAGGTTCCTTCTTCATCGAAAAACATATCACGGCTGATAATGATTTTCTTGATGTTAGGATTGTATAACTTGTAAGCTTTTGACTTACCACTAATACCAAGAAAAATGCATTTTTCTCCTTTTGTTATCTAGTTTTTTCCTCTTTTCATCTAGAATATGGGCATAGGCAATACACCCAAAAATTCTAAAATGATCTACTGTTGGTCTCCATCCGTTTCATGCTTCCTCTGGTGTCACATTTTGAACAATAAGTGTGGGACTTCTGTTCAATATGTGAATCCTCCAGTTAACTGCTTTTGGCCAGAAATTCTTCGAAATTCCACTCCTTGTTAAAAGGCTTCGCACCATATTCAGAATAGTGCGATTCTTCCTCTCGCAAATGCCATTTTGTTGGGGCGTATAAGCTGTTGTAAGTTGCCTTTTGATTCCACGGATCTCACAAAACTTTGCAAATTCTTGTGAGTTATATTCTCCACCTCGACCAGTGCAAAGTATTTTTATTAGGCTACCAACTTCTTTCTCAACAAATACTTTATAAGCTTTAAAGGTTGCAAACACTTTAGATTTTTCTTGCAAAATATACACCCATGTTTTTCGGCCAAAATCATCAATAAAGGTGATAAAGTACCTTTTACCTCCATTGGAAGATAGATTTATTGGCCCATAAAGATCATAATGAACCAGCTCCAATGCCTTCTTTGCTTTCCATGATTTTCCTTATGGAAATTGATTGTGATGTTGTTTGCTAACAACACATTCTTCACAAACTTCAGAGGGTGTTGTGATTGAGGAAGACCAATCACCATATCTTTCTGATGTAGTCTTCAGTCCACCAAAGTTTAGGTGACCATAGCGAAAATGCCATATCCATGCCGGCTCCCTCAATTTTGTGGAGAGACATGAATGAGTGGCGTTGTGGAGATAAAGCGGGAACATATGATTCGTTGTCATGTTAACTTGAGCAATCAAGCCCAGCTTTGCATCTCGAATTTGACATACTCCTTCTTTGATAAAAATCTCGTATGCCTTTTCTTGCAATTGACCGACACTAAGCATGTTGGTCTTTAAATCTAGCACGAAAAGAACATTAGAGATAGTGTAGGTGAGATTTCCTTTGGTTTGGATAGTTACCCTTCCTTTTCCTATAATAGAAACCATGGAATTGTCACCGAACTTCACAGTGTTGCAAAAAGATTCGTTAAAGTTTGAGAATGCCTTCTTGTCTCCACACATGTGATTGCTGCAGCCAGTGTCTAAATATCGCATGTTTTGTTGAGTTTCTTCCTTCACGTGACACACCATCAACAGAGACACCTCTTCTTCCTTTTCTGCAAAGTTAGTTCTTTCTCCACTTTGTCTATTCAAATTAGATCGACATTCTGACTGACAATGGCCATACTTGTGACATCTGTAGCATTCAACATTGGACTTGTTTGCTGACTTTGGTCTTGTTTAGTGATGGCCTACACATCCTCCTCCTCTTCCTTGAAATTAATTCTCTTGATGCTGATGGTTTTGTTGTTGGTTTCCACGATCATTGTTGTCTCTGCCTCCTCGACTGCGACCTCTGTCTCGACCTCTGCCTCGTCCTCTATCAGCTCCACTTGGTGTAAAGTGATTTTCTAATAAGGCCTTCAATGCTTGTTCTTCTTTCTCCTGCTGATTAATTTTTTGCTCATGAACCAACAACCATCCAGTATTCTTTGGACCTCAAGAAGTTCTCCATGAGCATGCTCCAATGGTCATAGTGACCATCAAAACGTGGAATAGTTGGCTGCACAAAGTTGCCAGAAGCCATCGTTTGTTACTACAAAAAAAAGGAATTTAGAAGGAAAACCCTGTTGCACTATCTCACAAACCTTTTCCTTTTGCTCGCTCAACCTTTCTTATCTTACTCTCCCCACACCCAACTGGGCTCTGATACCACTGTTGTATATTGAAAGAGATTGACTGAATTTTATTGAAAACAAAACTACAATGCAATGATTGACACTAGCATGCTTTATTTAAAGAGCTAATAACCAACGGCTAGCAACATCATACAACCACTTGCTCCAAAAAAAAAATGCTAACAACCAAAGACTCGGTAACGTGCAAACAGACTCAACTTACTCCTAAAGACTAGGCCAAAGTTGGCCACGTACAGCAACAAAATAGAACTGCAAAAAAAACCTTCTTAAAGACTAGGACAAATCTTGAAGACTAGAACAACTTCTTGACTTTTCCAACAGAACCTCACCCTTCAACCATTTCAAATCTCGTACGGGTGAAACCGTCTCAATCGGATTTGGGTGAGAATGTGGGTAACTTAAGAAAATTGAGCAATTTATTTTGAAAAAAATAAAATAATATGGAGATTAACATATATGAAACTAAGAAACAAAAACTAAATCACAAGATTTTTTATTTTTTTTTTGCTAACCGGATGTCCAGGTCAGTTTGCGCACACCTTGACTAATCTCGAGACCTGTGCAGTCCCTCTGTCCCACACAAACCAAACCTGTTATATGGATTTTAGAGAACCAAGCCTGTTATAATAGATCCAGGGTTGTATAGCTTGCACAAAAGAGATGTATTTTGGGTCTCAGAAAAAAGTACACCAACTTCGTATAAGCTTTCCACAGGTAAGCACTTATGTATTTTGGTAGATTTATTTGTTCATTTTAATTGACTTATGTTTTGGTTAGAATTTAGTCCTTTCAAATTAGAGTCAGATTCAATGTAAAGTATTCCTTTTGAATAAATGCCAAAAAAACCCAGTTTTTGATGATGATCTTTTACTGTAACTAAGGCAGCTAAAAGCCTATTGTACTAATGTAAACAGAATCTATGGGTCAGGATTATGTTTGAAAACTATTCCATAGTAAATGGCTAATGACACAGGATTTCTCCACTAAAGATTTATCAAGCCCATAGTCAAGACTTATTTTGGTTGTATTCGAAGTTGGAACTAATTAATATCTTCCAAACAGGATTTCTCCACCAATTTTTTCTTGCTTTTGTTCTTAGCCTAAAGTTTGCTAATGAACCCTGCATCAGTGAAAGCAATAGAGCAAGGCATCATGAGTTTAGTCTCTCAGTAAGTTGAATAAAATATCAGTTTATTGTTAAGTTGATAGTTTGTAATTGACTAATCCAGAATCCATCTTGTCCTGATTGTATATTTGTGTTGGTACTCATCTTCTTGTGTACATACCATGTAGATGTATCCAAAATGACATATATTTTTCTCTAAACACTGGAATTTGATCTGATGCATTAAGGAAAAAGAAAGAACTAAAGGAGTTGTATCTCTCAACTGCGTGAATCCAATTCTAATTCGTATAAATCTTTCAAAATGTTTTGAAGAATGCTCGATGCCTTTCAGATGTAAAGAATAAGAGAAGAAAATGGTAATCTACAACTACGTAATTGACTTCTAATTAAATTTACTGAACAAGATAGACCACGTTAAACAAAGAATCAAGCAGTTCACAAATCTCTGGTGACCGTGAAGGGGAAAGTTCACCTGCAAGGAACTCTTCAACAACACCATTCACCTCTATCACATTGCAACCGGGTTTCTTCTTCATTCCAGCCTCTGAGATAAATCTCCTGACTCTCCTTGCCTCTAGTTCCCAGCCAGCTTCCCTATAGATATTGTATGAGAGCAAAAGCGTTCTACAATCAGATACTCCCATATTGGCTAACTTTTTCCAAACTTTGTTTCCAATTTCAACATTTCCATATGTTCTACAAGCACCCAATAGAGCTCCCCACACATTTGCATCCCCTCGTTCTATCCACCCATTTCCTCCTCTATAAACTTCTCTGCTTCCTTCAACATACCTACTCTAGCCAAAAGATCGACCACACGTGCATAATGCTCGAGCTTGGGTTTCACCCCGTAGAAGGTGTCCATTTGTCTAAACAATTTAAGGCCCTCCTCAACCAGCCTTGCATGCGTGCCAGCTGTGAGAAGAGCAAAAAATGTGGTCTCTATGGGTTGAGTTCCAACAATTGTCATTTTATTAAATAGTTTTTGTAATTTTCTAGCGTTTCCATTCATTGCAGCCCCGGAAAGGATGGCATTCCATGCTCCAGCATCCTTATTAGGAATGCCCTTGAAAATTGATAAAGCCGAATCCTTGCAACCGCATTTTGAGTACATATCTGTTGAGAATCATCATTGACTCTCTAGAATGTTCTCCATTTATCCTCTCTAGATCCCTCTCTCTAGAACATTCCCTCTCTTGAAGTCTCTCAATATCTTCTCTAGAATGTCCTCATTCTAGAATGTTCCATAGCCAAGTATAAATATGTGATATGGGTTCAAGTGTAAGTGTGGGGTGGCAAATGGAGATAGCCACCACCCCCAAGGTTGCTTGTGTGTGGGTGACTTGCTCCCGCCACGCTCACCACGATGGAGGTGCTTGTAGTTTAAGTGGGAGTACTCCCACTATCGTATTCTCCCATGAGACTCGTGCCAATCTAGCAATAAAAACGAGTAAGGTTTAGAAACCTATGCAAATTGAAATTGCAAACCAAGAGTGGAATCGATACCTATGGTAACTAAAATTTGACTAAAAATCTTTAGGTGTTTGAAGAGTTGTTTTGCTAATAACTAGGCAGACAATTGAATTGAAATTAAATCCAACAGCTTGATTCTAGCTAAAGAAATCAGACACTTATGAAAATTCCACTACAACAACCGCAATTATGACTAAATTAACTCTTGATTTAACCGAAAGTCCAAATGAAAACAAGTAACGATTTAACTTGATTAAAAAGGGGGTTTCGGTTCAAATGTTCCAATCTACTAATTTTAGCACGGAATTTGAAATGGGGAGTTTGGGTTAACTCAAATCAAGAACCGTTCAAAGGCCCTTGATTCGGAAGGTTTAGCTTTGAAAATTTAGGGATCTCTAATTATTTTGGAATTAAGTTTTATCACCATTTATGTGTTCTTTAGAAATAAATCACATGTTACTAACTATGATTATAGATCTAAGATTTCTACAACAATTAATTCCAATATAATTAGAGATAAATATGCAAAAATAGATATTTAACAAGATTTAGGACTTTCCTTTCATTTCCAATGCTTTCCTTGGTGGATCTTCACATTTGTCCCCAAACAATGAGCTTAGCTTGAAGATTCCATGGTTGAAAGCTTCCCAAAATATAGAGACAACATTCTTGACTTGAAATCAAAAGTGTATATCTATTGAACTATAGAAAATGTGAAAGATTACACTTAAACAATACTAGAAATCTATCTAAACCCTTCCCAAAGTCCTAAATACAACAATGTAAAGTAAATCTAAGCAAAATACATGTTTTTCCCCTATTCTCCCTCTCTACCCGCGGCAGAAACCCTAAAGTAAAACATAACATCTGTTTTTCTTCAACTGTTGGGTTGTAGGGCAAATCTGCGCTCACCATCCGAAGTACGTTTTAAAACCGTCTGAAGGGCGTCCGGACGTACCGTCCGGACGGTGGAGTAACCGTTCGGACGGTTATTTCACTGTTCGGACGGTCTTCGAACGTGGAAACTCGGCTCTGTATTTTTTTGAATGGAAAAAGACGCCTCTGTGATAGCTTAGAACGGGAAACATGGACTCTGGAACGGCTTTGAACGGGAAAAATCGACTCTGGCACTCCGATTTTCGTCGTAGTGTCCGAACGGTAATTAGCCTGTCCGAATGTACTGTCCAAACGGTAGGAGCGTCCGAACGGTTATTTATTCGTCCGAACCCTCCGTCCGAATGGTGGGAACCGTCAGAACGGTCCATCCGGACGGTGCTTTTCTCTTTAGGCCATTTTCACCATTTGATCACCAAAAACCTATAATACACATGAAAAACCACTTCAAATCAATTTATTGCTAAAAACCTATTCTAATACCCATATAGAGGCTAACAAACACTTAATTAGGGGACAAAGATAACACTATTAGAGTGGAATCAACACCCCTCAACTTAGTTTTTGCTAGTCCCTAGCAAAAAATGTATTATAGAAAGGAAATAAATGAAGACGATAAAAGAAACAAAATATGCACAACCCTCTCAAGATATCAATGGACACATCTCAAACCTCAAACACATGTAGGAGTTTATGCAAAAATTCATACACTAGAGAAGTTCGTGCACGTGTGCGTGATAAGCCAATACTAAGCAACATATAAGGAACTCAATTATGCACTTTCGAACCGTAAAGTTTTGATTCAATCCTCACCGGGGATACACTTGGAATGAAAGACCCACATGGTTCACACAATGATATGTTCAACGATGGAGTAAATGTACAAGGCAAAACAAGTAAACATTTTCAAAACAAAGAACCGGACAACATGTATGTATATCGCCTTTGGCATAACTTCATGAAAGAATGTTCATAAATGCGCAATGATTCAAAGAATTGACAAGATAAAACTTTTACTCTAATGAAAACTATAATGAAGCATCTTTGGATCGATTAAGTGATTTGGAAGGTGAAGAAGTAAAGTAGGAATGATGAAAGGTAAGTACAAAACACATCACATGTCAATGAGATGATGAAAAGATATCATGTCCAACTCCTCCCTTGTTATGTACCCAAAGATTCGAACAGTAAACATTTTTAATTTTTACAACTCCTTCTCTTTGACTTCGTTGCCACTTTGCATGATTCTCATAACTTCTTCTTCTCTTTTTTTTTTTTTTTTATATAACTTCCTTTCCCCAACATAGTATAGAATAAGGTTATGAAGTACAAAAAAAAAAAAAAATTTCAATGATGTCTTTCAAGGAAGAAGTTGGTGATAAATGAAATGATAAATGGGTTATATGGTGAAATTAAAAGGCTAATGGCTATCAAGAAGGATATGGGCTTAGAATTACATAACAATGCCAAATTATAATATTTCATAGAGTAAAAGTGTCAATGTTAAGATCAGAAATCATCTTATGAACCAAATGCAAGCATAAATAAGTTATTCAAGACAAATAAGGGTGAAAGATCAATCCTTAAGTAAATGTAGACTCTAAAAAAAAGGGTAAACGCACTAAAGCTCACAAGGTGATAATCTCCACTAAGTATGGACGAAAATGCAAAGGAGAGTAACAAAAATATGTTGCAAAGTATAACTCATGTGAAAAGTGTACAACTTTCTACCATTGCATGAATCAAACACTTTCCATGGAGTCAAAAGTAAGATAACGAGTCCATCTCAATCTAAGTTAGGTTTTAATGTCAAAAACAGTGTTATAGTGCATCAAAAATGAGGAGTCAACGCATCTATCGCAAAAGCTAGCAAAGTATACATAATAAGAGATGTAATTAGATGTGTGGGAGAAATAAAGACTGATACCGCTACCATACAATACAAAATCCCCATCAAAATGGTACAGGCAAGTAACATAAACCAAAATTTGAGCACACCTGTAACTAAACACTCTAAAAATATGAGCTAGATAGAAAGGTTATACAAAGATAAATGATGTACAATGAAGAAAGCTCAAAACATAATCCACAATATCAAAACAACATACACTATGTCAAAACAATATACAAAACATGATGCAATGATATGCTATGTGTGTACAAAAGGCATCACAATCCTAGACTCTAATCAATCATCTCCATCATCATCTGGAGGCGGTGTAACAGCTGACCTAAGGGCCCGGACCTCAACGAATAATTCCTCAATGATCCTGGTCTACCCTCGAGTCTGACCCAGAAGTGCGGTAATCTGCTCAAATTGGGCTCGGATCTAGCCCTCAAGTGTAGCAAAATAAGTTGCGTGGGCAGCCTTCAGCCTAGCAATGTCGGCAGATTGCTATGCTGATCCCGCAGCTAACATATCTAAGGTCTGCCGCATCTGCTCAAGCATCTAAAATACTGGATCGGGCATCGGCAGTGGCTGAAAGTGTTGCTGCTGTTGATGCTGATGAATAGCTGGGTCGTACTGGTCCGGGTCAACAAGGCCCGGCTGCCGCTGCTGCTATGGCTGTGACTGGAACTGCTCCGGCTGCTGCAGTTATCTGCGAGATCGCAATCCCCGTTGGATGGTGGATTTACCGATGGCCTCCCTCGACTGCGGGAGATGAGGAAATCCAGCAGCAGGGGCTCCAAATGCAGTCTTGATCACCCATGTCAAAAGAATCGCGAAGGGGATGGATCCCTGAGCACGCGGGTGCAAGCACTCCTCTGCAAGGGCCCTAAATTGAAATAATGGGAGATCTATGGTCCTACCCATCCTAATAGCCCACAAAAGGCTCGCTCTACCCCTCTTAACCTCAGAATGTCTAACAATAGGGTAAACGGACTGATAACAAAAAATGTACAAGGGGGCGTAAATCGGGAGCAATGAGCTAATCGCCAGCTGTCGACGCATACCCCAGTCAGTGCCTGGGAGGCAAATCTCATCGGAAATGACCCTGAAGCCATCTGGGGCTCCCCTAGATGGGAAACCATATTGAGGGTCTGCCACCCTAGGCAGTCTATACAACTCTGCAAAAGTACCGGGGGTGATCCCTATGTCAAACCCCCTAACCCAAGACATAATCTGCTCGTGTCCTGGAGTAATACAATAAGCTGACACGTTCGCCATAAACTTGGCGAGCAAAGTAAATATGGCCTCCCTCGTGAAGGTAGTGAGAGGGACCCAACCCCGACCCTTAAATGCCTAGGCCCACAAAAACCCGGGGTCCCTAAACTGGTCTAAGTCCATCTGACGCTTAAGTATTATACCTCTCTTAATCCAAGTCTGGGAGAATGCCTCAAAAGTATCATCCAACACAAAACGAGTGGCGTCATAGGCCGAGGCTGGGCCAGCCTCAGTTGGGCCAGTCGGAAGGGCACCAGGGGCCCTCTGCCTGCCATAATCAACTGACCCCCTAAAAGGTACACCCTAGGTATAAAATAAAGTAAACAAAGAAATGGCACAAGAATACCTAGGGAAGCGGTGAAATCAAGGGTGGAGGAGTCAAGGGCGCATGCTCGGGCTCCAGCAGGGCTCCGCTATTGTCCAAAAGCTCTCAAAACACTCAAAAACTCCCCGTATAGCGTCTGTATTGAGTTCAGACTCAATACGGACACTCCCTATTTATAGGGATGGCCATGCGTTCGACGCGCATCCGGAGTGCGTCCGAACGCACCGTTTGGACGGTAAATAAGCGTCTGAACGGTCAAAAAGGCGTCTGAACGGAGCGTTCGACGCGCGTCTGGAATTCGTCCGAACAGGAAATAATTGCACCACGGGCCGTTCGAATTCACCGTCCGAACGGTAAAGTATGCATTCGGACAAACGCGTTCGGATGTACCGTCCGAACGGTAAATCACAAAAAGTTCAAATTAACTCAGGAAAACCCAAAAAACTCACAACACTATACAAAAACTAACTTTAACTTCAAAAACTGCAAATGAACAAAAGAAAATAAACCAAAAATCTATACAATTACACAAAAACGAGCTCAAAACAAGCTCGCCCCACCCCCCACTTAAGAGGTTGCATTGTCCTCAAAGCAACAACAACACGAAAGAGACTGGGACAACAACCACGGGAGGACGGGAACTCATAGGGGATAATCATCAAGTCAAGATGGGTGGATCAATGAGATCCACACAATCTACCTCGCCTCGGAAGGGCTCGAAGGAGGGCTTTAACCTTTGCCCATTGACCTTGAAAGGTGTGCCATTCTTAAGATTTTGCACCTCAATAGTACCATAGGGAAAGATTTCCCTAATTTGGTAGGGGCCGGACCATTTACTCCTCAACTTTCCCGGAAAGAGATGTAACCGGGAATTGTAGAGCAGAACTTTTTGACCAACATGAAAAGATTTGCGATGAATGTGTTGGTCATGACGAACTTTCATTTTAGTCTTTGAAATTTTTGCATTTTCATACGCATCATTTCGTATTTCATCCAGCTCATTCAATTGTAGCTTCCGGTGATTGCCGGTTTCACCCAACCCCTCATTATATTATCGAATAGCCCAATATGCCTTATGTTCGACCTCAACCAGGAGGTGACATGCTTTTCCATACACAAGACGGTACGAGGAGGTGCCTAAAATGGTTTTGTAAGCCGTTCGATAGGCCCACAATGTATCAATTAAGCGTAAAGACCAATCCTTTCGAGATGGATTAACCGTCTTTTCCAAGATTGTCTTGATTTCACGGTTAGCTAATTCGACTTGACCTTGTGTTTGGGGGTGGTAAGGCAAACCGACTTTGTGAATAATGCCGTACTTTCTCATGAGTATCCCTAATGGCTTATTACAGAAATGGGAGCCACCGTCACTTTTGATGACCTGTGGCATACCGAACCGAAAAACAAATATATTCTTTGAAAAATTTGACCACAACTTGGTGATCATTGGTTCGTGCCGGTATTGCCTCTACCCATTTGGAAACATAATCAATGGCCACTAATATGTAGAGATACCCGAAAGAACTAGGAAATGGACCCATGAAGTCTATGCCCCAACAATAAAAAACCTCCAAAACAAGGATAGGGTTAAGGGGCATCATGTGTTTCCTAGTAAGGCTCCCTAGCCTTTGACATCTATCACATGCCACATAAAATGAATGCACATCTTTAAACATAGTCGGCCAATAGAGTCCACTTTGTAAAATTTTGGCCACGGTTTTCTTCGAAGAGAAATGGCCCCCACATGCATAAGAATGGCAAAATTTCATTACACTTTCAAATTCCTCATCCGGCACACATTGCCGTACAACTTGATCCGAGCAATATTTGAACAAATAAGGCTCGTCCCAAAAAAATTGTCTCATTAGCCTAAAGAATCGCCTCTTGTTCAATGCGGACCAATGAGGAGGAATGGCTTTTATGGCCAAATAGTTGGCCACATCAGCGTACCAAGGAGTTAAGGCTTGATTCAAGGCGTTGCAAGACATGAGTTACTCATCGAGGAAGGTCTCACAAATAGGAGAGTCATCTTTGGTAGGGTGCTCAAAGGGGAGGCGGGACAAATGATCCGCGATAACGTTTTCCACCCCCTTTTTATCCATAATTTTAAGATCAAACTCTTGAAGAAGGAGAATCCACCTAATTAGTCGAGGATTTGCGTCTTGTTTGGACAAGGGGTATTTAAGTGCAGCGTGGCCGGTGAAAACAATCACATGAGACCCTACTAAATAAGAGCGAAACTTGTCCAAAGAAAACACAATAGCCAACAGTTCTTTCTCGGTGGTGGTATAATTTATTTGGGCCTCATTCAAAGTTTTGCTCCATAATGGAGCACATGAGGTTTCTTCTCATTTCGTTGGCCCAACACAGTCCCCACAGCAAAGTCGCTAGCATCACATATTAATTCAAAGGGTAGGCTTCAATCCGGAGGCCGGATTATGGGAGTTGTAGTCAAATGATTTTTTAATTTATCAAAAGCTAGCTGACAAGACGGAGTCCACTCAAATGGAGCGTCTTTTGCCAAGAGGGCACACAAGGGCCTAGAATGGAACTAAATGATTGAATGAAGTGCCGGTAAAAACCGGCATACCCAAGAAAAGATCTCACATCTCTCACGTTCCTAGGGGCGGGTAGCTTTTGAATAAGCTCGACCTTGGCAGGATCTACCTCAATACCCCTCCTAGAGATGATGTCGTCTAGAACTATACCATGTGTCACCATGAAGTGACACTTCTCTCAATTCAACACAAGATTGCTCTCCTCACAATGTTTTAGTACCGACTCTAAGTTTTGAAGACATTCAGCAAAGTTGTCTCCATGTACGGAAAAATCATCCATAAAGACCTCTAAAATTCGCTCCACCATATCACTAAAAATACTTATCATGCATCTTTGAAAAGTGGCGGGAGCATTGCATAACCCAAAGGGCATTCGATTGTAAGCAAATGTGCCAAAGGGGCATGTAAATGTGGTTTTATCTTAGTCTTCCATGGCGATTTCCAATTAATTATATCCGGAATAACCATCAAGGAAACAATAATAAGCTCATCCTGCTACTCGTTCCAAGACTTGGTCAAGGAAGGGAAGGGGAAAATGATCCTTGGTAGTTACGGCATTCAAGCGACGGTAGTCAATACACATATGCCACCCGGTTTGGATTCGGGTGGGTATCAATTCATTATTCTCATTCTTAACTGCCGTTACCCCGGATTTTTTGGGGACAACTTGGGTGGGACTTACCCATTTAGAGTCGGCAATTGGGTATATAATACCCACATCAAGAAGTTTTTGGACCTCACCCCTCACAACTTCTTTCATACTTGGGTTCAATCAGCGTTGCATTTGGCGCACCGGCTTAGCCCCTTCCTCAAAATATATGCGATGAGTGCAAACAAGAGGGCTAATGCCGTTTAAATCGGCGATTGTCCAACCTATGGCTTTCCGGTGCTTTTTGAGCACCTCCAACAAGCTCCTTTCTTGAGCCTCCGTGAGTGATGAAGATATCACTATGGGATAAGATTCACCTTTACCCAAAAATATATATTTAAGGGTAGAAGGCAAAGGCTTCCTATCGGGCGTAGGAGCCTCTAGTTCAGATGGTTGGGGCTTGGTAGGGTTAGGAGTCAAAGGCTCAAAAGTGGGGGTCCATTAACCCACCGCCATGATAGGACAAATCTCTAGATCACTACCCTCATTAAGAACACCCCCTTTCTTCCTCATCTCCTAAGCAATCTAGACCCTCACTAAATGTCAACATTCTTTCCAAAGGGTCTTCTACTATTTGCCTCTCGAAGTGCTTTTGCACTATCGAGTCAATAAGATTCACCTCTTGGACGTCCTCTAAATCCCCCGATTGTTTTCCCGCGTTAAGCATGTTAAGTTCAACGGACATGTTCCCAAAAGACAACTTCAAGAGACCCTCCCGCACATGGATGATGGCATCACATGTGGTGAGGAAGGGTCGCCCCAAAATGATAGGAATGTGGTTCCGGGCATGAGGATCTACAACTGGGTGGGTATCTAAGACCACAAAATCAGCCGGGTAATAAAACTTATCAACTTTGACTAAGACATCCTTAATTATTCTCCTAGGGGCTTTGATCGATCGGTCCACCAACTGGAGTGTGATCCTCGTAGGTTTCAACTCACTTAGCCCCACTTGCTCGTACATTGAGTACAGCAATAGGTTCACACTCAACCCCAAATCTAGAAGGCACCCCTCTATCCTATGGTCTCCTATGACACATGTCACGGTAGGAAAACCGGGGTCTTTGTACTTTGGTGAGGTTTTGACTTGGACAACGGAATGGACATCCTTAGCAAGAAATGCATTCTCCCTCACATTTAATCTCCTCTTAACAGTACGTAAATCCTTAAGGAATTTAGCATAAGAGGACACTTGTTTAATGACTTCAAGGAGACGTAGATTTATTTTGACTTGCTTGAAAGTCTCATAAATCTCCGAACTTAATTGATTCTTGAGTTTGACTAACCGGTGAGGAAATGGAGCGTGAGCCAAGATCTCATGTTCCTCTCTCAAAACTTCCTTACCATTGGGCATGGACCCACTCGGCTCTTTCTTCTCACAATTCCCTTCCTCTTTCTTTTCTCTCTCATTTTTTTCTTTCTCACTCCCCTCCTCCTTCTCACTTGGCACTCTCTCACTCTCTTTTTCTTTACTAGGCTCTTCACTATTAACCCCCGAACCCTCATCTACCTTAGACACTTTTACCCCACCCTTAGGGTCCTTAGGAAGGATGGTCTTGTCAATAGCTTTACCACTCCTCAAAGTGGTAATAGCCGAAACATTCTCGTGGCTAGTTGATGGTTGGGCCAAGGTTTTGGTGGAATGCACTTGCCTAGAAAGATTGGGTTGAGGTTGTGTAGGCAACTTACCATTCTCAGTAAGGGTCAAAGCTTGTGTAAGAAGAGTCAATTGACTCTTGATATCATCTAAAGTTTTATCAACCCGTGAATTTACCCCCCCTTGGGTTTGGATAAATTTTTGAAGGGTATCCTCTAATGGCTTTCGATGTGGAGGGTGGTATGAGTTGGGTTGAGCTTGAGGTGAAGGTTGGAATGGTTTCGGTTGGGTTGGAAATGATGTGACCGGTGGAGGTTGGTAATGTTGTGGGTGTGATGGTGGAGGAGGTGCTTGATAAGATTGAGGGTTGTTATACCCTCTTTGATAAGCTTGGGGTTTTGAAGTCCCCTCATTACGCCATCCAAAGTAAGGATGATCCCTCTATCCCGGGTTGTAAGTATTGGAGTAGGGGTTTTCCCCACCTCAATTGTATTGCCCAATAGCATTAGCTTGGCCATGCAAGGCTTCCTTAATCCCTGGGATAACTGGGCTTGACGTGGTGTCATGCTCTTTGGTCTCACAAACCGCACAACACATTCCTTTAGGCTCTTCACTCCCTACCGAACTTACGTTCTTAAACTCTAGAGCCTCTAATTTTCTCGCCATGGTGGCAAGCCTAGCATTCATATCATCAACTTCTTTCAATTGATATTTAGCCCCTTGCGTGTTTGGTTTACCTTCGGGATTTTGAGTCCTGATAGTCGCCCAATCATGAGCCAAATTAGCGAGGTAATCAAAGTATGAATAAGCTTCGTGAGGTTGCTTATCCATAAATGTTCCCGTGCACATAGTCTCAACGAATTGCTTGAGTTGGGGCGTTAAAGAAGAGTAAAAGATGTTGATAATGTGTCATTCGGCAAAGCCATGGTGTGGGCAAGAAACTAAAAGCTCTTTAAACTGCTCCCAACACTGAAAAAATGATTTTCCCAACATTGGAGAAAATTGTGAGATTTGGCGTCTAAGCGCCTTTGTTCTATTTTTCGAATTTTTTTTTTCAAAAACTCTCCTTGAAGAGTTTGCCAAGAGTGGATAGAAAGTGGTCTCAAAGAATTGAACCACATCTTGGCGGTATCCTTTAAACAAAATGGAAAGATTTTAAGAAAAAAGATTTCCCGTGGACACGAGTTGTCCATCACTAAGGAGCATGCATCCTCAAATTCCTTGATGAAGGCGTAAGACCTTTCTGAATCAACTCCGTGGAATTGAGGAAGCGATTGCATCATGCCCGGCCTTATGTTCAAAGCGGCATAGTGGGGTGGAATAACAAGGCAAGAACTCGGTGTTTGCCATGGTGGGTTTAAGAAATCTCTCATTCAGAATTGAGGAGCCCCCATGTCCCCATGGTTGCTCGCATTTTTCATGTTTTCACCCTCTAAACCATGGGCTGGATGTAAAGGAGGTTGTTATGGCAATTCACCCATTGGTGGGTTTGGCAAAACATTTGGATTGGGTGGAGCAACATTAGGTAGCCTACCTTCATTGTTTATGTCATCCATAGGAGTTGCACCTAGGTCGACTACTAATGTAATTCTGGGAGAAGGTGTGTTAGCCGGTGATGGTGGGTCGACTTGTAAAAGGCGTCTATTGTCAATTCGTGCCCAATGGGACATGCAAATGTAATGCACAAATAGTATGCCTCAATCCTAGTCAACACATCATACACAAACAATATATATATGCCGGACAATGGCTTTTTCTCTTTATCGGACAACGGCTTTTCAACTCCAATCCCCCACTCCACAAGCTAAATTACCACCGATTAGCAAATAAAGCGCACACTAACCTAACGCTTCTAATGCTCCTAACAATATGCAATGCTACTAGTTAATCAAACAAAAGAAACAATTGAAAAGAGAGAAATAAAAATCCTAACATGGTATCCACATTGAGTTTGAAGAAATTACCTAGGCCCGAAGCTGTAGATGCTTCCCTCATAGGTGGGTGATCAATTCTCACCTTGTTTTTATGATTTCCAATTTTTTTTTCATTTTCGTACTTTGCTTATTCCTTCAAGTCCCCGGCAGCGGTGCCAAAACTTGACTTGCTCCCACCACGCTCACCGCGATGGAGGTGCTTGTAGTTTAAGTGGGGGTACTCCCACTATCGTGTTCTCCCATGAGACTCGTGCCAATCTAGCAATAAAAACGAGTAAGGTTTAGAAACCTATGCAAATTGAAATTGCAAACCAAGAGTGGAATCGATACCTATGGTAACTAAAATTTGACCAAAAATCTTTGGGTGTTTGAAGAGTTGTTTTGCTAATAACTAGGCAGACAATTGAATTGAAATTAAACCCAACAGCTTGATTCTAGCTAAAGCAATTAGACACTTATGAAAAATCCACTACAACAACCGCAATTATGACTAAATTAACTCTTGATTTAACCGAAAGTCCAAATGAAAACAAGTAAGGATTTAACTTGATTAAAAAGGGGTTTTCGGTTCAAATGTTCCAATCTATCAATTTTAGCACGGAATTTGAAATGAGGAGTTTGGGTTAACTCAAATCAAGAACTGTCCAAAGGCCCTTGATTCTGAAGGTTTAGCTTTGAAAATTTAGGGATCTCTAATTATTTTGGAATTAAGTTTTATCACCATTCATGTGTTCTTTAGAAATAAATCACATGTTACTAACTATGATTATAGATCTAAGATTTCTACAACAATTAATTCCAATATAATTAGAGATAAAGATGCAAAAATAGATATTCAATAAGATTTAGGACTCCCCTTTCATTTCCAATGCTTTCCTTGGTGGATCTTCACATTTGTCCCCAAACGATGAGCTTAGCTTGAAGATTCCATGGTTGAAAACTTCCCAAAATGTAGAGACAACATTCTTGACTTGAAATCAAAAGTGTATATATATTGAATTATAGAAAATGTGAAAGATTACACTTAAACAATACTAGAAATCTATCTAAACCCTTCCCAAAGTCCTAAATACAACAATGTAAAGTAAATCTAAGCAAAATACATGTTTTTCTCCTATTCTCCCTTTCTACCCGCGGCAGAAATCTTAAAATAAAGCATAACATCTGTTTTTCTTCGACTGCTGGGTTGTAGGGCAAATTTGCGCTCACCATCCGAAGTACGTCTTAAGATCGTCTGAAGGGCGTCCGGACGCATCGTCCGGACGGTGGAGTAACCGTTTGGACGATTATTTCACCGTTCAAATGGTCTTCGGACATGGAAACTCGGCTCTGTATTTCTTCGAACGGAAAAAGATGCCTCTGTGATAGCTTAGAACGGGAAAAATGGACTCTAGAATGGCTTTGAACGGGAAAGATCAACTCTGGAACTCCGATCTCCGTCGTAGCGTCCGAACGGTAATTCGCCCGTCCGAACGGTTGGAGCGTCCGAACGGTCCGTCCGGACGGTGCTCTTCTCTTTAGGCCATTTTCACCATTTTATTACCAAAAACCTACAATACACATGAAAAACCACTTTAAATTAATTTTTTGCTAAAAATCTATTCTAATACCCATATAGAGGCTAACAAACACTTAATTAGGGGACAAAGATTATAGTTTTAGAGTGAAATCATGGGATGAAAAATGGAGATAGCCACCACCCCCAAGGCTGCTTGTGTGTGGGTGGTTAATAGGTGAGAAGTCACTACCACCAAGGTAGCTTGTAAATAAATGTGTGCTAGTACAAGTAATTGTTGTTGTGTGTGTGAAGATAGGCCACACCCTATACGTGGAGAGTTGGTACTGGGCACCAAGTATGGGTGTGCGTGGTTCACACCATGTGATGGTGTGTGTGGAAGACACACACAGTGTAAGTGAGATACTGGGCATCTCTGACACGTGCTAGGCACACTGGGAAGTTGGTGTTGGGCACTACTGGTATAGTTAATGTACATGTGAGTTGCGTTGTAAGCATTTGTGCAGTGCATTGTACTGTTATAATATTATTGTATTATGAATGTATAAATTGTAGTTGTTATTTTGACATTCCGCTGCGTACTCAACAAGTGGTATCAAAGCGCTAGGTTAAGGTCCTGGGAGATGCATCAGAGACAGCGGAGTAATGGATAGTTCGTGGGAGATTTGTCAAAGACAGGTGGAGACTCTGGAATATTTGTCAAAGCCAAATGCCAAGTGATGACAGGATTGTTTCTCAAGGTGCTTTGAAAGGGCAAGATCTACAAGACTGGCAGTAGCGACAATGGACTGCCATCTGTAGACAATGCCAAAAGAACGTTCATGGAGATATATGATCACAAGGGTATTTTTTATGGGAGCAGCAGCGACACTGCATCACCTCTTGCATCAAATATTGAAGTACTCCACAAAACAATATGGTTGCAATTCCAACTATCATTAAGAAGTGATGTTGAAGCACTTGAGACGTGTTATCTTGCCAAAGAAGATTGTTGAAGAAACTGGCTATAGTTTAACAAGCGAGAGTCAATGCTGAGGAGTGTTGAGAGTCATCATTGACTTTCTAGAATGTTCTCCATCTATCCTCTCTAGATCTCTCTCTCTAGAACAGTCCCTCTCTTGAAGTCTCTCAATATCTTCTCTAGAATGTCCTCATTCTAGAATGTTCCATAGTCAAGTATAAATATGTGATATGGGTTCAAGTGTAAGTGTGGGGTGGCAAATGGAGATAGCCACCACCCCCAAGGTTGCTTGTGTGTGGGTGGCTAATGAGTGAGAAGTTACTACCACTAAGGTAGCTTGTAAGTGAATGTGTGCTAGCACAAGTATTGTTGTGTGTGTGAAGATAGGCCACACCCTTTACGTGGAGAGTTGATGCTGGGCACCAAGTATGGGTGTGTGTGGTTCACACCGTGTGATAGTATGCGTGGGAGACACACACAATGTAAGTGAGATGATGGACATCTCTGACACGTGCTAGGCACATTGGGGAGTTGGTGCTGGGCACCACTGGTATAGTTAATCTACATGTGAGTTGTGTTGTAAGCACTTATGCAGTGCATTGTATTGTTGTAATATTGTTGTATCATGAGTGTATAGATTTTAGATATTATTCGAGCTTCTGCTGTGTACTCAACAATATCAACCAATGCAGTGGCCAGTATTGGGTTGGAGTCAAGATTGTATTGCCTAGCATAGGAGTGGATCCACAACCCTTGCGCTAGTTCACCAAGGTGAGCATAAGCAATCATAACACTCACTAATATCAACTCATTTGGTTCCATGCCCACTTCTTGCATCCACCTAAATAGGCTCAGCACTTCCCTGAAGTCATTAACCCGTGAGTAAGCTGCCATTATCGGACTCCAAGAGATCACATTTCTCTCGGGCATTACTTCGAACAACACTCTCGCCTTCTCAGCATCCCACATCTTCCCATACCCATCAATCATTACGGTCCACAACACAACATCCCTCTCAGTAATTTTGTCAAACAACATCCGTGTTGTTTCCATTTCAAGATTCAAGGAATAAAATTCAATAAGAGCGGTAATAACAAAAGGGCTATGTAACAATCCAAATTTAACAACATGCCCATGAACCATACAACCAATTGGCTTCGAATAATTAGGTACAAGACTCGAACAAGCTTTGATCAATTGCGAAAAAGTGTAGTTATTGGTCGGAAGGCCATAATTTAACATGATAGCACAAAATGGCGGGTATTGGCGAACGTGATTCAACATACCCTCTAATCATGGTGTTGTACGTGAAGGTGTTCCCACACCAAAAGTTTTGAAATATTGAGCAGGCGTAGGAGAAGGGGCTCGTCTTCTCCATACCCTAATATTTAGAATACTTTAAACTCTTTATCTCACTACACCACACCACGTGTTTGTGATTCAAATCTAAAGAATAATGTTGTTATTCAATTCAAATTCACGTTTTCATTTTACTAATGTTTTTTAACGTTAAGTAAAATTATAAATTTAAATAAAATAATATCATTTATTAGATCTAAATACTTAATATAAGACGTAGTGAAATAAAAAATTTGAATAATTCTGAAATTAAAATATGAAGGTAAGCCAATCCTAAAAGAAAGAGAGTCAAGTGGGTTTTCGTGTAGGCGGGATTTGAGGAGGTGGGCATGTATTTGCTTTAGATGGTTTAGAGTTATGCATTTCTGTGAGAGATGCGGGGCTGATGTTTGTACTAGCCTTAACGGTTTTTTGAATCATTTGAAAAGGTCAAGATGATGGGACATTTTTGGAGTCCCACATAAGACTAGTACTGGTGAAGGATAGTTTGACCAAAAGCCACCGAACAAATGGCATTACGTGTTGGGTGGTTGGAAGTCTTTTATCAGGAATTGGTGTGATTTGCAGGAAAAAGACTCTGGTTAGGTAGTATCTATGAATTGTTCGGCAATCATTCATGTCAGATTTTGAAAAAAATAATATTTAGTAGTTAAGTACATAGTTATAAAAATCGAATCGGATCGGTCGGTCGAACCGGTTTAATCAGAATTAGATTATGAATCAACACGGTTTAATTAATTTACTAAAAATACATATGAATCGGATTGAACTGAACGAATCGGCCAATTTTTTGAACAAATCAATAAACCGGCCGGTATTTAGTGAACTGGCCAATTTAAAAAAAAAATCAAAAATAAAAAATTTCACAAGATTTAAAATTATTTATTTATTTTAATAATAAAAGAGTATCTCTTAACTAATTTATAATTTTTTTAATAATTTTTTTATTGAAATGTATATTTATTATTATTTTATTATATAACCAGTTGAACCGGTTAAACAACGGTTGAACCAGTGAACTGTTGAATTGGTGACTGGACCGGTTCAATTACCGGTTCGGTTTTGATAACAATGGTTAAGTAGTATGAAGTTTTTGGTACTAATTTATATTACATTCTGATATGGTGTTAATGCACAGTCAGAGAGGCAATTGCTTATAGGCAGTGGGGGGCCATGAGTGCCTTTAATTTGACAAAATTTTGTTTAGGCCCTGTAAAGTTTGGGTGTTTATGGTAAGAAAATGTTTATTGGCCCCTTGTAATTTAAATTTTTTTTTCTGACATTGCAAAATTCAAAAATTTTAACCTTAGGCCTCCAACAAAAGTTAAAAAATATTACCTTGATCTTCCAAATCAAGATTTTATCTTAAGCACTCATCAAAATTTAAAATTTTTTTTATCTTGACCTTCCATAACCCTTCAACATAATTCCTGGTCTCATCCATGTACATAGCCATGTTGACGTAGAAAGTTAATTAGCAAAAGCTCGTAGACTGGAAAAAATATTCAGTACTCTAAGAGTACAGACACGTGGTGCTCCACCTCTCACATGAGGTGGAGCCCACCACCTGTTAAAAGTGATTTAATAAGTGGTGAACTCCACCTGATGTGAGAGATAGAGTATCACGTGTTCGTGCTCCTGGAGCACCAAATAATTTCTCCATAGATAGCCTCCCAAACAAAGTCAATTAGCAAAAGCTCATAGGCAGGCTCCCAAATCTCCCAAGAACACAAGGTACTTGCCTCCAAAGAGGCTCGAATCTTTTTTTAGGGAGACAGTGATGAGGGAACACGTGCCTAGAGGGGCACTTGCCCTACCTTAAATTTTAAAAATTACACTTTAACTTATAATTTTTAAAATTCTTTTCAATTTAGCTATTAAAAATTTAGAAATGCCCCCCCTTAAATTTTCAAATATTTTATTTTCCTCTACAATTTTAAGAAATATTTTAAATTTTCTCCTCTAAAATTTTATAAATGTCTCCTCAAGTTTTTAAATGTTCTATTTTTACCTATAATTATAGAAATATTTTTTAATTTTTGCCCACTAAAACTTTGTAAATACTATCTTAAATAGTTATTTTGCTTCAAAGACCCATTAATATATATATATATATATATTATATAAATTAGTATAAATTATATGTATGTATAAAAATCAAGTGTCCTATTATTAGATTACAAAAAAAAAATATTTGTTACGATTAATGGTTTGCCCCTAAATGAATTTTCTTGCTTCACTGGAGCGGCAAACATACCAACCTCTCTACAAAGGCATAGGTTCTATTGCCTGTTGGAATTCCCAAAGAATGTCGAAAGTGAAAATTGGAACTCTTCAAGATTAAGTGATTAAACATCTAAGTGGAGCTATGGCTAAACATGCCAAGGTAACAACACTTCAAATTTGCCTATTGCTTGGATATCAATTGTGAGATCAGGGGAAAGGAAAACACTTCAAATCCCACATAACTTTTGGCTATTTCTATCAAAACGATTCTTGAATAAAAACGATTAATTCTGGGGAATTTTGAGTTCTACACATCTGCAATTTGAACAATCTTTTTCCCAATGTTATCACCGTGAAAGAGTCCCATAAAGGCACTTGGGATACTCTCCACGCCGTGTGAAATGTCTTCAAGCACCTGGATTTTGCCGTCGCGGAGTTGATCGGTTGTTTTGGAAAGGAATTCTGGGTACACGTTCATGTGATCAGCAGCTAAGAATCCTTGGATGGTGATTCTTTTATACACAACACACAGCATGTCCGGTGCAGCCCTTCCGGTGTCTGTATATTCGGAGATTACCCCACAAACTCCAACTCTACCAAAGGTGTTCATGTTGGCAACTGCTGCTTCTAGCATCTCAGCTCCGACATTGTCAAAATAAATATCAATGCCATCGGGGAAGTACCTGAAAAACCAATAGAAAGCATATATCAGCCTGCACTTTAGATATGTAGAAGTTACCTGTTTCCATCTTTATATACAACTTGTTTGTTTTATCAGTAATCCTCTTTGTTTGTTTGTTTTTGGTTTTCATCTTGTATATATATGTGTGTGTATATAATTGTATATACTGTTTTGTGGAGATGTGTGGCATGGGCATCTTAGTTTCAAATTAAACACGGAAACAGTCTCTCTGCACGTATAATAAAGTTGCGTATATGTAACTCAACTCATGTTAAGAATATAAATAATTAAGTCATCCCACATTTTAAATAGCTTAAATTTTTATATGAGACGTTAGTGAACAACTCAACACCCAAATCTCGTAGTGGTTGGAGCTTCGTGAAATTGGCTGCTTTTTTATTTTATTTTATGTTATGTGAAGAACCAAGTCATTGAAACAAGAACACTTGCTGCTGATATGTGTTATGGTTTATCAAATCTCCATTATCTTGGATTAGCATTAGCATGTGATGCTTAAGAACATATATTCAGAGGACAAACATATCTATTGGAATCGGAGACACTAGACAAAAAAAAAAAAAGAAAAAAAAAGAAAAGAAACAGAAACAAAAACAGAGTATCAAACCTTTTGAGAGCTGATTTTAGATCTGTTTCTTCTTTGTAGTTGAATGCATCATCAAATCCAAGCTTCTCTTTAAGCAATTCCACCTGTAATTCAAATTAACACAGACTCATAATTCAAGGATAAGAACTCTACAGAATACTCACAAGTCAAAACTCATCCAGCTAACTTTCTACCTAGTCTCTGGACTTCCAAATATATTCATTTAACTACAATAATGTGATGAATTTAATGTGTATGAACTGGCCTGGGAGATTCAAACCCTCAAAATATTGACAACGAAATTACAGAAAGTTAACCTTTTGTTTGGTTCCAGCACAGCCAACAACGTAGCATCCGAACAATTTTGCATACTGTCCAACTAAATTTCCAACAGATCCAGAAGCTGCAGATACAAATACTTTCTCCCCCTTCTTCGGCTTACATACTTCGAAAAACCCACCATAGGCCGTAAGCCCACTAAATCCTGTAAAGAGCAAACAAAAAACAGACCCTTAATCAAGTTAAGTTCCCTATGTTATATCCTGAATATTAGAAAATTTATAGAAACTAAGGAAAATTTTAGAAACTTTGGAGTTTGTGACCCCGCTTGCCCCCATATGGGTCCACAAATGTGAGAACTATAGGAGTTAAAAGAGAATTTTAAAAACTTTAGGGGGCCGTGGCCCCCTCGTCCCTATGTGGGTCTGCCAATGTAAGAAAAGAGCAGTTGAGCTTATTGCACTTTCCTGCCAATGATGTGTGATTCACTCATGTCAACTAAACCTAAACATAAAACTTAATGTACAATAATTTCATTCAAGAGATATGCTGCCAACAATCTGCAGAGAACTAATTTAGGGAATGTCTTTAGTAATTCTTCTGGACCACGGTGGTAATAAAAAAAGTAATTAACTGTGGTTTAAAATAAGGAAATAACTTTTTCGCATACGGGTTAAGATTGCAAACATCGATCTGACCATCTCCAAAGCAAGCAATGGTGGAAGCCTCTTGCATTGGGGTTGGCCTTTTTACCACCAAGTAGTAATGATTTGGGGTAACTAGGATGGTAGTTGTAGCTCTTTATTGCTACCCTTTTGACTAACCTACTCTCAAGTTCTGTATATTTTGGTTTGTGATCTCTTTTAGCAACCATAACAACAGAAGCAATCTCTATATATAGCCATTCTAGCAGATGATCATTAGTAGGAAGCTTACCAAAAATCCCAACATGATAGGACAGTGGAAAGCCCATGGGGTCCAACTTGTTTAACATTTTAGCCCCTTTTACTATGCTATACTCTCCCCAACTGATAACTCCAACAACCAAATCATCCTTTCCAAAATCAGGATGTCCAGAAGCCACAACTATCCCCACACCATAAGCATCAATGGCCTGTCCATACAAATCAACATAAGCTTTGCAAAAATTGCAAGTTAATTGTAAATCAATCTCGAACCCAAGAAAATCAGTATGATTTATGTGATCACTCACCTCACCAAGAGGAATGCTGGCCGAAAAACTGTGAGCTTTCTGCGAGGAACTGTAACTCTTCATGCGGTTTAGTTGGTAAGGATCGATTGATACATATAGAGTTTTTACAATAACATCGTTGGAGCCGGCCTCAGCTGACAGAGAAAGAGCTTCAGTCTTGAGCTCGAAGTCAGATTCTTGTGGTGCACCATCTATGTGAGTCTTTATTGTTATGAACTTGTTCAGAACTTCCATTGTATATCTTCCTCTTGAGCTTAGTAGTTCAGATATATAAAGAAGAAGACGAAGAAGAAGATGAAGAGAAGAATAAAAGGCACTCGTTCAAATAATCTGAATGAAAATTTTGGGATCTACTAGGTTCCTCATAAAAAATCGGAGCTGGACCACATCTTCATTTTAGTGACCTTATGATATGGAAAGCGTAAAAATGTTTTTGTCATGAGAACTTTCTAGTCTTTTTGGATGCCGGCAAATAATTGAAAAGAAAAAAAAAAAAAGAAAAGAGAAATTTAATTTATATACTTTATATTTTTTATCCAGTAGAGTTCCCATAACGTTTTCTTGTTGTCATGGTCTATGTTGTCATGAGGAAATGTATGAAACTACAAACTATTATACTATTTGATGTTTCATTGTAGAGATTACATATACCACAAAACGATATCACGTTCACGACTTTTGCCATATGATCTCGTACAAAATGATTTCATGATTGAAGTACATCGAAACATGTTAGATGAATCAAATGGTTAAAGTTTTTCAGATTGAGTTGAGATTATTAGGACTAATGCATCTAGACAAACTTTATATGATGGTAGTTCCCATTTTTTTTGAAAATAACTCAAAAAATTGGAATAATTAATAACACCTAACAGCACATTTTTTTGACAATATTTACTTTTATTACGTAAGTGTGATGTGTTTTTGTAGTTCACCAACAATAAAGCACTTGTTTATACAAAAGAAGAAGATGACAAGAGAGGTATAAGAAGTAGTACAATTCCATTGAAGCTTTTTTACAACTTGTTGAGCTTAAGGAACCCCAAAAATATTGAGGAATATTGCCGTCCTAAAACCCCCTCTCTCTCTCATGTCCCTTGTCAAAAACCAAATGCCAATGGATTTGTAGAAGATGCATGGGAACACACGGGACATAAAAAAACGGCATATTTGTTGCTTTGTGGGAGGCTTTTTGGTCTCACTCTCTTTAGAATCGGGAAGGTTTTGCTTCAGAATCCGTGTCAAAACCAAAATCCAAAAACTCCAAATACAAAGGCTGTGTTTGTTTTTGCTTATCCCAACTCCTTTTTTGGTCGCGAAAAAGGGGTTGGATAAGCAATTCGAACAGATGGTTTTATCATGTATATACTGGATTAAATATTTGTAAAAGAATGTAGGATAAGCAGTCTAGGGACTTGGAATTGAAGATAAAATTACAAAATTACTCTTCGCTAGATCTGTAATCACAGGATTTAATATTCCGAGATTCCTTCTCTCTCTTATCTGATCCCGCAAACCAAATGCGAACAAAATTGATAACTATGGATGGTTCATCTATCGAATATTTGGGCCAAACCGGTTCCTTTCTTTGACTTCACTACTACAGTAATTATAATCTATATAAAAATTGAGTATCTGGTTAGCCCAATTCATAAGAGGCACCTCACCACACTTTTAAGTTGTGGGTTTGACTTATCTCTCCTCCTCTAATAAGATGTGGTGCCCTATCCCCTGTAAACTCTTAAAAAAAAATTTTGTATAGCGATCAAGGAGCTCCCCCCACCAACCAAAAAAAAAAAAGTTCCTGTTCTTTATTTGAGAAAAGAATGAGAATGAGCCATTGGTTTAGTGGTATTAATGGTTTATATGCTCTGAGAGACTTCAATGATAGAAGCCAAGACTTCAAAGCTTAGTGCATAGGGTTAAAAGGGGTTTAAGGTATTATTATCACCTTTGCTAATCTCAGGAAGTAAAATATCAAAATTGAGGGACGAACAAAAAGGAAACCAAAAAAAAAGAAAAAAAGACAATCTTGATCTTCAAGCTGAATTCAATGAAACCTTTGCTGATTCTCATTCAGTTCATTATGTGCTGGACCCATTAATTTTGATGTTTGGCACTGAATTAAATAGCCCAATGCTTTATCAGAGCTAAGTAGCCCAGTGCTTTATCAGAGCGGTATCAATATCAACGATAGTCAATTAAAAAGAAAGAGCAAATTTTCAGTCATAAGATAGTACTAACTAATATTATTCGGGTTTGTAGTTTGGAGGGTAGAAAACATATCAAAAGTAGTAATGGTACTCTAAAAATATAGGTGCTACTTAACTATTTTGTTGGATTTTTGTCCTGGAAAGAGAATAGCCAAATCCCTTTTATACTGGTGTGCAAAGCCAAGATCAATATAGAAATATATAATTTTTGATCACTAAAAAAAATGAATAAGAAATTGGAAAATGTTTTTCTTCTAGAAAATTTGTATAAAAATTTTTACCAGAATAATATGACAGTGACATTATTGTAATTAGAGTTATCATAATGGGTATTTTGGAGGGTTAATTACAAAGACACCCCATAAACTATGACTCAGTATCACTATGCCCCATAAATTTTAAAATGTAATAAGTTGACCATTTGAACTATCAATTTGAATTAATCAACCCCTTCTATTAAAAACATATTAGCAATCAGTTAGGAGAGTAGATGAAAAATTATCATGTAACTTATATATATTTATAAAAATTTATTTTACACTTTACATATCAATTCAAGGAACATTTCAGTTAGTAGGCAATTATTTTAACAAGAGAAAATCAATTTAGGTATAACAATATACTTTTGCTAATATGTACAAGTCAAATAATAAATTTTCATCCATTTTCCTAACGAATTGCTAACAAAGGGGTTGATTGATACAAATTGGTAGTTTAGGGGGGTCAATTTGTTATGTTTAGAGTTTAAGGGGATATACTGATACTGAGTCATAGTTCAAGGGGTGTGCTTGTAATTAATCCTATTTTGTACATATCATTTTAATAATAAATTCTGTATGAATTTTGTATTTGTATAGTATTACCCTATGAAATTATGTGTTCTCTCAAAGAATCTTGGCCTTATTTTTGTAGCATTCTTTCAGCCCCTAGCTTAGGAGTTCTATAATTTGAAAGCCATCAGTGGGTGATTGAGGGTCCGTTTAGTTGGGCTTTTTTTGAATTTTTTTGTCTTGACTTTTTTGCTTATAAATAAAAAAAGCCAAGATTTTAATCTTTTTTTTTTTCCTTTTTTGCTTATCTTATCTAATTAAAAGTAAAAAAATTATTTTGTTTATAAGCCAAAAAGGTAAAATTAAAAAATTAAAAAAAAATTATACCAAACGGACATTGAATCTTTTAAGACAATATGATAAACTGTTCCATTTCCACAGGTAGCTCATATGGGGGTTAGAAAAACTTTGGGTAAATTACAGTGACCACTCCTAATGTTCGAAGAAAATAAACATAGTACCCCTTATTTACTGACAATTACATTGCATTTCCTCACTTTTTAAACAGTATAACAGATCTCCCTTGCTGTTAGAGAGTCGTCAATTGCTATGAGTTGGCTGTGATGATGATAGAGATAAAATTTGTAATATTTCAAAAATGCCCTCATAAGAAACTATTTGTCTTAAATAACCTTAAGACTTGCTTGTAAATTTACACAATTAACCTTAAACTAAATGTAAAACACAAATCAAATAACTGATTAATTAATTAGAAAAACCCAAACAATTTATTAGATAGTTAATTAATTATTAACATCCGTTACAAATAACTCAAGATCAAAAAATTAATTACTCAGATTATAATTAATCAACTAAACCCAATTAAATTACTAACAAAGCCTAATAAAAAATGGCAAAACCCAAACTAAACATTAAACAATTAACACCACTACCATCATCATCATATCTCCGTCCCCAAACGAAGCCTAATGGCCGAACCACCATCTCCTTCGTCTTGCCTCTGTCCTCCTCCCTCTCCCTCTCTCGCTCTACCTTATCTCATTCTCCCTCTTCTCTCTCGGTTGACCACTACGGAATCACCTTAGCTCTCTCATCTCTCTCTATCAAGCACTATCTCCTCCCCATAAACTCAACCCTCATCCCTCCCCTTCTCACAAATCCCTCATCTCTCTCTCTCTCTCTCTCTCTCTCTCTCTCTCCTCCATAAACTCACCATCGCCCCCAGATCTGGCGCCTCCCTGCTCTCTCCCTCCTCCCTCAGACCCACCGCCATCACCAGCCTCCTCACCTTCCCACGAATCCCATCAATCAACACTTACCCCCAATGAAACCCGATACTCATCTATTACTCAATCCCATGGCCGAAACCTTCTCTCTCATTCTCTTGCCCAAGACCGCTGGTGACCACCGCCACTCTTCTTTCTCTATTCTGCCCCTCCTCCATGTATGAGGGGCTGTTAGCAAAGTTACTAAGAAAAGGCAGCAATACAAAGGAGGCTGATTTGCAAGCTTGGGTTTTGTAAGTGATGATGCAATGAATTTGTACGTCTTTCCCAACCCCTGGTGCAAATTGTTGGGACAATGAATTCCCTTGCTTGGAACACCAGTGTGGTGCCTGCCAAAGACACTCCGATGCCAAAGTTAGGCCAGAGAAATGTGGGCGGAATGGTAGTATTTAGGGTAGTGTAAAATCGTACCTTCTTGGAGGTGATGACTGTCCTTTTTATAGGAGTGTTAGCTTGGATCGTGGGCACCTTCATGGGTTAGCCAATCGTGCCCCCAGTTATGCCTCCCACCTCATGGGGATGTATCGTGCCTTGATTTTAGGCTCCATAGACCATGTCTCCGTTCGTGGGGGAACCGTTCCAATCATGGGATTGTGGGGGCTAATCACCAAGCGAGAATCTCGGAGTATCTTTATGGTGGCATCTGGTGTATCGCTGGAGCTCTGCCGCTTTGCCTGTTAGTAGACTTGACCCAAGAGGGGAAGGGGAGGCCTGGTCTGGAGACGTGAGCCAAGCTGTTCTAGTCTGCCCACAAAAGGGGCCGACCAGCTGTACTTGTATTATTTGAATTATCAGATGCCCCCAATTCCCTTGGCAGCCCAGGTCAGCCTATGGGGATTTCGAAGAGTCGCCGGACGCCGTCAAATAAGCGCATTTATAGCGCAACAGAATTGTTATGATTACTATGCCAGGTGAATCGACGCAACCATTGGCCTTCTCGCCACTTGACTTCGCGGGGTTGGCCCCGTATACTGATTGGACACCACAAATATTGATTATCTGATCTGAGAATCTTGGGTCGATCCACGCCGTTGATTTCGAAAAGAGAAAACTTATAAAACCCCGGGGGTTCACCAAAGGGCCCGTTTTGTGCGCATCTTTCAAATTATTTGGCGAGTAATTTCTCTCATTTTCTTTCCTTTCTCTTTCGCCATTGTTGGCCGCTCGAAGCGAACTCAAGACTCCTCTGCCATTTCCCTCTTCGTCAAGGTACTTGAATCGTGTTCAGTACATGTTTTGGCTTCTTTAAAAGGCCATTTGGTACTATGAGTGGAGAATCAGGACTTCTTATCCCCTAGGGTTCATAGGAAACCCTTCATTTATCGAGTCTGTGTATTGGGGTGTCTCAGAGGCCTCTAAGTCTACCTTTGTAACCTTGCGCGAGATAGAGGACCCTAGGACCATGAACCCGATTACCCTGTCATCTGGCTCTGAGCGCACCGCCTCGATGGATCTGGATAGGGTTAGGCTAGATGAGGCTTCGAGTGCCTCTGCGAACTATTTTGGGGACAACATTGGGGGTGCCACCCAGGAGGTGAGGCCAAGGAGGGCAAGGAGCCCTGTGGCCACCGTGGATGCCTTTGAGAGTGCCCCCGTGGCTGTGGCTGTGGCTGTGGACGGGGTTGGGTCACCTGCTGCCCCAGAGTTTAGGTACGAGGCTCGACACTTTGCTTCCATCCTAGATGGGGCAAAAGTGAGAAAACTCTGGTCCGCCTACCAATTCCCGACCTCCATGAGTTATAGAGTGCCAGAGAGCGAGGACAGAGCGTGCTTCCCCCGCCCTGGTGAGATCGCAGTGTACGAGAGTGCGCTGTCTGGGGGACTGAGATTTCCCATTGCTCCTCCTATAGAGGAGTCTTGAGTTGGGCTAGGCTAGCCCCTGGTTAGCTCATGCCCAGTTCGTGGCGTATTCTTGTAGGCTATGCTGCCCTGTGGCAGGCTGCTACAGACAAGGATGAAATCCTGACCCCAGAAGATTTCTTTTCCTGCTATAAGATAACGGAGAGCGAGGGCTCGGGCTCGGGCTGGTATTACTTCTCAGCTCGGGACGGTCAGCAAGCTCTGATAACCAACCTCTCGGTCTCCCACAAACGCTGGAAGGAAAAATTTTTCTTCGTGTATAGCGAAGGTATGAAGATTGCCCACTGGGAGGATGTGACCGAGCAGACCCCTCGTGTTCCGAGGCAATAGGGCAGACCAGGTAGGAAGGGTAAGTGGCTTTTGTGCTTTTATGCTTGATCCCATCTTAAGATAGTGGTCTGACCATTGCCCATTTTTCTTTTACTCAGCACGCCTTCCTATGCTGGGTGAAGTGTCTGAGCTCAGGAAAAAGGTGGAAACTCTGACCTTTGATGCTCAGGCCTTTGGAGTGGTCAAGGACTCCCTCGCCCTGAGGATAGCTGAGCTGGAGGGGCAGCTTAAAAATGCTAGTGACAGCGCTGTGGAAGAGTTTAAGATTGGGGCGGCTTTCCAAGACAAACTCAGCAAGGCCTACATAGAAGGTTTCGTTAATGCTAAGGTCGTGGCCAAGAAGCTTTTCCCAGATCTTGACCTTTCTACCTTGAAGTCGTCTGACGACACTACCTCCAATGCGCCTGGCGTTGAAAACCAGACCCCTGTGGCAGAAGAAGGGGACGAAGCTCAATCCTGATTTCGGAAGACCCACAACACTTGTAAATTTTTTTTTTTTTTTTTGTAACCGCTTTGGATTAATGAAATTTTGCTTCACCAATTCTTCGTGTTCATGCGTTTGAATGTTTTGTGATCAGCAGTATGTGTTCTTTCCTTCTTTTTTTTTTTAGGCGGCTCTGAGGAACTTGTCGTGCCCAGATTTTTCGCACTCGAGGAATACTCACCCAAGCGGGAAAAATGCTGTACTCTCTCGTTAGAACTCACCCTCCTAGAAGAATGAGTGCGACTAGGTTTGAATTGAAAAATTGGTTTGAATAAAGGGCTTTTGAAAAAGATTCGGAGTCGCCACCTAACTTGATCAAGGTGAGTTAGGTCACCTAAAAACTAAGCATAATTCGAAAACTACACTTAGGGTTTTTGAAAAACGATTTTGAAAAATACCATCTCAAGAGAGGGTTTTTACGGAAACAGGTTGTTTGGCAACCTTTGGAAAGCATTTAGCCCTTTTTAGAAAAAATAACTCCTTTTTGGTCTTTGAAAACAGTGATCTAGGTTCGGAGGTTGGTTACGTGTAGGGAAGACGCACTAAGCTATCACCCTACCCCGCCCTTTCGGTACCTACATGTCAATTTACCCTAAATTTACCTATGAGAGTCTTTAATTAACTATTGGCCAATCCTATCCACTTTGAAAAACAATGCTTGAAAACTAATTTAGCATGATGCATGATATGCAAGTGCAAGTTAAGAGAATTGGAAAATAGAAATTGATTTGAAAAGAAATTGATTTGATTTGAAAATAGATTTGAAAAGATGAAATTGAAATTGAAAACTTTGAAAACTTGGAAAGAGGAATTTGAAAATTGATTGGAATTTGAAATTTGGAAAGATTTTGGAAACCACACCCATGAGGGTGGAATTGAAAGTTGTGACCGCACCTATAAAGGTTGCCTATGTATCCCTTTGGGGGAATCAGGTCAGTGTAGTTCGGACCGGAGTCCGATTGAAAATAGATTGATTTGAAGAGAGATATTGAATTGGAAGAAAGAGATTGAATTGAAAACTGGATTTGATTTGAGATTAAAAGAGGAGATTGAATTTGAGAAAATTGGACTTGCTTTGGAAAGACTTGGTTTTAGGAAACCTAGACTTAGGAAAGAGAAGAGACTTAGAAAATATTTGACTTGACTTGAAAGGTTTAGGAAATTAGGGAAGAGTAGATTTAGGAAATGTTTGAATTAGGAAAGTTTCGAATTAGGAAAGTCTCGAATTAAGAAAGGTTCGAATTAGGAAAGTTTTGAATTAAGAAAGTTTCAACTTAGGAAAGTTTTGAATTAAGAAATGTTTTGAATTAGGAAAAGTTTAGTTTAGGAAAGACTTAGAATTTAGAAAGTTTCAAATTAAGAAAGTTTTGAATTTTGGAAGGTTTCGAAAAAGGGAAGTTTTGAAAGTGGGAAGTTTTGAAAACAAGGAAGTTTTGAAAATAAGAAGGTTTCGTTTTAGGAAAGGTTTGAAAAAGGAAAGTTTTCAATTTAGGAAATTTTTGAATTAAGAAAATTTCAACTTAAGAAAATTTTAAATTAAGAAAGTTCTGAGTTTAGAAAAGTCTTAGATTTGGAAAGATTTGAAGTTTAAAAGAGTTTAGAATTTAGAAAGTTTTAGGTTTAGAAAAATTCAACTTAAGAAAGTTTCAAATTTAGAAAGTTTTGAATTTAGGAAGCTTAAAATTTTAGAAAGATTTGAAATTTGGAAAGTTTAGGATTTAGAAAGTTTTAGAGTTTAGAAAGATTTAAGATTTTAGAAAATTTTAGAGTTTTAGAAAATCTTGAAAATTAAGAAAGGTTTGAATTTAGGAAAGGTTTAAAAGTTTGAATTTAGAAAGTTAAGATTTGGAAAAGGGGGTTGAATTAGGAAAGGGTTGAATTAGGAAAGATTTGAAAGTTGAGTTTTAAAATTTAGGAAAGATTTTTATGTTCAAGTTTTTGAAAACTTAAGGTTTAGGAAATTAGAAGTTTAGGAAGGATTTGAATTAGGAAAGAGTTGGATTTTGAAATTTAAGGAAAGGTTTAAAGTTTAGGTTTAGGAAACTTATGGTTTAGGAATGAATTGAATTAGGAAAGGTTTGGATTAAGAAAGGTTTGGGATTTGTTTCCAAAAACGGAGGATTGGATCTAGTTTCCTAAGCGGGGAGATTTGATTTGGTTTCCTAAAGGGAAGGTAGGATTTGGCTAGGATTTGGAAAGGGGGATTCTAGAAACCCTAGGTTTGGAAAATTATAGTTTTGACGTAGAAAAGAGGTTTTGGAAACATGAATAATTTGGATGTGAAAACTAGAGGTTTTGGAAACCTAGGTTTGGGGCAAAGTTTGAAAATCATGTTTTTGGAAAGAAAATTAGGGTTTCCTAATGGTTAGCTCTAGGGCTTGACTTGGGCTCTAAGGAAAGAGTTTTTTTTGGAAAACGCGTTTTTAGAAACGAAGGTTTTCTAGAAGGGAATCCTAGGGAGGAGTTTTTGGAAAGTGAACTTGGAGAGGGAGTTTTTGGAAAAAGATTTTAAAGGGAAGGAGTTTTTGGAAAGCGTGTTTTTTGGAAACAAGTTTTAGAAGGAAAACCCTAGAGAAGAGTTTCTAGAAGGAAGATTTTGGGAAGAAAGTTTTTGGAAAGATTTTTAGGGAGCGTTTTTAGAAAGTAAATTTTGAGGAAAAGATTTTGGAGAGGAATTGAAAAAGAGAGTTTTGAAAAATAGATTTTGGAAGGGATTTTTAGAAAACACTTTTGGAGAAGAGAGTTTTAGGAAAGATTTTGAAAAAGAGATTTTTAGGAGGAAGGGAGTTTTGAAGAGAGAGTTTTTGAAAAGTATAAAAATATCTCACTTTCCTAAAGCGATTCTAGCCATAAGAGGGCTAAAACCACTTTAAGAAAGTGGTTTTGAAAACAAGTTTTTGAAAATATAGACCAAAAGGTCACTTTTAATATAACACTTTCCTAAAGCAACCCTAGCCATAGAAAGGCTAGAATCACCCTAGGATTGTGATTTTGAAAACATATTTTTGAAAAAGAGCTTTTGATGCAATTTTGAAAACAAGTTTGAAAACGATTTTTGAAAACAACTTTTTGAAAACAAATTTTGGAAGATGCAAGACTATGATATGCACAATGCAGTTTGGGGTCGTGAACATACAAGGCTAAGGCTTCACCATATAATCAAGGGGGCCGGACCCACGTGGTCTTTGGTTAGACTAGAAGAAAGCCCCCGACACGGTGACTCTCCAATAGTCCAATCCTACACATGGACCGGGATCTCCTTGTTTCAAGCATGCAAAGAAAGGGGGGGAAAGAGATGGGGGATTAAAATAGAGAAAACCCAAGTGGGTTAAAAGAGAGAAGAGAGAGGGGGGAAGTGCGGAAATTTAAATAGGAAGCCTACCTTGTTTCTTGTTTATTTGCGCGCCGTGCGGTCTTCAATCTTCGGTCTTCGTCTTGAACTTCTTCTTCAGTCTTCAAGGGTTGTCTTCAAGCTTTAGATG
The DNA here is from genome assembly GCA_033060915.1 of Euryodendron excelsum. Classification (NCBI taxonomy): domain Eukaryota; kingdom Viridiplantae; phylum Streptophyta; class Magnoliopsida; order Ericales; family Pentaphylacaceae; genus Euryodendron; species Euryodendron excelsum. The sequence continues at coordinate 31,914,420 of CM065393.1, read as the reverse complement.
GCAGCTTTTCAAGTCTTCAAAGGATGCTTGAAGGTTGGGGTATAAGTGTATGGGGAGTGTATAGGTGTATAGGAGGCTAGGGTTTGTGTAGGGTGGCTAGGGTTTGGAAAACCTAGGGAGGCTAGGGTTTTTGGAGGTGCTCGAGCTCTGTATATCGAATTGTGTGATTTTTAGGTTAAGTTTGCAGACCCCTTTCACGTTGAATGAGGCTCTGTATATATAGAAGCTGGACAAGCCTAGTGCCTGTTGTAGTGGCGCCAGGGCAAAATTTACACTGGCGCCACTATCTTTGTAGTTTGGGTGCCTGTACTGGTGACTACACTAGTGGCGCCAGCCATTTAGGAAACAATTAAGGTCGGCAAGCAACGTATCTTTGACTAGATTTGGGTGCCTGTACTGGTGACTACCATGTAAACTTTAGCCTAGCTTCACTAGGAGTGACTCCGGAAAGTCTGGGAATGATTTGAAGGAGCCGGGAGTGACCCGGAAGGTCGGAAAGGAGCAGGAACACTTAAAATAGTGTCCTGGAGGTATTTGACTTGAAAAGTGAGGGTAAGATGTGTCGGAAAGGTCGACCGGGCCTTTAGGGGCAAAACGGTCAACCAGACCGGAAAATTGCCGGGACAGACTCAGACTATCCCAGGAAAAGACTTGGGATCTGGAAACATTATTTAGAATGTTCCCAAAGGTTGCTGGTTTGATTCCCAGAGCCGGTGTGGTCGGAAAAGGAGACCGGCCTACTAGGGGCAAAATGGTCATCTTGCACCGGGTTTGCCGGAACTGACTCGGAATGGTCCGGAAAGGTAAAGGAAGATTGAGAATACTATAAAAAGTATTCTCGGGTCATTACCGGTTTGATATCCAGAGCCGGTGTGGTTGGAGAAGGAGACCGGCCCTCTAGGGGCAAAACGGTCATTTTGTACCGGGTTCGCCAGAACTGACTCGGAATGGTCCGGAAAGGTAAAGGAAGATTGAGAATACTATAAAAAGTATTCTCGGGTCATTACCGGTTTGATACCCAGAGCCGGTGTGGTTGGAGAAGGAGACCGGCCCTCTAGGGGCAAAACGGTCATTTTGTACCGGGTTCGCCGGAACTGACTCGGAATGGTCCGGAAAGGTAAAGGAAGGTTGAGAATACTATAAAAAGTATTCTCAGGGGGTTACCGGTTTGATACCCAGAGCCGGTGTGGTTCCCGGGGCGTTTGGATGCCTAGGGGCAAAATGGTCATCTTGACCGAAAAGTCTCGGAAAAGGTCCTAAGGGTAGTCTGGTCCTTTTCCACCGAAGTGAGCTAATAGTCACTGGTGTTGACCTAGGTTTTGAGTGTTTCCGCCGCTCAAACGGTGTGAGTATTTTCGCTACTCGGACGGGGTTGAGTATTTCCGCTACTCGGACGGGGTTGATGATTTGTGAGTATTTCCGCTACTCTAACGGCTCTGTGAGTATTTCCGCTACTCTAATGGTTCTGTGAGTACTTCCGCTACTCTAACGGTTCTGTGAGTATTTCCGCTACTCTAACGGTTTTGTGAGTACTTCCGCTACTCTAACGGTTCTGTGAGTATTTCCGCTACTCTGACGGTTTTATGAGTAGTTTTGCTACTCGGACCGTCTCGAGGAATAAACTGTCTCGAGAGAGGGATTGGAAAGGGGTCTTATCGTCTCCAAAGAGACGTGCCTGGATTGGAACCGTCTCGAGGAATAAACTGTCTCGAGAGAGGGATTGGAAAGGGGTCTTACCGTCTCCGAAGAGACGTGCCTGGGTTTTGAGTGTTTCCGCCACTCTGACGATTTTGTGAGTGTTTCCGCCACTCTGACGGTTTTGTGAGTGTTTCCGCCACTCTGACGGTTGTGTGAGTGTTTCCGCCACTCTGACGGTTTTGTGAGTAGTTTTGCTACTCGGATCGTCTCGAGAAATAAACTGTCTCGAGAGAGGGACTGGAATTGAAATAAGAAAGGACAATGCCCCCTAAGGGCATTTTGGTCATTTTGTCTCTATTTGGGCTTGACAGGCCCGCGAAGCGATGGAAAGACGGAATTTGGACTAAAGGATTGGTTTCGATTGGAATATGTCCATAATGACTTGAAAACAAGTCTGGACGGAGTGTAGACTGTCGAGCGGTCAAAAATGGGTGCTTACAGAACTATAGTTACTCTGAGCAGCAGGGTGACCTGACCATCGTGCTAGGTTTTGGGAATCTTGAAATGTTTCAAGTCTTGGGGACTGCATAGTTGGATGAGGTGGCATTGCAGCCCTTTAGCTTGACTGGCCAGTTGGGCTTACGGCTCTTTAGCTGGTCTGGTCAGCCTTGCGGGCTGATCAGTTAAACTTGGTAGCCTTGTGGCCTGGTCTGCCTTGTGGGCTGACCAGTTGGGCTTAGTAGCCTCGCGGCCTTTCAGCTTGTCTTGTCAGTCTAGACTGACCAGTTGGGCTTAGTATCCTTGTGGCCTTTCGGCTTGTCTGGTCAGTCTAGACTGACCAATTGGGCTTAGTAGCCTTGCGGCCTTTCGGCTTGTCTTGTTAGTCTAAATTGACCAGTTGGGCTTAGTAGCCTTGTGACCTTTCGACTCGTGCTTCAAAGGTCCTGCGAGTAGTCGATCATTTTGGAGGCCTTAAATAACAAACATTTTATTAAAGAATGCTGATTACATCAAACATAGTACTTTCTCAGGTGTTCGGCGTGCCAAGGGTTGGGAAGCTCTTTGCCGTCTACTCCTGTTAGCTAGTAGGTCCCTTTCCTGGAAAACCCTTTGACTGTGTATGGCCTTTCCCAATTCGGCCAGAGTTTGCCATCGCTGGGCCTTCTAGTAGACTGATTGACCCTCTTGAGAACCTGATATCCTGCTTTGAACGTCCTAGATTTCATTCTGGCATCGTGATACCTGTGCATCCTTTGTTGATAGGCAGCTACTTCCACGGCTGCTTGCATCCTTTTCCCTTCAAGTAGGTCTAGGCTCACTTCTAGGGCCTCGCTGTTGACCTCTGCCTCGAAATGTTCGACCCTGGGACTATGTAGGCCTATCTCTACCGGGATGACCGCTTCAGATCCGAAAGTTAGGGAGAAAGGGGTGTGTCTTGTTGCGACCCTTTCTGTTGTTCTGTAGGCCTACAGAATATTGGGAAGCTCCTCCGCCCATAAACCTTATGCCTGCTCCAGCTTTGCCTTGATGCTTTTGAAGAGTGTCAGGTTGGTTACTTCAACCTGGCTGTTGGCTTGGGGCTGCTCTAGGGAAGAGAAGTGATGGCTGATCTGGAGGTCTGAGCACATCTGACCAAACTGACCGCCTTTGAACTGTTTCCCGTTGTTTGTGATGACTACCTTTGGGATGCCGAACCTACATATGATATTTTTCCATAGGAAATTCTTCATTTTTTGTTCAGTGATTGTGGCGACCGCCTCAACTTCGGCCCACTTTATGAAGTAATCAACGGCTATTACCGCAAACCTGGTCTGGCCTTTCCCCAAAGGCAGAGCCCCTACTATGTCTATTCCCCATTGGGCGAAAGGCCATGGGCTCTGGATTGGTGTTAATTCCTGGGTCGATTGTCTTGGGATGTTGGAAAATCTTTGGCACTTGTCACATTTTCTTACAAACTCTTGGGCGTCCTTTTCCATTATGGGCCAATAGTAGGCTGCTCTGAGGATCTTCTTGGCCAAAGCTCTCCCTCCTGAGTGGTTGCCGCAGACCCCTTCGTATACTTCTCTCATGATATAATCTGCCTCTGCTTTTCCTGCACACCTTAGCCAGGGCATGGTGTGTCCTCTTTTATATAGAATATTGTTTATTAGGGCGTATCTGCTGGCCCTATACTGAATCCTTCTTGCCTCAACTTTGTCTACTGGTAGGGAGCCTTTCTCCAAGTAGTTTTTGATTGGTGTTGCCCATTCCACTTCTTGTTCTGCCTGCAATATTTCTGGGTTCTGAATACTTGGCAAATCCAACACTTCCATGGGTACTCTAGGGTCGTCCTCCTGGGATGATGCGATCCTGGCTAGTCGATCTGCCTCCTCGTTTTGCAATCTTGGTACTCTTTCTAGAAGTAATTTGGAAAATTTTCTTGCCAGACCTTTAGCCATCTCACAATACTCTTGCATTTTCTCTCCTCTGGCCTCATATTCTCCTTTGACTTGTTCCACCACAAGTTGAGAGTCGCTCCATACTAAGACGTGTTCTGCCCCCATTCGCCAAGCCATTTGGAGACCAGCAATCTCGGCTTCGTATTCAATCTCATTGTTGGAGGCGGGGAATTTGAACTTAATGGCATACTCGAGTTTGTGCCCTTCAGGGGTTACAAGGACGACTGACTCGCACCACACGTGCACTCGAGATGAACCCAAGAGAAGGTCGGCGGAGTAGTATTACTCGGAGTACGAGATCGTCCCACAAGGAGTTGTGTGTGCACAATAACCACAAGATCTAGGACCACCCTCTCAGTCAATCATTAAATTCTGGCAAAAACCCCTTAAAAGGCAAGATAACAAAATGGAAAATATATTTGTTGTGGAAATGGGTTGGTTATTTGAATTACTAACTACCAAAAGAGAATGACTTGAATTAAGTTTGATTTTTAACTTAAGGTGACAGAGTCTCGGGATTGACTGATCCAACCAATTATTGGTCTAAGAATTCCAAAAGAGGTATTCTATAACTCAAATCCTTTGACTACAACGTGAGTCTCGGATTCGGAAGTTTTAGCGATAGAAATGGGGTGTCCTTTAGAAATCCTACACCTAGAATAAATCAAATCTTTAGAATCGAAGACGAAGACCATCGATTCGTGCAGCGCTTATACTGTGTATGCACTCACGCATAAACGTTACCGAACATAATCAATCGTCTAAGTTTTCAAAGGTTTCTAGAATGAAGAACAACAAGAACCATACAATTAAAAGATTTAACTTGAAAATCCAAAAAACACCTTCTTATGGTCAACCAAGACCTCTAATCGGTTTTCACATTCAATCCTGAGATGGGGGAAGTTAGCTACTCATTCTTATATAGGAATAATTTTGAAAATACATGAAGAAGAGCTAGAATTTCGACTTTAAAACAATAACTCCACCAACATTATCAATTTTATGCAAGAGAGATGGAAGCCCATATATTAAACTAATGCTTTAGAGGTTACATTTACATTTAAACATAAATCTAACAAACAAAAGATACAATAAAGGAAAAAACATACAAAAACCCTAAAGTCGCCGCCTTTCTTGCTTTGATATATCGAAAATCGCAAAAAGGGGTGTATTTATAGGGATTACAAAGCGAACCCTAAAATCTAGACAAAAATAACCCTGCTATTCGAACTGTCAAAGTGGGCGTTTGAACGCCCGTCACTGCATTTTCAATCGTTTGAACCGTCAAAGTAGGCGTTTGAACGGTAGGCAAATTTCCAAAGTGCATGCCCACAGGCCGTTCGAACCGTCCATTTTGGAATTCGAACGGTATGCCTTGTTTTTCTCCTTTTCCTACTTCTTGCCGTTCGAACGGCACTTTAAGGGTTCGAACCATAATCCCCTTTTTCGCTCAGTTTGGAATCGCCTCGTTTGAAGCCCTTGAAGTTGGAATTTGGCAAGGCTCATTAGACGTAAACATGATTGTCTTGGGGAGAGTTTTCCAACGACTCATCAAATGCTCCATTCCAAGTCACGAGCCAAAAATTACACGCTTCCCGAGACAAGACCCCGGGAATGTTCCTCAATGATCTATGCTCTCTGCTTAGATCATTTCTTTGACTCCTAATTCACTCCTTTAGCTTTAGAAACCTGTAATCAAATTGAGAAAAAGGTTCAATGCAAAATATATTTAAGAAAACAAACTTATCCCAAAACTACGACTAACAAGGGGTCATTTAGAGGCGATAAACTACACTTTCGTTATCTAATCAACGACCCCGGCACCACTTGCTCTGTCCGTAGAGGAACCGTCTACGTTGAGCACCCACTGGGGCTGTAGGGAGTCGTTACTGGGGCAAGTTGTGGGGTGGGTGAACTCAGCGATGAAGTCTGCTATAGCCTGCCCCTTAATTGCCAGTCTTGGTCTGTATTGGATATCGAATTGACTGAGTTCTATGGACCATTTGACAAGTCTTCCCGAGGTCTCCGGCTTGTGGACGACTTTTTTCAATGGCTGGTCTGTCAGGACAACTATGGTGTGGGCCTAGAAGTATGGCCTCAATCTCCTCGCTAGGGTCACGAGGGCGAGGGCTAGCAGGTCTATTGTGGGGTATCGCTTTTCTGCGCTCCTCAGGGCCCTACTTGTGTAATAGACGGGCTTTTGGGCTCCTTCCGCTTGCCTGACCAGGGTAGAGCTCACTACCGTATCTGACACTGTGAGGTAAAGGTAGAGCTCTTCTCCTTCTATGGTTCTGCTCAACAGTGGCACTGAACTTAGATACCATTTGAGTTGCTGGAGAGCCTGTTCACATTGAGGAGTCCACTCAAAAGCTTTACGTATAACTTTAAAGAAAGGAAGACACTTATCTGTTGATCTGGAGATGAATCTATTCAGCGCTGCTACTGTACCAGCCAACCTTTGGACTTCCTTGGTGGACGTTGGGAACTGCATGTCTAGCACTGCCCTGATTTTCTCGGGGTTAGCCTCTATCCCTCGGTTGGAGACCATGAATCCTAGGAACTTGCCAAATGCCACTCCGAAGGCGCATTTGGCAGGTTCAATTTCGTTTTGTAGGCTCGCAGGTTCTTGAACGTCTTTTCCAGCTCGGCTAGGTGGTTGATGGCTTGCTTGCTTGCTCTTTACTAGCAGGTCATCTACATAGACTTCCATGTTTCTCCCAATTTCACTGCTGAACATGCGGTTGACAAGCCTTTGGCAGGTTGCCTCGGCGTTTTTGAGGTCGAATGGCATTACCTTATAATAGTACAGACCTCTGTCTGTCACGAATGCTGTGTTTTCCTGATCATGCTCGACCATCTTTATCTGGTTGTATCCTGAGAAAGCATCCATGAAGGTCAAGATTTCATACCCTATAGTCGAATCCACCAGTTGATCTATTATGGGTAGGGGGAAGCTATCTTTGGGACACGCTCTGTTCATATCCGTGAAATCTACGCACATTCTCCATTTTCCGTTTGCTTTTTTGACCATCACTATATTAGATAGCCAGGTTGGGTACCGGGCCTCCTTTATGAAGCCTGCTATGGTCAATTTCTCGACTTCGTCTGCTACCACCACGTTGTGCTCTGGAGCGAAAGACCTCCTTTCTTGTCTGACCGGTTTTGCTATTGGGTCTATGTTTAGATGATGGGCAATGATTCGGGTATCAATTCCCGACATATCCTCATGAGACCAAGCAAAAATATCAGCATTATGCCTGAGGAAAGATCTCAATTCCTCCTTGAATTCTTCGGGGGCCATCGTTCCGATCTTGACTATCTTGGTATGGTCATGCTCGTCGACCACTACCTCTTCGAGCTCTTCTTCGTTTCAAACCTCTAACTCCTCAATTAGCATGGCCTCATTGGGCTCCCCCTTGAGGGATGCCATGTAGCATTCTCTGGCTGTCTGCTGGTCACCCCTGGCTTCCCTAACTCCTTGGGATGTGGGGAACTTGACCTTCAGGTGGTAGGTGGAAGGTATGGCTTTGAATTCGTTAAGGGCTGTTCTACCCATAATGATGTTATAAGCGGAGCGGCAATCCACCACTAAAAACGTTACCATCTTGGTAATTTGTTGGGGCGCCATTCCTAGCGTTATTGGCAGAGCTATGGATCCCAGAGGCGTAACTCTGTCGCCAGTGAAGCCAACTAGGGGGGAGTTGATTGGTTGTAACTTCTCCTTGCCGACCTTTAACTGCTCGAAGGCTTTTAGGAAAAGAATGTCTGCCGAGCTTCCACTGTCCACCAAAATTCTCCAGATCACGAAATTGGGCACTACTGCTGATATAACCAAGGGGTCGTCGTGAGGTTGACACACAGCCCCATCCTTCTCGTCGGTGAATATGATGGGATCATGCTCTGGCCTGGGTTTTTTGGTTGACCGATCTATGGACATGATCTCCCTTTAGCTCCGTGCCTCCCTAGCGTGTCGTTTCCTCACTGATGAAGATTCTCTGCTACCTGCGAAACCACCAGAGATGACTCTTATCTCGCCCGTGGGCTGCTGGTTTTGCCTTTTCCTTTCTGGACTTTTTTGTTCCGCCCGCCTTGGTGCCTGGTCTTGCCTCTCGTCGCGTCTAGCCCCCGCTATTTATCTGCCTAATTTTCCTTGCTTGATCAGGTTCTTGATTTGCTGCTTGAGGTCGTAACAGTCTTCTGTATCGTGCCCATGGTCTTGGTGAAATCGGCACCACTTATTGGTCGGCCTTTTCTCTGGTGGGGACCTCTTCCACCTGGGCCATCTCAATGCTGTATCCCCCTTGATCTCGTAGATTACTTGATCTAAAGAAGTGTTTAATGGGGTAAAGTACTGGTTGTACCTGGCTTGCTTAGTCCTATCACTATCCCCCTATGGCTTCTATTCTGCCAACCTTGGGGTTTTCACTACTCTGTCGTCTTTCTTTTCCTCCGCCGTCCTCTTCTTGTCCAGACTGGGTGTGGTGCTCTCCTGATCTTCCCTGGCTTTGAGGGTATTCTCTGCGTTCATGTATTTCTGTGCTCGGAGCATTAGCACAGCCATGGTTTTGGGCGCTTCCTTGGCCAAGGAGAACAAGAACTTGGGAGTTCTGACGCTTGTAATGGAGGCCGCTACTGCCACTTTCTGATCCAGGTCATCCACATAGAGAGTCTCTTGGTTGAAGCGGGTGACAAACTCACACAAGGTCTCCTTCTCGTGCTGCTTAGTGTTGAACAGGGAGGTGGAGGGCCTCCTCTACCTTTGCCCTCCGATATAATGGCTGACGAACAACCTGCTCAGGTCCACGAATTTATTGATCGTCACAAGGGAGAGCCTGTGGAACCAGATCCTTGCCGGACCCTTAAGAGTGGTAGGAAATGCCCTGCACATAATTTCGTCGGGAACTGCCTGAAGGTCCATCAGGGCCTTATACATCTCGAGGTGGTCCAAGGGATCCTTGGTGCCATCGAAAGACTCCAACGTGGGCATTTTGAATTTCGGGGGTAAGGGCATCCTCGTCACCGCTGGTGTGAAGGGCGTGTCTATCCGACTTACCAGCTCTTCTACCGTGCTGGGGCCTTTTTCTTTCACTGCCACAATCACTCTAGCCAGTTTGGCCTGCACTTCCTTTAACTACTAGTCCCACATTGATTGGGTTTCGCTAGTGTGCTTTGGAAGAACCACCGTCGTTGCTTTAGATCGGTCGACGTGGCTCTGGGCTTCGTCGGGGTGGAATCCAGCCCCTCTTGGGGGAGGGTTCTCCCTTGGGAGCGCTGGGTTCTCTGCTCCTGCGCCGGCGTCGCCTCTTTGGTTCCTTGCTGCCGACTGGTTCGCAGGCAATGGTGGGTCCTCTAGCGATGGCGGATCTACCGTCCCTGGTGCCTCCGGTGGCTGAGGCAACCTCCTCTCCAACTCTTGATTTCGGGACTGGAGCTGGTACATAGTAGCCATCATCTCGATGATATGCTGCTCCAAGGCGGCGATTCTGGCGGTGCTTTGTTCCTCCATTTCTCTGCCTACCCTAATTGATGCAGCACCGGACTGGGTTAAGACCATGAACCGATAAAAGTGTCGTTCCCACAGACGGCGCCAACTGATGATGTAATGAATTTGTACGTCTTTCCCAACCCTTGGTGCAACTTGTTGGGGCAATGAATCCCCTTGCTTGGAACACCAGTGTGGTGTATGCCAAAGACGCTTTGATGCCAAAGTTAGGCCATAGAAATGTGGGCGGAATGACAGTATTTAGGGTAGTGTAAAATCGTACCTTCTTGGAGGTGATGATTGTCCTTCTTATAGGAGTGTTAGCTTGGATCGTGGGCACCTTCATGGGTTAGCCAATCGTGCCACCAGTTATGCCTCCCACCTCGTGGGGATGTATCGTGCCTTGATTTTAGACTCCATGGACCATGCCCCCGCTCGTGGGGGAACCGTTCCAATTATGGGATTGTGGGGGCTAATCACCAGACGAGAATCTTGGAGTATCTTTATGGCGGCGTCTGGTGTATCGCTGGAGCTCTGCCGCTTCGCTTGCTAGTAGACCTGACCCAAAAGGGGAAGGGGAGGCCTGGTCTGGAGACGTGAGCCAAGCTGGTCTGGTCTGGTCTGCCCATAAAGGGGGCCGACCAGCTGTACTTGTATTATTTGTATTATTAGTAAGATTTTATGAAATTTTGATTTGGGTCTTGCTAAATTTTGATATGAAGGCTTCAATTTTGGACTTGGTCGACTAAAGTGGCGGGTTAGGGCGTCTATGACGGCCTGATTGGGGGGCTGTATGTATATATATGTGTGTGTGTGTGTAAAATAGGGTTGAATTAATCTAGGCTAACACATTAAGAAGGCCATTTGGTGGTGTTGATTTGGTTGTGGGTGGAGGGTATTGGTCATGGAGGAGGCTGTGAAAGGTGGTGGCGCCAACAGCGAGTTTTCGTTGACTGCCTTTCTAGTGGTGGTGGTGGCGTTGGGGAAGCTACAACGTGATTGGACTTTGGCGTGCTCTCTCTGCGTCGGCTTTGTGGCAGTGGTGGTATGAAGAGAATGAGGTGGAGGTGGAGGTGGGAGAGATATGTGGTGGTGATGGATTGATTTGGGTGGCGGAGAGATTGAGGAAGCGATAAGGGTGGACTGAGATAGGGTGTTGTTGCACGGAGAGAGAGAGAGAGAGAGAGAGAGAGAGAGAGAGAGAGAGAGAGAGAGAGGAGGTGAGAGGTGGTGGTGGTGGTGGTGGTGAAAAGACGTGAGGGTGAGAGAGATGAGAGAGAGGAGGGTAGGGTATTTTAGTCCTTCTAATTTATTTGCTAAAAGATATCTTAATTTTATTAAGAAATAATTTATGAAATACAAAGGTATTCTAGTAATTTCATAATACTGAACAATTTTGGTGAACAATTTTGACAGGGTTTGCGATATAATTGTCAATAAGTAAAAGGTATCTTAGTTTTTTTTTTTTTTTTTTTGTTTTTTCTTACTTATCTTATCAAGTTAAAAATTTGTTTATAAAGTAAAAAATCAAAATTAAAAAAACTTTGAAAAAAATGGTACAAACGGGCATTGAATCATTCAAGACAATATGATAGACGGTTCAAGACAATATGATAGACGGTTCCATTTCCATAGGTAGCTCATATGGGGGTTAGAAAAACTTTTATGTGCTAAATAGTTGATTTTGTTGGATCCGTATATGAACATAGACACAGTAGAAAGGAACCCAACTGCTCTTCTTGACAGCCTTAGTAAGCACCTCTCTGAAATATCAATTCCTGTATGGCAGCGCAAGATAATTCGAGACCCAAGACAAACAATTTTAAATGCAACTTTTTATTTATTTGTAGTTTATAATTATTTTTGGGATTAATTTAGTGTTTTTCTTGTGAAATTCACTAGTATGCTAATATTGGACCTTCCTACGGTCCTTTTTTATTTGGGAGATATATTTTTCTTCAAAAAAAAAAAAATGTAGGAACTATATAGGACCTTAATTACAAAATATAAGATTTAAAAACATTAGGCCTTAAAAAATTTTTTTTTGTACAATTCATTTTCTTGGGTTGATCCCTTTTTATTTTTTGTACATAAGTCAATTAGTGTAGTTCATTTCAGAATTACTTTTTATAGGGCTTTTTCTTATCTAAGCTGGGACATTTTTTTTGGAAAAAATTGTAGAATCTATACAAGACCTTAATTATATCATGCAAGGTTTGAAAAAATTTTGAGGCCTTCAATTTATTTATTGGTTAAGTGGTGTTTTTTGTCCTTAGGTTTATTGGTGTAATTGATTTTGGGTTTTCTTTTCTTCCGATGATTTTTTTTCTCATCCAAAACAGGGCCTTTTTGCAAAAACTAAAAATAAAAAAAAAAATTATGTAAGACCTATACTATAACATATCAAGTTTTCAAAAATTAGGGATCTAAGGCGAGAGTGCCTTGCTCACCTGGGCCTAGAGTCGGCCCCGAGTTTTGGCTTGAATATTTTGTTCTTCATTGCATCTGGCAGCATTGCTGACTAAATAACTTTTTTTTTTTTGGGTTATGCGACAAGGGTTGCTAGGGTTTGCTTAGGCACACCTCGACTAATTTCATCTCTAATTTGATCAAAATCAGACCATTCACACCTGAGCTAGGTGATTCACGAGAGGTAAATCTCTCGCATATTGGCTTCAAAGGGTTGTTACCTTACTTTCTTGCAGTTTTGCTAATTCTCAGATTACATAAGCAGCCATTCATATGTCCTCAGCTGATGCAATACTCATTCTAATGTTTGCCTTGACGCCCACAAATACTAAAAGACAAGATATCTTAGCAGCAGATGCTACGAACCATTTGCTTCTTTTCTTCCTTGCTAATAGAAGATATGCACAATACAATCAAGTAATACCACAAAAATATATACCATAGAGGGTTGTTATACTACAAACATCATTTAACATAGACAATCATCCCAAAACAGAAAAAAAAAAAAAGAAAAAGGAAAAATATGGTTGTTCCTATAAATGACTACCACTAAAGCAAACCTTTATTTAATTTATATATTAAAGCATAAACATGACTTACCCTGAACAACCATGTCTCCTTCTATTAAGTAAGAAAAACATCATAAAGAGGAACAAGGGTCATTGAGCTTCACATTGCAGTACCTCTCTTTCTCTGTCTGTTTACCTGCAAAACAATCGAATCAAAATGAAACTATTAGGAGTTGTATGTGAAGACTATACCGCCACAAAAGGAACCTTCTTATTAAATTGATATAAAACTAAAATAGCAGCATCACTTACCTAAAAATGCCATCGATTTGTGATGATTTCTTCTCTCACCCTGTTTGTAACCAATTTGCTTTGACCTTTTCACCTTCCTTTGCTGTTTTTGTTCAACAATTCTAACAAACCATTTTGGTCTTCCAGTTAGGAACATAAGATATCCCATAACCAATCCAAATACTATTCCGCATCCGTACCCCATCAACACGGCTTTCCAAATAAATCTACTTGCAATGGCCAAATCATCTTCTTGTTGCAATATCACTGGTGGTTGTGCTTGCGCCTCATTATCTCCACATTCCTTTGACATTGGAAATCCACATAATCCTGAGTTCCCAGCATATGAATCATTTTGAAATGTATCCAATTGTGTGCTTCGAGGTATGAGTCCAACTAGATGGTTCCTTGAAAGGTTTAGGACTGCAAGAAATGTTAGGATTGTGAGTTGCTTTGGAATCTCCCCAGTGAGTTGGTTTGAAGATAGGTCTAATGATTCAAGCACCGTTAGATTTCCTATTGCTGATGGAATATGACCCATAAGACTATTATGAGATAAATTAAGCAATCGAAGTGCTTGTAGCATTCCAATGACATTTGGAATCTCTCCTTTGAATTTGTTGTTGGAGAAGTCGATTGCTGTGAAGACAGTTAGAATATACACTCGTTCAATATCCACCCCTTTGTAGACTAGCTCCACAGAATCTCGATAATAGTTTTGGCCCATATATTGCGCCTCCATTTTAGATTCATCCACATCCCTTATAGCTTTGAAATTGTGAAAATATGTCGTTGGTAAAAAGCCAGTGAACTCATTGTGAGAGAGATCGAAAATTCGAAGCTTAGGGAAGGAAAATGCAGCTCTAGAAGTGCCTATAGGACCATGAAACCTATTGGACCACAAAATAAGAACCTGTAACTCTGGAAGAGTCCCCAACCAGTTGGGGAATGTATCATTTATCTTGTTGTCTCCAAGGTCTAGAACTTCCAAGCATTTACAATTGGTTAATGATGGCGGCACTGGTCCTTCCAAATGATTGCCATTCAAGTTAAGATTCCTTAACCGATTGCCCTCTGCAAATTTTGCTGGAATAATCCCATGAAAGCCATTCATTCGAAGATCTAACACCGAGAGAAAATTGCTAAAGTTTCCCAAACATTGTGGAATTACACCACTTAAGTTGTTGTGAGACAAATCAAGAACGTCAAGGGTGCTCAAATTGCAAATAGATGATGGGATGTCTCCAGTGAATTCATTGTGTGAGATCAAAAAGTAAAGGGGGGAGAGTAGTGGAATTGGCAGTGATCCTTGAAGGTAGTTATGGGAAAGATCTAAGAAACTGAATGAAGTGTCCCAAACCCATTTTGGAATTTGGCCATGAATATTGTTTTTGGAAATATCTAGTGCATGGAGATTCTTTGAGTTTCTCAAGAAATTTGGGAACTCGTTTATGTTGCAAGAAGACAAACGCAATGACAAAAGATTGGGCAAGGTAGTGTTGCTGTCACTACTTACTGATAGACTGTTCTGAGAAAGATCAAGGTACTCTAGTTTTTTGAGCTTTGAGAATAAGTGTAAATCCACAAAACCACTCAAATTATTTGATGAAAGGTAGAGGCAAGTCAGATTTGCAAGCTTTGAAATTGACTGTGGAATGGGGCCTTGTAGTTTATTATTACGCAACACTAGGTACTCCAATGCTGATTTATTTTGGAACTCAGGAATTTGACCACCCAAGTGATTAGAACTCAAACGCAATGAGACAAGCCCGCCTATGTTGGAGGGAATGGGACCTGTTAGAGCATTATTCGAAATGTCTAAATAAAAAAGCTGTGTTAGGTTGGCCACCGAGTGTGAGAATTGGCCATTGAGTTTGTTATCTTGAAGGGATAGAGACTCTAGCTTTAAGAGCTTACCAAAATCATTGGGAATTTCGCCTTCGAGATTGTTGCTGGAAAGACTTAAGAAGGTGAGTTGCTCAAGATTCGAGAGAGTAGATGGGATCTGACCAGAGAAACTGTTTCCTGATAAGTCTAAATGACTGATTTGCGTAAGGTTCCCGAGCGATTTAGGAATAGATCCTGAGAATTTGCAATATGAGAGACACAAGAAATTCAAGGACTTGAGATAGCTAATTGAATTCGGTAATTCTCCAGATAAACTGGTTTCTGAGAGGCCCAATCTCATGAGGGAACTACTGTTGCTCCAGTTTACTTTGGATAAATTACCAATGAGAAACCCATTACCTTCTAAATGGAGTTCTTGCAAGTTTGGAAGGTGGCAGAAAAAGCCATCTGGTAAGTTGCCTAGCAATCCGGTCCAGCCGAGGTTGAGAGTGGTTAAAGAAGACAAGTTCATCAAGGAATTGGGTAAAACTGAAGATATGTTTACATGGGAAATGAAAAGTTCTTGTAAATGGGTCAGGTTTTTTAGCAGCATTTTGAAATTGTGTGGTTCAAGTTCTAGTTGTCCATCAAAGGAAGAGAGATGGAGTGAAACCAGTTTGGACAAGTGGGAGATTTCCGATGGGATTAAGCCTGAAAAACTGGAATAAAAGAGGCTAAGATGAGTCAAATTCACAAACCGACCAAATGCAGATGAGATGCGGGAGTGATTGAAGTCATTGTTGCTGAGATCGAGCTGTTGGAGGTGAGAGAGTTGAAAAAGGCTGCTATTAGGATGGATGGTCCCATAGAGCTGGCTACAACTGAGGTTGAGCCCAATCACGTGACCCGTAAACACATCACAAGTCACCCCATCCCACGAACAACAATCGACAACATTCTCATTCCAAGACAATGTCTTTGGATAAGCAGAATCGCACCCGAAGGAAGCAACACTGTTTATAGTGAACATATGCTTGAATTCCAGCAACGCAGATATCTGGTCATGAGGACACATATGACTTGGAGAAGAAGAAAAAGAGAAGGGAGATTGCAAGATATAGCAAAGGAGTAGGAAGAGCCACATCAAATGCCCCATTATTTTTTATTTTTTTAAATAATTCGGAAGGATTAAGGATTGAGAGGTAAAAGGTAAGTATATTTTGAGTGCTGATAGTATTATTCTAATTCATCGCTTGATATATATAGTGCTGCAACTAATGACGAATCATGAAACTTGATTAATTGTCAAGATTGGCTTGACTTAGTGAAAAGGAAAAGGGATGGAAATGAAAACGAAAAGAAGGAGTGGTGAGTAAAAAGAAAATAAAAGAGAAATGAGTAAGGAAGTCTATTTTTTCATTTTCCTTTACCTTTGTTAAATTGATAAATGCTGTTCTTTCTTGTTTTCACAATCTAACCAAATAAAAGCATGAATTTTTATCAATAAATATGGGATCCAAATACAGCATTAATCACCACTTATCTCTCATCCTCAATTTCCCAACATGCCGGAGGGAAAATGGGAGATAACAACCAGGAAGGAAGACTTGTCCAGCATGCATTTGATGAATTTTATTAATCCCGTCAAACATGCAATAATCAATTGATCAAACAGTCCCAAAGTAAGGGCCCATTAAATAAAAGATGGTCCTCTAATTCCACCCTAACTAACTTTTCGTTTATGTTTGATATTAATTTATGTACATGTGTAATTCACGTTTTTGTTTATTATATGATTTCAATGTTGCAGAATTTTCGAGATGCAGGATAGGAACTTATTTGGCAATTTGTAAGACACAAATTCGTACTTTCTTATTGATTTTTTCATTAACCTCATGCTCTATTTCTGGCACAAATTCTATACCTTTTGCTACACTTCTGCGTCTGTACTGTTTATCTAGAAGCTTGAGGATTGGTTTCTTATATGAAAAGAAATTTTTTATTCTATAACTTAAGGGTTTATGTATCTAAACTTCATCAGCCCAAGATGACCGTCAACTTGTAGTCTTGTAATTGCTGCCATAGTTGCATGTTGGCAAAAATGTTGTTGAACAAGACAAATTATTCAGTGTGTTTGGAATGTCATATTACTCTCTTCTAACTCTCACCAATACAAAAGGTGAATCCGGTGAATACGTTTGGGATTCACGTAGTAAGGAGTCACGTAGTAAGGAGATGAAGAAAAAATGACGTGACACTTCAAAAGTACTGTATTATTTATCAAACCATCTATTCCATTCTAGAATTCCACATTAATGTGAGGTATGTTCTGCGAAAGATGTGATGATTGTGGAAACAGGAGATATCGTACTGACCAAACAACTTGGAATGGAGTTCAGCAAGTTGTATCTTGGACTCTCTTATTACGCAAGACAGTGACATGGGATGGGGAAAAAAAAAGCATCCTCGGCATTCGTCCAATCAAACCTATAATTAATAGGAGTACGATGCATTATCGACATTTTTACAATTAAAAATTATTTTAATTAATATTTTGTTTTAAAATTAAATGCCCAAGTTCACATATATTGTTTCACGTAATTTTTCTGTTTACATAACGTTGCAAGTTGCAACGATTTAAAAGTTCATTGCTAATCCTCTGTCATGCACTGTAGTAGTATGATCCTGAGGTCATTGGTCAATTTTTCTTGGTTGAAAGTTCCAAACAGCCCATTCAACTATTGGAAAAAAAGACGAACCTGGTTCCACCCTGGCAAGTCTAAGTCTTGGTCACTTCATGTCTCCTATTCATACAAACCGTTGGGAAATGTTCTATTCATGCGGACTTTTTACATAGAAAACTCTTTCGAGAGTAATGTTACAATGAGAAAAAAAAAGATGGGCCTGGTTCAACCTCGACAAGTTTAAGTCACGGTTGATCGCTACATGTCTCCTATGAATAAAAATAATTTGAAAAGATTATGTTCTTACGAAACTTTTACACTGAAAGCACTATTTGAATGGTGTGACAAATGAAAAAAACTAAACATGGGCCTGGTTACACCCTAACAAGTCTAAGTCATGGTTGTTGCATGTCTCCAATGCATAAAAACGTTTATGAATATTTTATTCTTGCATACTTTTTACATAGAAAACACTCCACTAGAATAATATGACAGTGCCGTCTTTTAAATTATGAACCAAAATTATAAATGTCATGATTTGAAATGAAAAAACCACAAATATGCACGTCATTTCACATAAAAATTCTGTTTACATCGCAATACTCTAACCTTTTGTATATTTCTATATACCTTTTTCTATTTTAATTTCAGTGCAACATGAGTACATGAATACTTGTGTTTTTGCATGTATACTTCCTGGGTTCTCGGTATCAATTGAATTATGATAACATAATTCAGACGTTCACTTTTGATGCACATGATAGAAATGTATTCAAAGATGTTCAATCAAAACTCAAATTGGCCACATAATGCAGCAACCTTTAATTTTATTATGAAAAATTCTATTCATACAGAATTTTTATTCATTCATGGCATGCATTTTCAAGCTACGCAGTTAAGTTTTTGGCATAAAACTTGATTACTAGCGCCATCTCACCTATAACAAGGAAGAAGAAGTTTTCCATTTTGTGCTATTTCCCGGATCTTGACTCTTGAGGCTTCTCTTGTGACATTCTTCTAGGTCGAGTCCAAACTTGGAGTAGGTGCATCCAAACTTCATTGGCCGCAAAAGGTTGGTGTGCATTTTGTCGTAACTCAAGTCTCCAAAATAATTGAAGATGATACATTTTGCAGAAATTTTTGTAATATATTTCTAATAAGTGATTGATACGTTTTCTTAGAATTTTTGTAATATATTTCTAATAAGTGATTGATACGTTTTCGTAGAAATTTTTGCAATATGTTTCTAACAAGTGATTGATACGTTTAAGAACATTGACCATTCTTCATTTTTTTCCCCTCAAAATTAATGTTGTCTTGTACCATGTGATTTTGATTGATTACCATTTGTAAGAAATACCATGTCACATTTCCATTTTGGATTCTTCCAAATGACTACATGGATTGATTACCTACTTCTTGAAGGTCATATCAATTGGTCCTTGACCTCACTTTTTCCACACACATGTAATCAAGATGAATTTAGTTCCTTTACTACAGAAGTGCCATGAACAAAGAACAGAAATATAATAATTGTCTATAGTATCAACTCTTGAGATTAAAGGCAGTTCAGCGCATGAAACCCTTGCATGGCTGCATCTGCATGCCAAGACCTTACTACCAATCGTGGAGAGCTTGTTTCTGTATGACAACAATAGTTGTTATAGCAAAGGAACAACACTATACGGACCACCCCATTTTTCTTCTCCCATTTCCTTTTTTTTTTTTGTTTTTTGTTTTCCTCGTAAGGATTAAGGATTATGAGGCACTGATAGTATTAGTCTACCTCCTCTCTCTATAGTTCTGCGAGCCTTCTACTACAACTTACAATAATTCAGATTCTAATTACTAAAACTCCTAACTAACAATCAAGTACACCAGAGAATATGCCTCTTCTAGAAATGCTATGGAAGCCAACTCCTCCACATGTA
The DNA here is from genome assembly GCA_033060915.1 of Euryodendron excelsum. NCBI lineage: Eukaryota > Viridiplantae > Streptophyta > Magnoliopsida > Ericales > Pentaphylacaceae > Euryodendron > Euryodendron excelsum. Next base: position 31,895,151 of record CM065393.1, on the reverse strand, counting down.
GTTTCTTCTAACGATTCTGAAACCTTATTGGAGATCACCTTAATTTAGGCCTTAATCACTAACCGGTAGATTCTTGCGTCACCCATCAATGTAACGATGCTGAGATCATCAGTTTTATGGTGATGATGTTTGCACAGTTTACCTGACAAATGTTTAATTACTTATTCATTGAAGACCATAAAGAAGAAAATAAGTATTAATTATTGACCATAAATATTTAAATGAAATTTAATTTTTTAAAATGTTTTTTATGGGCTTTAAGATTATACACTCCTGTAAAAAAATTATTTGAATATTAATTTGCAAAAAATCACTAAGAAAAAAGCTATTTTAGAGGAAGAAAGATAGCTAAAATAATTTTTTTCGTCTTTAGTGACATTTTCCTATCAATGTTTAATTTTTTGTTTATTTTGGGAGTATGTATAGCCTTAAAGACCATAAAAAGAATAACAAAATTACATTTCGTTTAAAAAAAATTATTGAAGACAAAAAAAAGCCAATAAAACAGCTGCAAAAAAAGTTAGTGTTAAACCAGATTATATAAACCGAAGGGACGATCGCTGTTGGAAGGTAACATGAAAAAGCTTTCTAAGTTGAAGAATTCATTAACTGGATTGGGAGATCATGCCAAGTAACCTAACCTTCAAGAAGTAAAACATCAATTCATTCCAAGGGCATGTTTGGTACAGTGTTTTTAGTTTTGCTTTTTTGGATTATAAGCAAAAAAACTTAGAATTTTTTTACTTTTATAAGTTAAAAATAAGCAAAAAAAGTTTTAAAAAAACTGACTTTTTGCTTATAAGCCAATATAAAGTTAGGCAAAAAAGTCTTACCAAGCGGGCCCTAAGCCATTTGTTGTAAGATTACAAAAATGGATAAAGGCATGGTAGGTATTTCTTGAAAATTGTAACCAATCAAAATCACCATTAATTTTGAGAAAAATAAGGAATGGTAAACGTTTGTAAGGCGACTGAGGTAAGAGTCACTTGTAAAAAAATGTGTTAGCAATTACTTCAAAATGTGCCAGCTTTTACTCTATAACCGTTTGGAGAATTGACTAGTACAAAATCAAAAAATGAAGACTACTGCTCTTATTTTTTTGCAAAATTGAGCTTGACTTGCATTGAATTTTATTAAACATCAGAGAATCTTTTCACCAAAAAATGTTTTAGTTTGAGTTAAAATCGGGCTAAGATTCCTGCATAATATATTCATAAAGTGGTCCTAAAGCAATGTTCCATCAACAAGAAGATGCTACTTTCATTAACGACGAGGAAGACAAACAAAAAGATTGATTTTTATCAAAGCACAACTTGTGAGTTTTTTCTTGCACCTTTCTTTCACTCTGTATTTAATATATGGTCTATGGTAATTTTTTTTAATTATTTTTTTTGGCCAATGATTAGGAAGCTAACTTACTCCTCCAGGGGTCGGGGTATGGGAGACAGATCGGGCTGTGTGGGGGGAGGAATACACAACAATTGCACTCTTGGCTAAAGCAGGAGTCGAACCCAGGACCTCTTAAAGAGGACCAAGCTCTTCCCTACAGGGCTAGCTCCATCTAGGAGATACAATCCTATGTCACACAATCCTTCTAACGAATTGTGCTCTAGTATTCAAACTGGCAAAGTGAGATCTCCTAACTCAATTGGTCATTTTCTCTAACTCAAATGAAAAAATAGGTGAATTATAATTTGAATCAATAGTTCATTATCACATGTATTGTTATGGTATTAAAACACATAATAACATATTTTTTAATTAAAATTTTGCATAAAAACTCTTATAATTTAGTAAAGAAATGACTAGTTTGTTTCTTTTATATATTTTAAATGCCATAAATTCAAGTATTTTTTTAAAATTTGATGCAGACAAAAATTGAAATTTATTTTAAAACATATATATTTGTCTATACGTTTGTATTTAAATATATTGTCATATATGCCCTTGCGCTCACTCCGGCTCTATATTTTTACAAATAAGGCTCTGGCGCTCCTACAGGCGGTACCCGCATTGTGAATTGAGGACTTGGGTACAATCTATAGTAAATGGATGACTACAAATGTGGTTCTAGAATTAATGCCTTAAGGCAAACCATTCCAGCTGTAGCTCATCTTACTATTTCGAAATCTTATTTGGAATGAACTCTGGACTGCTAGGATGGAACCCGCAATTTATGTGATAAAAATTATACTTGTTCAGCTCATTTATTAGAGCTCAGGAGGTAGATATAGTGGATAGGTTCAAGTCCACAAGCTCTCATGGCCAAGCCTTTGAAGGTTTTAGAAGTAAAAGGGCAGGAAATCTCTTTTTTTTTTTTTTTTTTTAATCGGCAAAAGAGAAGAAATTTATTGGAGGAGAAGGGGGATCACAAGCTAGATATCACTGATGGGAAGAACCACACAAGACCAGACCAAGCTAATGTTTGATATCACTGATCAGCAAATCTCTTGCAGTAAAGATGATAATGTTTGATAATAGAGAGTCAAAAAACATATTTATACTAATTTAGTGAAGCACAATTAAGGAAGTTATCGAACCATGTAAAGCTATAGAAGTTTCTCTACATTCTATCTCTCAAAGTGTGCGATGCACCTGAGTTTCTCAATAGAAAATCCAATGATAAAGCTCATCTTTGTACAAAAGCATAGTTTTCAAAATGGAAAGCAGAAGTAGGAAATGTTAGTGTTGTGTTAGGAACAAAAAGAAAAATGTGAAGGAAAAGATTATAAAATGAAAGAAATGTTTTTTTCTTTTTCATAACCTTTTTCCTTTTCTTTTCTTTTTCACATCAAATCCTTGATCCAAACATAGTCTAAGAAAAATGAAAGCGGGAAATGTGACAAAAAATATAAGAGAAAACGGGAAGCCGAAAACGATTGAGAAACTTAATAGGAATCTTATCAAAACTTAAATGAGACATTTAGGAAACTTTTGAAAAACTTAGTGAAACCTATATGAATAATTGCATAGATACTTAGTTGAAACTTAAGAAAAAAAATGTATAAAAAATAATATTTTAGGTTTCCCACATTTCCGACAACTACGTACAGAAGTAATAATCAAAACAAAGCTATGAAGATACACCATTTGTGTTTGCTCCTTTCTTCAACCACCAGCCTTAAATCCATGTTATTCAAACTGTTTAGGATTTCCGGTCAAGAGCAAAATATATCCCTTAACCCAAATACGTAGCCAGGATTTTGATTTGTCCTGAGCTATGCCAAAATTTAACAAATTACAAAAAAATTGTATAGAACATATATATATATGCAAAAATTATATAGACCAAATAATTTTGCAACTAATATATATCAAAAGTATACATAAATAAGTAAATATTCAAAAAAATTCAAGAAAAAGTACATATTGAAATTGTGCCTAATAGTTAAATTTTTTTTTATTGGGTTAAAAAAATATCCAAGGAAAACACATCATTTTTAATGGTTAGACAACAGCATAAAACGTGTTAAATTTTTTTTTAATGGTTAGACAACAACATAAAAGGTATTAAGAAAATGGTTAGACAGCAGCTCTACCTCTCTCCTATGACCCTGTTTTAATGGTTAGTTAATTAATTTAATTTTTATTGAGTTTGAGAATTTAGATTAAAGTGAGTTGTGTTAGGTAATTTGACTACAATAAAAAGTATTGAGCTGAACAATATGAAGGTGGACTAAATTTAAATGTTAAAAAAATTTAGACACTAAAATGGAAGTTGGTCTAGGCTCCCTTGGGTTATAGCTCAAGCTAGCTTTCAACATCCCTCTGCAGTCAATCCAAATACCATCCCTTATCCATAGCCCCATCAGCATGACTTTCCCAATCATATCCATTAGCAAAATCTGAATCATCTTCCACCTAGAAAACTGCCGCTGTGGTGCCTCATCAAGCAGAAGATTGAGTGATTAGAGACCATTAAGGTCTAATGTCAAGATCGAGCTAATGTCCATTTTTATCCTAAAAAAAAAAAACCTTTACTTTCCAAGTGGATGTGTTTGTAAATTTCTTAGAGATCAAATTTTTTTCTGTATGAAAACTATTTAAGCCGTCCAAATTCCAATGAGATGTCCGTAAGCTGGAAGCATAGACGGGCAGCGAGGCTTTTTTGTGAAGCTCCAAGAAACTAGTGCTCTTGACTTTCTACATTCTAGGATGCAATTGGGGTTGGATATTGCCCATTTAGCCCTAAAAATATTTATAATCCTTTTTAAACATAAATTTAGTTGTAGTTCGAATCTCATGAATAGTTTCGTCACTATACGGTATTAATCTCCTGAAAATATAACTATGTGCAATATGTGACATATTGGCTGATCTACAGCCGCCCCCTTTTTGGCCGCATTGGCTTCCGCAGCCCCCCTCTCCCCTTACTCTCTCTCTCCCTCTTCATATCTATAAATAGAGAGGCCTAGAGAGCCTCTAAGCAGAGAGAAAAAAAAGGGGAAGAGAGAAATCAGATAGAGAAAAGAGAAGAAAGAGCAGTCTAGGTGAGTTGTAAATATCATGTTGTATTATTATTTTATATTGACAATAAAGTTTTGGGTGGCCCAGAAGATCAACCCTAAATATTCCAGAAGAATAAATATGATAAATATTTGATAGTTCCTGAAGAACTATTCACGATATCTACTTTGTGTTGATTTATTTTCTCCGGCTTATTTTCTTTACTTTTATAACACGTTATCAGCACGAGACTCTAAGTACTTTGTGGTTTTCTTTAAATCATGATACTACTTTTTCTGTGTAATTTATCTTCATTTTGAATTCTTTACTATGCACTCAATTCGCATGAATAGTATGAACAGTAATTCACTATTGCGATGAATAGTATTTCTTTGAAAACTTTGTTGCTTTATTTCTCTCAGATTTTACATTATTTGTCGATGATAGTTAGAGATCTGGAATCCATATTTTAATACCTTTCTATAGACATGTGACTTGACTATATTTTGATGTATGGATTGAAAGTTAGAATAAAGATAGAAATAGTAATATTATATATATATATATCGATGCATGTTACTATTCATGAATAGTGATGAATAGTATTTAACTAGTAAAATATAATATAAAATGCAATGAATAGTGCATTGATTTTCGTTTAATTATTTATACATCATATTATCACCATACCTGATTTAAGCTTATTGTTTTGTATGATATAGCATTGTAAAAATATCAAATCTTGCCAAATTGGAATTTGCCGCTCTTGATATTTCTGGCGATAATTATTTATCGTGAATCCTTGATGCCGAGATCCATCTTGCTGCAAAAGCACTTGAACAAATAATAGTGGAGAAAAATGACGCATCCCAGTAGGATTGCGCAAAAGCTATGATTTTTCTTTGCCATCATCTTCATGAGAAACTGAAATCGGAATACCTTATGATAAAAGATCCATTGCTCTTGTGGTAAAATTTAAAGGAGAGATACGAGCACCAGAAGACTGTAATCCTCCCAATAGCCAGATCTGAGTGGATGCACCTGAGGTTGCAAGATTATAAAACTGTTAGTGAGTACAACTCTGCATTATTTAAAATTAGCTCACGATTAAAATTATGTGGAAACAATATTACTGATGAAGACATGTTAGAAAAAACGTTCTCTACATTCCATGCCTCGAATGTGCTCCTGTAGCAGCAATATCGAGAGCGTAGATTTAAAAAATATTTTGAATTAATATCCTGTCTTCTTGTGGCTGAGCAAAATAATGAGTTGTTACTGAAAAATCATCAGTCCCGACCTACTGGTTCAACTCCATTCCCTGAAGTGAATGCAAGCTCATTTAGCAGACGTGGTCGCGGACGTGGTCGTGATAATGGCAGGAATAATGGTCGCAATCGTGGACATTATCGTGGAGGTTATCATATGAGATTTAAAAATACCACACCATACCACCAGCAGTGGAATAAATATGAAAAGGGGAAAGGGTTGTAGAATCAACCTCCTTCTAAGAAATTTGAAGATACTTGTTATAGGTGTGGGATGAGAGGCCATTGGTCACGTACCTGTCGTACGCCCAAATATTTGAGAGAGCTTTACCAAGCCTCAATTAAAGATAAAGAACAAAATGCAGAAATGCATTTTACAGATTTTGATGGCCAAGTTGATATTTCTTATCTTGATGTTTCAGATTTCTTTGAAGATGCAAGTGGAAGAATAGACCATTTAATTAGTGATGGAGATGTCCACACTACTTAATATTATTGTTTCTTTGTTCTAGTCTATGTAGTTTCTTATTATCTTGTGTAATGTTTCCTTCATCCGCTTGTCTTTGCAATAAATGATCATATTTTAATTAAACACTTTTAATATGTTATATAGATATATAGATCATACCAACATGTTAAGTATATCTAAAATAAATGGTGAAGTCATATGTCTAGTAGACAGTGGAACAACACACACAATTCTTCACGAGAAAAAATATTTCTCACACTTGACATTACTTGAAGCTAATGTCAAGACAATCTCTGGCATAACAAAATTAATTGAAGGCTCCGGAAGGGCCAATATAATATTGCCAAGAGGGACAAAACTATGCATTGATGATGCATTATATTCTACGAAATCTACAAGAAATCTTATTAGTTTTAAAGATATACGTCGTAATGGGTATCATATTGAGACGACGAATGCAGATAATGTAGAACAACTCTACATTATTGCTTATATTTCAGGAAAGAAATATATATCAGAAAAACTTACTACATTGTCTTCTGGATTATATTATACTTCTATAAAAGCAGAAGAATCACCTGTAGTGATGCACCAGAAGTGCCTTGACCCAAAGAATTTTATACTATGGCATGATCATTTGGGTCATCCAAGGTCAACAATGATGCGTCGAATTATTGACAATTCACATGGATATCCGTTAAAGAACCTGAAGATTCTGTTGTCACATGATTATACATGTGCTGCCTGTTCACAAGGGAAATTAATTGTCAGACCATCTCCTTCCAAGGTAATTCTTGAGTCCCCATCATTTTTACAAAGAATTCACGGGAATATCTGTGGGCCAATACATCCTCCATGTGGACCATTTCGTTATTTCATGGTTTTAATAGATGCATCTACATGGTGGTCACATGTTTGATCACTTTCTACCTGTAATATTGCTTTTGCTAGACTGCTTACTCAAATTATTCGCTTACGGGCACAGTTTCCAGATTACCCAATCAAGTCGATACGACTAGATAATGCTGGAGAATTTACATCCCAAACCTTTGATGATTATTGTATGTCAATAGGGATTGATGTTGAACACCCAATTGCCCACACACATACACAAAATGGTCTTGCTGAAGCTTTGATAAAACGACTTCAGTTGATTGCTCGACCTTTACTTATAAAAACAAAATTACCTGTTTCTGCTTGGGGACATGCCATATTGCATGCTGCATCTTTGGTTAGAGTCCAACCAACTGCTTATCATCAGTACTCACCATTACAACTTGTTATTGGTCAGCAACCAAATATTTGTCACTTACGAGTTTTTGGTTGTGCTGTATATGTACCTATCTCACCCCCACAACGTACTAAAATAGGTCCCTAACGTAGACTTGGAATTTATGTTGGTTTTGATTCTCCATCTATTATTAAATATTTGGAACCCTTAACAGGTGATGTCTTCAAGGCACGTTTTGCGGATTGTCATTTTGATGAGTCAGTCTTCCTACCATTAGGGGGAGAAAGGACGCAATTAGAAAAGCAATGAGAGATCAGTTGGAATATTGCAACAATGTCTCATCTTGATCCTCGAACGAGTCAATGTGAATTAGAAATTCACAGAATTATTCATTTATAGACAATTGTAAATCAATTGCCTGATGCCTTCACCGACACAAAGAATGTGACAAAATCACATATACCAGTTGCTAATACTCCAGCACGTATTGATGTCCCTGTAGGACAATCTATTAGTACAGCAGCAAATGAATCTAAAACACGCTTGAAGCGTGGGAGGCCTATCGGTGCAAAAGACACGGTTCTTAGAAAAAGGAAGACACAAGAAAAAATGCATAAGCAAGTAAATGCTCCTAAAGAGAACACAATATTTAAACTTCCTGAAGAAGAGAATCCTGAAGAAGAATTCCCAGAAGAGAAACCACCTGAAGAGATATCTCCTGTAAGTGATATGGTACCTGAAAATAATGAGATCTCAATAAGTTATATAAATACAGGAGAAAGCTGGAAGAGAAATAAGATGGTTGTCGACAACATATTTTCATTTAAAGTAGCTCTTGGCATTACCAGAGGTAATGAAGAGACTGAACCACAGACAGTCGACGAATGTCGACGTAGAATTGATTGGCCAAAATGGAAAGAAGCTATTGAGGCATAATTACACTCATTAGCACAACGTAAAGTATTTGGATCTGTAGTCCACACACCTGAAGATGTGAAACCTGTTGGATATAAATGGGTATTCGTACGAAAACGAAATGAGAAAAATGAAATAGTACGATATAAAGCCCGACTCGTAGTACAAGGTTTCTCGCAGAGACCTGGTATTGACTACGAGGAGACTTATTCTCTTGTAATGGATGCCATTACGTTCAGATTCTTAATTAGTTTATCTGTCTCAGAAGGACTGGATATGCGTTTGATGGACATCGTGACAGCCTACTTGTATGGTGAATTAGATAATGATATATATATGAAAATTCCTGAAGGATTTAAAATGCCTGAAGCACATATTTCATCTAGAAGCTTATATTATATCAAGCTTCAACGATTGCTGTGTGGGTTAAAACAATCTGGACGCATGTGGTACAATCGTCTTAGTGAATATCTATTGAAAAATGGATATGTGAATAATACAATTTGTCCATGCGTTTTTATTAAGAAATCAGAATCTGGATTTGCTATTATTGCAGTCTATGTCGATGATCTTAATCTTATTGGAACTTCTGAAGAATTGACAACATCTGCTCGTTATTTAAAAAAGGAGTTTGAAATGAAAGATCTTGGAAAAACCAAGTATTGTCTTGGATTACAGATTGAGCACTTATCCAATGGAATTCTTGTCCATCAATCAGTATATACTGAAAAGGTTTTAAAGCAATTTTACATGGACAAAGCTCATCCATTAAGTTCTCCAATGGTTGTCCGTTCACTAGATGTATATAAAGATCTTTTCCGTCCTCAAGATGACGATGAAGAACTTTTTGGTCCTGAAGTACCATATCTTAGTGCAATTGGTGCCCTTATGTATCTTGCCAATTGTACAAGACCTGATATAGTATTCTCTATCAACTTATTGGCACGATACAGTTTTGCACCAACACAAAGACATTGGAAAGGAGTTAAACATACACTGCGTTACTTACGAGGGACAACTGATATGGGATTATTTTTTGCCAAGGAGTCACAACCTGAATTGATTGGCTATGCAGATGCTGGCTACCTTTCTGATCCGCAAAAAGCTAGGTCCCAAACTGGGTATGTGTTTACTTATGGTAACACTGCTATATCCTGGCGATAGGTGAAGCAAACATTAACTGCAACTTCTTCAGATCATTCCGAGATAATTGCAATTCATGAAGCAAGCCGAGAGTGCATCTGGTTAAGATCCATAATTCAACATATTCAAGAAAGTTACGGATTATCTACAATCAAAGATACATCGACGATATTATACGAGGATAATGCAGCTTGTATTACACAGATTAAGGGAGGCTACATTAAAGGTGACAGAACGAAGCATATTTCTCCAAAGTTCTTCCATACACATGAGCTCCAGAAAAGTGGGGATCTTGATGTTCAGCAAATACGGTCTAGTGATAATTTGGCCGACTTATTTACTAAGGCACTACCAACTGCAACATTTGAAAAGCTTGTGCATGGTATTGGTATGCGCCGTCTCAGAAATCTTTCATGAAGCAAATAATGTTCTTATTCTTCAGGGGGAGTTAAGTACTGTACTCTTTTTCCTTCGCTACGGTTTTTTTTCCCACTGGGTTTTTCCTAGCAAGGTTTTAATGAGGCAGTTTTAACATACCCAAGAGGTCATCCAAGGGGGAGTGTGACATATTGGCTGACCTACAGCCGCCCCCTTTTGGCCGCATTGGCTTCCGCAGCCCCCCTCCCCCCTTACTCTCTCTCTCTCCCTCTTCATATCTATAAATAGAGAGGCCTAGAGAGCCTCTAAGCAGAGAGAAAAAAAAAGGGGAAGAGAGAAATCAGAGAGAGAAAGAACAGAGAGAGGAAAGAGAAGAAAGAGCAGTCTAGGTGAGTTGTAAATATCATGTTGTATTATTATTTTATATTGGCAATAAAGTTTTGGGTGGTCCAGAAGATCAATCTAAATATTCCAGAAGAATAAATATAATAAATATTTGATAGTTCTTGAAGAACTATTCATGATATCTACTTTGTGTTGATTTATTTTCTCCGGCTTATATTCTTTACTTTTATAACACAATACTTATTAGTTACATATGTAAACTTTTCTCGTCTACCAGGCTTCAATTGTTCATCCCAAGTCCAGGCTGCTACGGGCTTAAGAATTATAAAAAACGAGACAAAATATGGCTAGCCAAGACCACCCCTGCATTCAATGGACCCTTATGTAGTTTTTAGGTCCACTTCTTTGTCCAATTTTCATAACGAACGTTTCGTGGAAAAGCAACTGTTATTTTCTTTGGGTACAAAGGTGGGCTGAAGACTGACTTTGTGATTTCAAATAGCTTATGACATTCATTTTAAACAGCATATGACACTCCACAAAGTACGAAGTACAAACCCACATGATTTTGTGGGTTGGTCCAGAGGGGTGCACATCTGAACCAACCTACCGAAAATCAAACCAACTTGATCATTTGGTTCGATTCTTGGTTTGACCGGTCGCTTATCCGAACCAATTTAAGAACGGAACCAAAAAGACCCGAAGAATATATTATCAAAAAATATTTGAATAACCCACTCCATTAACACTTATGCAATATTTTTGCACCATCAAATAATGTAAATACATATATAGAAAGCAACGGAAGGTTTCCCAGTCGATATGGGACATCCATAAGCTATGTTGTTTTCCAATTTGAATTTTGATCAAACAGTGCGTTGTCCTTCAAGATCTCCAGTGATTTACTATTTCTCTCATCTCTATCTTTTCCCAAACCAGTGGGGTTTTAATCTCTCTCTGATCTCTTATCTTTTCCTCTCTTTCTCTCTCACTGTTGTGGATCACCGAATTGTTACATACTGTTGGGACAGAAATCAAATACACAATCATACACTAATGAATTGGAGAAATAATTTCACTATATAGAGAGAGAAAAAAAAAACAGAGGAGGAGGAGGTGTCACGGCTCACTCAACTAAACTACAACTCTCTAAAAAAAAAAAAAACTAAAATTTGTAGTTAAGCCCTTCTTGAGGTTTTTCGGTGTTCTGGATGCAACCGTGCACTTTGTTTTGGCAAATTCTACTTCTATAGCACTGCACAAGCTAATTGAAGAGTAAATTCATAGATAAGCTATCAACATCAACCTTAAGAGCTATGATCATGCTCACCTCTTCGAACTATGCCATTTGGCGGCCTTGAATGAAGCACTGCTTGAACTGTCGAGATTTATTTGATCCCTTGGATGAAGTGGGTGTGAAACTGACGGATACAACGAAAGTCGAGTGGCGAAGGAAGAACAAGAAAACTATCGGTTTGATCAGATAATGGATCGACCATTGAGTATTCCACTTTGTTGCCCAGGAGACAGCTGCATATACTCTCTGGATGAAACTAGAGAATATGTTTCAAGCCAAAACTGCTTGAAACAAAGCTCACTTGATGAAGTGCTTTGTCAACTTGAAGTTAAAGAGTGGTACGTCAATTGCTGAGCACACTAGTCAGTTTTCAAAACTACGTGAATCAGCTTACAATTATGGAACTGCCACGAGACAATGAAGAGCAAGCTCTCTTACTTCTTAGTTCTCTTCCAGATAATTGGGAGATGTTGGTGGTGTCCTTTAGCAACTGTACTCCAAATGGCAAACTCACCATGGCAATGGTTAAGGATGCCCTATTCAATGAAAAAGCGAGACGGAAGGAAGCTAGCATGGAGCAATCGTATGCCCTCACTACAGAAAGTAGGGGAAGGCCTTAGGAAGATAACAGAGGCTGAGGAAGAGGTCGAGGCAGAGGCAAATGTAGAGGCAAAAGCAAAAGCATGGGAAGGTCACAAGATCTAGGCAGATTTAGTAACGGACATGGCAAGTTTACCTGCTATTATTGTGGCATTAAAGGTCACATGAGGAAGGACGACCGAAAATTAAAAAGGGAGTAAGGTCAAAGCAATCACCAGCATAAGAAAGAAGATGGTAAAACCCTAGTCACCATTAAGGGAGATGTCACAATACTCTCCGTGGAAAAAGAGACGTGCCTCCACGTTGCCACCTAGGATTCCGAATGGGTGGTAGACACAGTAGCCTTCTACCACGCCACTCCCCACAGCAAGTTCTTCATAACGTACAAACTGGAGACTTTGGTATTGTGAGAATGGGGAACACTGTGGGAATTGGTGATGTTCGAATCCAGATGAAAAATGGCTGCACGATGGTGTTAAAGGACGTCAGACACGTGCCCGACCTCCGGCTCAATCTTATTTCTGGGAAGCAATGGTACTTGAAAGCTGTTAAAAGGTGCCTTGGTTGTTGCCCAAGGGCATATTTGCCTCACGCTGTATAAAACCCATGCGAAGTTGTGTTCAGACAGCCTCAATACAATTGAAGAAGAGGCATCACCAAATTTGTGGCATAAGAGACTCAGCCATATAGGAGAGAAAGGCTTATTCATGTTGGTGAAGAAGGCTCTCATTCCAGCAAATTGCATTGAACCCCTGCAAGCATTGCCTGTTTGGCAAGCAACATCGAGTCTCATTCAGTTCCTCCACATAAAAAGATTAGAATTATTAAGTCTGGTACACTCTGATGTTTGCAGTCCCATTGAAGAGGAGTCGTTAGGCGGTAACAAGTATTTTGTTACCTTCATAGATGATGCTTCACGGAAAGTGTGGGTGTATTTTCTAAAGACCAAGGATCAAGTACTCAAGTACTTCAAGATCTTCCACGCCATGGTAGAAAGGGAGACTGATAAGAAGTTGAAGTGCCTTCGAACAGACAATGGAAACAAGTACATATCCAAGGAGTTTAAGGCATATTGCTCAGAACACGATATCCGCCACGAGAAGACGGTCCCACCCACCCCACAGCACAATGGAGTAGCCGAAAGGATGAATTGGACTATTATGGAAAGAACCCGGTGTATACTTAGTATGGTTGATCTGCCAAAGCCATTCTAGGGTGAAGTTGTTCGTACTACCTGCTACCTGATCAACAGATCACCATCAGTGCCATTGAAGTTCGAAGTTCCGGAGATGGTGTGGACTGGAAAGAAGGATGTCTCCTACTCTCACTTGAGAGTGTTATGGTCCAAGGCTTTTGCACACGTATCCAAGGAGCAGAGACAAAAGCTCGATATGAAGTCCATTCCATGCATTTTCATTGGTTATGGAAATGAAAAGTATGGATATTGACTATGGGATCCAGCAACAAAGAATGTCATTAGAAGTAGGGACATTGTGTTTCAAGAGAACTAGTTTTATGAGAAACCAATTAAGTCCAGTGGTTCCAGTTTCTGTGCTCTTGACATGACGTCAAATCCAACACCAGTCTAGCTCACCACAGATACTGGAATGTAAGAAGCAATTCTAGAAGATGAAGAAGAAAAGGGTGTTGAGCAAGCGGAGCAACAACCCCCTCCACCAGAAGTAGAAGAACTCCCACAGCCGGCTGGTGAGGTGCCTCCCCAGATTGACGAGCCTTAGCTAAGGAGATCTGCAAGAGGCCATGTCCTGATTCTGTCAACCAGATATTTGGAATCAGACTACATCATGCTCACTGATGAGGGGGAGCCAGAGGACTTCAAGAAAGCATAGACCCATCCAGACAAAGACAAGTGGATGGAAGCTATGTAAGAAGAGATGAGTTCCTTGCACAAGAATCGGACCTATGATCTGGTACGACTTCCCAAAGGAAGGAAAGCCTTGATAAATAAGTGGGTTTTCAAGCTAAAGAAAGATGATAGTGAAAAACTAGTCAGGCACAAGGCTTGATTGGTTGTCAAAGGATTCCAACAGAAAAAAGGAGTTGACTTTGACGAGATTTACTCACCGGTAGTGAAGATGACCTCAATTCGAGTTATACTTGGATTGATAACAAGCCAAAACTTGGAGATTAAACAGATGGATGTCAAGACAGCTTTTCTCTAGGTAGATCTGAAGGAAGAAATCTACATGGAGTAGCTAGAAGGGTTTGAAGCTCCCGAGAAAGAACACTTGGTCTATAAGTTGAAGAAAAGTCTCTACGGTCTGAAGTAAGCGCCAAGACAATGGTACAAGAAGTTTGACTCATTCATGGTGGGTTAAAGGTACAAGAGGACTACTGCAGACCAGAGTATATACATTAAGAGATTCTCGGATGGTAGTTTTGTGACACTTCTTCTCTATGTTGATGACATGCTGATCATTAGATAGGATGCTGCCAAGACTAGTAAGATGAAGAATGAGTTATCTCAAGCCTTTGATGTAAAGGACTTAGACCTTGCTCAACAGATTTTAGGCATGCAGATTGTTTATGATAGGAAAGCCAAGAAGTTATGGCTATCACAAGAAAAGCATGTTGAACAGGTGATCAGAAGGTTCAACATGGGAAATGCCAAGCCAGTTAATACTCCATTGGCTAATCACTTCAAGTTGAGCAAGAGTTTGTATCCTTCCTCGAAGACTGAGATGGAAGAAATAACAACAGTACCCTACTCTTTAGTAGTAGGTAGCATGATGTATGTAATGGTGTGTACAAGGCCAGATATTGCTCACGTTGTAGGTGTTGTAAGTAGATTTCTCTCCAACCAGGGGAAAGAGCATTGAGAAGCAGTCAAATGGATTCTTAGGTACCTAAAGGATACATCAAAGCTATGCTTGTGTTTTGAAGGAGTTGAACCAGTCTTAGAAGGCTATATAGATTCAAATATGGCCAGTGATGATTGTAGGAAATCTATATCAGGATTCCTTTACACCTTCGCAGGAGGAGCTGTATCATGGCAGTCCAAACTCAGAAGTGTGTGACTTTATCTACAACGGAGGCAGAATATATCACTGCAGCGGAAGTTGGGAAGGAAATGTTGTGGGTAAAGCGGTTTCTCCAAGAACTAGGAATCAAACATAAGGAATACAAGGTGCATTGTGACAGTTAAAGTGCTCTAGATTTGAGCAAAAATTCAATATACCATTCCTGCACCAAGTATATTGATATTCACTATCATTGGATACGCAAGGTGATGGATCAATAGCTGTTGAAGCTGGAGAAGATTCACACAAAAGTGAATCCAGCAGATATGTTAACAAAGGTGATTACTCGTGAGAAGCTTGAGCTATGTAGAGATATAGCCCGAATGGACACTAACTGAAGGACGTTAGATTGCATTCTCCTCCAATGGATATGAAGGGGGAGAATTGATGGGTTCATACCCAAGCAGCTGGACCTTCAAGAAGGTTGGCCACCAAGCACAACACACTTACCGTGTCCACCTACCATGGTTGTTGAAGGTTGAATGTTAAGCCTGCCTACCATGGAAGTCAAGATTGTGCAGCTCCTCCTTCCACTATAAATAGAGGGTTGAGGTAAGGGAGAAAATTAAGCAAGAGCAAGAGGAAAGCTCCAAGAGGGAGCTTCAAAAGAGCAAGTCCGGAGAGTACCGCCCCCGATGTAGGGGTGCGAGTCTGGGGACGAGCTGGGGTGGCAAAAAGAGAGTCGCTCCTCTGTGAGTCCTTCTGTTACAGAGATTGGGATCCTCTGTTGAAGTGACTATGAGGATGAGAGAACGAGAATAGTGAGGGTTTGTGGGAGAGAGAGTTTGTATCATCTAACTCCTCTTGTAATCCTCTGTCCTATTTGTTCATAGTGAAATTTCTCTCTAGCCTGTGTGAATGTAGTTCTAAATTAATTGGGTGAACCACGTTAAATCTTGTGTCTCTTTGGTGTATGTATTTTTGTGTGAGTGCTTCCAAGCTTCCGCGTGTACATGGATCTGACAATCCTAACAACGAGGTTGCAGATCTCTACTGAAAAACCCAACACATACTAGGGTTTTCATCTCTTTCTCTCATCCCTCTTTCTCTCTGTGTGTTGATGTTGTAGATTAATCTAAATCTAAAAATAAAAAAAATGTTTCAAATCACCAAATTATTACACACTCAGTATTGGGTTTTTCATCTCTCTATCTTTTCCCTCTTCTCTCTCTCCACATTTCTTATGAAGCTTATCTATTCTAGTTAGATTTGCTTCGGATTAGATTTTTAGGGAGAGAAAATACACACAATTTTGGTGGAGAAGAATTTGAATGTAGCTGGTGCCTGCAGATCTCAAGACCACTTATTATCAACACAATGGTAAGATATAAGATAGGTGTGTACACATAGACGTACGTGTATATAGTAGGTGTATGTATTGGTCAGTTATACTCTCTTCTTCTTCTTGTTCTTATCCATCCGTCTTTACTCCTTTTTCCTTGTCCCACATTGGTAGCGAAACAAGATCGGCTTCATTACTTCGTGTACAAAAAAATAGCCTCTAACATGTTAGTTGAAGTAGTAAGGGTTGGCTACTTTATATGGGCCGTCAAGTTAAAAATTGTGGGCCTCTCATGTTTAAGATACTTCAATAATTTGCTAAAAGGCAACTGTTCAGAACCGAGTTGTACTGAATTTCTTTGGTTTGGTGTGGTTTGGTTCTAATGAGGGGATGGTTCGGTGTTGGGAAGAATTTTATGGAACCCATTGAGATCGGTCTGATTTTGGGTCGATTGTTAACCCGAACCAAATAGACTCATGTGCACCCTAGGACTAGTGGTTGGCCCCTACAAACCCACCTTGTAAGTTCTTGATCAAGGATAGGCATCTCCTCTCCATCCCCTAGGTAGATTTTTCTTTTTTGTTTTTGTTATAAGGTGTTTATATTTTTGGCTAACTATTTCTCATGAATAATATATAACTATCCACATAAAGACTTGACGAGAAATCAAACCTGAGACTTTATACTTATCATGAGAACAAGCAAACCACTTTGTCACCGATTGTGGTTCTTTAAGATAAATAAGTATTGTATTGCTTTCTTGTATGTAATCAAAAGGACAAACAAAAAAACAAAGTTATTGGTCTCAATTATCAAGTTAAGATTTTGGGATTTTAGGGGGTGTTTGAACCCTGCTTATTTAACAGTTTATAGTTTATGCTTATGACTTTTTTGAATTGTGTTCGGTAAAGTGACTTTAAAAAGCTGTTTATGTCTAATTACGATTTTTTAGAAAACTATTTGAAAAGGCGACTTTTTAAAACTAGCTTATAACTTATATGACTTATAAGTAGTCCACGCAAACACCCCTTAAAATAGAGTTCGAAGGTTACCTAGCTAGCTCAATAAAGTTCATGAAATGTAAGGAATGTCACCATTATTTGTAGGATGACAGATGTTTCAAATAAAGTTTACAATTGGCTCCAGCAACTCAACTAAGACTTAAAAACTTCTTTAAAAATAAATGAATTTACTATTATAAATTTTAATGCAAACCACAGTTTGTTTTAATAATAATCTTATCTGGTCCCTGATCGTATTGAGAAGATTCAAAATTTTGTTTTTTTGAAGAGCACACTGTTTCTATAGATATTTACTTTAGTCCATACCACGCCGTAGATCGAATTCATGGGGATTCAATTTTATGAATTTGCAGATTCACTTCCTTTTCTAATTTGATTAATAGTTGTGTTCAAGTGGCCATATGCTTATGGCCTGTTTGGAACTTAGGTAAGGGAGGGAAATGAAAAAAAAGACAAAATGAAAGAGAAAATATTTTTTGCTTTCTTGTTTAGATTTGTAGAGACAATGAAGAGAGAGAGAGAGAGAGAGATGCAAAATGTTTCCTCCCTTTTTCATCTCCTTTGCCTCTGAGAGAGCTCATTGGTCAAGATATCAGCTCTTTGGTCAATAGAAGAGATAAATCGAACAAGAAGTTGCTTAGATGCTACCTTGTCACGAACAAAATGAAAATCCACTTCTATATGCTTGGTATGAGCACGAAAGATCAGGTTAAGAGTTAAATAAGTAGCACTAAGATTATCACACCAAAGCAAAGGTGGATGTGGAAGAAAGATTCCAAGTTCTTGCAGTAAGGATTGTATCCAAACAAGTTTTGTGGCTGCGGAAGCATTGGCTCTATATTCTGCACTACAACAAACAACATTATTTGCTACAAAACAAATCATCTAAATGTTCAAAATTCGTCACAAATACTTTTTGCGACGAAAATAGAGTCGTCGCCCCGTCTTGGCAGTATGCCTGTCTCAAATAGTATTAGCGACGAAGTAATATTTTGGTTCCAAAAACATGGGGTATTTAGCTATGAACTTTAAGTCGTCTCAAAAGGATGCTTTGTTGCGACCAATTCAGCATCTCAATACGATAAAAAAAGTGGTACCAAAAAACTGTTTTTGTCACCCTAGAGTCCAATTTAATATTAGGAAAAAATTTCATTGCCTCTTTTTGTGATCAAATCTTCTGTCGCAAAAGGGCTTGTGAATGGTCTCAGGCGACAACATACTGTGGTCACCAATGTGCTGAGCTGACCCATTTGTTACCAATCAGTTTTGTCTCAAATACCTGTCACTTACTTTTTGTGACCAATATTTTTCATCTAAGAAAGAGCCTTAGAGACCAAACAGCTACCCATTTATGACCAAACCATTCATCGCAAAAGCCAGTTGGTGTTTGTGACCAACATTGGCTACAAAATTGATTCGTAGCTAATTGTAAATTTGATTTAGCTACAAATAAATGGGTAATTGTCCTCAAGTCCCTATTTATACAATAGCCCCATGCGCAATAATCATTGTTACCTAATATATGGTCCACAATATTACATCATCTATTAAAACTAAGCTATTAAATATACACAACCTTACAAAATAAGAATTCATATTCTAATGAAATTTTTGTTTCGTTGGTACACCAAAAACCAATGTTTTTACATTAGACACGCTACAAAAACCAATGTTTCCAACTAGATATGAACAACATTCACAAAATTTACTTTAGAAGTTCATCCATCAACTGCTGGCTGGATTGCATCAAAAATATCAAAACAGAAGTTAACACTGTTGGAAATTTATACTAAAAGACATGCTTTATGAAGTGACTTTAGTATTTATTAATAAATTAGTTATTCCATTTTAATGAGAATCTGTGTGAGAAATGTTTGCATTGCGTTATTTATTTAATGATTATGCATGTGTGTCTCTTATTCTATATAGTAGATGATTTGGTGTGTAGAGTACGACTTACACACGGAAGATCAGATCATCGGTTCTTATGGAATATAAGTTAATCGTTCGCAGTCTTAGATGGAAATGGACACACCATCAGTAGGACTGTAGTACAAAATAGGTCTGTCTTGACTGTGGGGAATGGTATAGTTCCAACTCCTTGCACTAGTAGTACACTTTGTGTGTATTGAATAGGACCGTGTTGGGGTAATTGTTTTTATACTGACTATATAAAACAATTAATACCTCATGATTATTATGAGTGCTTATGCTCTTAATCCTAATGTAATAAATAGACACGTGCATGTAGTATTTATTGTTTTGATTCATAGAAGAGTGAGATTCTTTAAGGGTCAATAAACTCAGTGAGTTGGACAATGACATTACGTGTATGGTGAATATTTATTATTGATGGAATCTACGTCCCCGTATAGGGATTGATGATACCCCCTTGAGGATGCTTATAAGTTTTGATTATGTCAAACCCTGCAGGTGGATTATGAATCCGACATATCAAATAAGTTAAGTGGAAGGTCTCAAGGAATTAAATAAGTCCATTAAATTTAATTGTCAGTAATTTAATTTAATAGACGGGTATCTGTAATCTTAACGTGGGGAGATAAATAAGCATTTAATAATATGGAGCTCGAAATATAATTTCTAGTATAACAGGGAGTGCAATTATAATTCCTTAGTGGTATGAATTATAATTTACGTAAATAAAGACTAATCCTGGTTGGATTAGGAGTCCTTATTTGCGTAGGAAGCCCTAATTATACTAATCCTATGGTCCCTGCTGTAGCCTATATATATACGCGCTCTAAGAGCTGCTAGGGTTACACACTCTACACATAATTGAGAGATACACGATTTTGTGAGGAAGAGAAACCCTAGCAGCAGCGAGCCCACTCTCTATAGAGCAAGGCGTGTACGAGGAATACAGCAGAAGTCCGAAGGTTGAGTTCGAGCTTGCTGATTCGTGCTTGGTGCTGATTCTTGTTTTTGGGATTAAACTAGAGAGATCTCGAAGGTACGATTCTAATCACGTAGATTAGGCTATGCTAATCAGATCAGATTTTTTGGTAGTATGCGTATACACTATAGCCAGGTCGTGGGAAATTCCGCAGTCCCCAACAAACACCAATAGCTAGAAGTCTGCAAAATACTAAATGGCCATCAAAATGTCAAAAGCATTTGTCAATATCGATACGAAGTCTGCAAAATATTAGAATGACCATCACAATGTCAAAGCACTTGTCCACACCAATACGAAGTTTGCAAATAGAAGAAGATGAAGTACAATTAGATTCTATATAAAAAATTTAATAAAGCATAAAATTGCACAATGGTTGTCAATATACATTTTCCATAAAGTTATGGAAAATATAAAATAAAAAGAAAGAAACATAATATAAGACAATATCCCGATCACTAAGACTTTCCTATAAAAACACATTGTTATCTTCAATGCTTCTTAAGACTTTTACTACTAATTCTATTGCTTCATGTAAAGGATCATCATGATCATTTTGCTTTAAGATGAAAATTTTTCACGGAGTTGTAGTTTTAGAATGGTAACTAGTGCATTTGTTTCAATCACCAAAAGCTATGATATTTAGTGTTGAAATATGAAAAATCAGACTTATGGTTTTTTTAGCCAAAATATAGACATCAACTATACATTTTAGATCAATACAAACTCATGCACTACAAAACTTATCCAAAATTCTCCATTTATCTTTCTTCCTGCCCCTATCTCTGCTGCTTAATAACCCAAATCACTGGTCAGTTGCTGCGATTAAGGAAAGGAAGATATATCTCATTAATCATCTTCTTATTTCATACAAAATTCTAGAGTTGGTATTCTGGTGACATTCTTTTTGTTTTACTCCAAGTAAAGAAATTAGACAAAAAGCTTGGATTAGGTGGAAGGGAGAGAATTCTCTAGGAAATTATCTCCATTTCTTAAGTAGTTTGTATGATGATAAGTTTTTCTATAAGATGATTCCATGTTACTTTCGGTAATATAGCTTTCTTTATTTGTTGTTTGAAGACAGAAACAAATACAAGGTCAGTGGTAGTTAATCTGCAAACTGAATTTAATTAAACATGATATAATGAAAGAACATATCTTGAAATCTGATCATGCACATTGACATCCAGGGATATGGAGAGAGAGAGAGAGAGAGAGAGAGAGAGAGAGAGAGAGAGAGAGAGCAAAAGGAGTCCAAGCACACTTGGGGTGACAATGGTCCAGCAAAGTAAATACTTTGCTTCCTTGTCTCAGGATTTTGATGAGACAAACCTTGTTGGACTTCCTGCCATGTTGGTTGCTTTTGCTTAAATCCTGAAGAAATAAGCAAAGGTGAATGATTTAACAACAAGTGACAGTTCAAGTATGTGCATGTCCTTTCAAAGAAAATCATTAGAGTGAGCCCATTTCCTCTCTCTCTCTAGGCCCAGCTAGGCAAATCAAACATTCTCTTGATTATATAACACTAAAACCTCACATGATCTTGGTTCCTGGGAGATAGATTGCCAGATTTTATAGGAAAGTTTTATTGAATAAAAAAAAAACTCTGAAGAAAAACCACTAAGATTTGTGGTTTCCTATTTTCTTTGTAATTTACCTGCACTAGATATGACACATGCCTACTAATCGCTCCCTAAAAGGGTGATACTTAACTGCAAGTACACGGCCGCGATGTAGTAATAATTTCTCGTAAGTACGAGATCGATCCTATAAGGAAAATGGTTTACGTAAATAGGAAAACTTACTATGGATCAAAAATCTTAGGAAAAACACTCCAAATAAACAAAAATTTGATTTTATGTTGAGAAAAGATTTGTTATCTAATTTAAACTAAGAAATAAGGAAAAAGTCCTGGAATGAATCGATCCAACCAATTGCATCTCTTGGAATTCCGAAGGAGATAATTTAATAACTCAAATCTTTTGACTACGTCGCGAGTCTTGGATTCGAAAGATTTAGCGATCAAAACAAGTGTTCTTCAAAACTTCAACTTTTAGAATAAATTGGGTTGTTAGAATTAAGGACGAGTACCACTAATTCGTGCAGCGCATTTACTGAATATAGACTCAAGCATAAATGTTACCGAACATCGATTCGTGCAGTGCATATATTGAATATAGATTCACGCATAAACGTTACCGAACATAATCAAATGTCCAGGTTTTTGAAAGTTTCTAGAAAGAAGAAGAAGAAGAAAGAAAACCAAAAAATTTAACTTTAAAACCAAAACGTACCTCCTTTGTTCATCCAAGATCTTCAATTGATCTTCACAATTGATCCCAAGATGGAATCTAGCTACTTATTATAATCATAGATATGCAAAGTTGTATTGAAAATATATTAAAAAATTGAGTAATCTGATTACAGGAATTGAAAACTGAATGAAAATTATAAATAAACTTCTCTAATCTACTCCTAAAACTACTCCTAAAACCCTAGAAAAACATCTATCCTAGAAAATCCCCCAATAATAACAGCAATCCCAGCTTATATAGGCAGCAGAAATAATAGGAAACCCTGGCGCACTGTTCGAACAGCCTTCGAACGGACTTCGAACACCAAATTGACTGTTTGAACGGACTTCTAACGCTCTTCGGATGGCTTTTATGCTCACTGAATCTATCGAACGGTCTTCGGACCTGATTTTGGCGTGACACCATTCGACGCACTGTTCGAACACACTTCGAACGTCACTATTCATTGTTGGAACTCACTTCAGACACACTTTAGACGCCTTTTCCAATTTAAAGCGAATTTCTCCTTTTTAAGCAAGAATTTCTAAAAACATACTTAGGAGTGAAAAAAATATAATGAAACCTATTCTAAGGCTAGCAAATAACTAATTAAGGCATGTAAATTGCCCTTTTAGAGCATAATCACCTACGTACAACACTCAACAAAACTGCTAATCAATTCAACTGTTTTGATAGTTTTGGACAATTTTTTGTGATGGTAGCAGTAATTTTGGCCAAGAGAACAACACACGTGACTACCCAAAATAACTAACTATAACAGCAAAACAACTAACTACAATAGAGAATCCCCCGACATGGCCGAAACCCACTCACCCTCTCTTTTTCATCACAGAACTTCACCACATCCCCTAACCCACACAGCTCTCCCTATTACTCTACAACTCTGTGGCAGATACCTCCCTATTACAACATAGCCCTATGCTTGAGGAGACATTTCAAAGAAAATTAAAAGTTCACAAATGAATTTACAACTAACTCTTTGTAATTTGTTGCACGTGTCTTTCAACATATACCATTCATCTTTACCTAATTTAAGGTATTTACCCCTCCTTAAAAACTCCTTAATGGCTTGTTAGGTGCCACTTTTTCCAGTGGAAGTGCTTCATGGTAAACAAACAAAAGTGAAGAGACCTAAGCTGCTTCAATATGAATAATCTGGAAGTACCTACAAAATTCAAACAGGACCTAAGGATGAAAAATCCCTTCCTTTACAAATTATTTTTAACATGCCGCCAAACATTAAAAGTAAGAAACTGTTGATAGTCATATGTAGTAATGCCATTGTTGAAATAACAGTATCATTATGATCAAATTCAGTAGTAAGGGTGGTGGTGGTGGTGGTGCTCTTAGTATTGATAGAAACAGGAAGTAGCAGAGGCATTGGTAGTGTGTGGTGCTAATAATGGCAGTCACAGTGAGACCATGGCAGCAATATGATGGTGGCAACTGTAGCGATAGTTGGGGTGAGCTAATCTTAGCAGTGGTCAAGAGCCTTTAAATTTCCTATTTACAGTCTTAAGAATTTTAAAATAATACATGTTTTGAGACCTCATCTACATAAATGGTGGCCCCAACGTCCCTTGTTACTATCTCAGAGAGGAATTATAGGATTTTGATATTTTTTTTTTAATTTAAACAAAAGGTTTTGTGAAATTAAGATCCTCAAATAACTTCTTGGTCTTAAAGTTTGAACAAATTCCACACCCAAGCACACCATTAATCTACATTTTGATGAGAATAACTTCCTACATAATCATTTCATTGAAAAACACCCTTGAAACTTGACAAGCAAACACCCTAATCTCAACTAAGCAAACACAATAATGTAACATTCAACATGGATGCTAATTCTGAAGTTACTCAGTTCTTTTGTTTATTCCTTTTTGTTTTCTTAAGTCCTATCAATACCCTGAAAAAAAAAAGAAAATAAAACAGGGCATCTAAAAATGTGTGCATGGTAGTTTTCACATATCATTTATTTTACAACCATAAATCATATTTTCCGCAGAAAACTAAACTAGCTGTTATCTCGTCTGACGTAGTTGCGTATTCAATTTAAACTTTGAAATCTAGAATTTTGGTCAAGCAATCACTGATATAAAAAAAAACCAAATCAGAACTTCCTCAAAAAATATATGGCTGCACATTTGGCATTAGCTGTTCTGTTTTTTTTTTTTTTTTTTGCTGTAGTTAGAGTCCTCTACTAAGGATAGCATTCCCTAGTCAAAAGCCTTCTATCAAATCTAGATGCCTTTCTCCAACCTAGGCAATTAGTTGCCATTTATGGCTAAACTTCACTACTAACAAACTTAGCATGAAAACAGAGGTGGAATTTGCATATGACTTGTTAAACTTACAGAAAGGTTTAAAAATTAGCGCATGTAAATTATCAGGAAAGAGACATAGTTGTGTTCCCTCTAGGCTATTTTTGCGCCATAAGTGAATGTACCAATGATTCTAGACAAACTTGCCTTGTCTTCATCTCATCGACAGAATTAGCCAACCGCTCAGCCTGACTCTCGGCCTATTCAACTCGACTTTCAGCTTGCTCAATGATTACACCCTAAAAGTGTAATCATAAGCCCTTAATTTGTACTTTGTTAGACTTATATTGTAATTAATTATCTTATTTTAGTTAGATATTTATTTGAATATGTTTTGTATGTGTTTTGTAGGTTATATAAGCTAATAAAGGCAAAAAGAAAGCAAGAATAATCAAACCGGGTTCAACGCGAATAATTTGTTCATGAAAATTTAGACCTGTCTCGGTATTCTGGCCATAACTTTTTACTCCGATGTTTGATTGAGCTGATTTTTGCGCCATTGGAAAGAAGACTTCAAGCTTTTTTACTGTTCATGAACAGTACCCGTCCGAACGTGAATAGTACCGTCTGAACGGTTACTGTTCACCGTTCGGACGCACTTCAAATGACCGTTAGATGCACCATCCAGACGGTATTCGGACGGTTACTATTCATCCAGAATGTATTTTTTCCATCCAAAGCTGCAGTTTTAGGGTTTTTTATATAGTTTTTGAGTAGTTAGGGTGAGTTTAAGCAAGGAGGCGGTGGGAGAGCTCCTCCAAGGTTGGTTTTTTTCATTTTTCTTCATTTTTAGCTTAGATTTAGCTTTGTAATTGTAGTATAGGTGTAAAACTTGTAGTTTTCTTCCATTATATTGTATTTTCTTTTACTTTCTTGTATTTTCTTTGTAACCAAACATCTTTAATATTCAAGTAAATTTTAGATTTAAGTCTCTACTTGCTTTCTTTACATTCTTACATGTTTTTTATGATGTATTCAAATAGTTAAAATTTACATTAGGTTTAAATGTGAGAATCACCCAAATAATCCAAGGAATTCACTTGGAGGTATCTCATTGATTAATTGCCATATTTTCTTAGAATTCGAATTTCTAGCAATTAGGTGTGGAATTTTAGAAAACTTAGATTATTGACTAAGTTTGGGGATTTTCATCACCCAAATCAGTGGTATTAATTTAGGACTCTTGACTAGAAAAATACTCCACAATTGCTAGAAATTCATTCCCAACAATTGATTGAAGATGCCTTAGAAAACCTGGGTTATTGACTATGTTTGACTAATCAATGAACAAACCACAAATTTGGTATTGACTAAGTTGAATCGATAGTATTAACCTTTGATTGTCCATTGAACATGTATCTAATTTCAATTGCTTGAGAATTATCGGTTTTCAAAATGAAATCTTCCGAATGAAACACACTTAAATGTTGTGTTTGATTTGAGTTATAAACCCCATTAGAAACCTTAGATGAAATTGAGTGATTGGATCATTTGAGCCCAATTCCCTTTTAATTGCTTTAATTCTATTTTCACTTTACTTTAATTATCTAGTGTTAATTGCTTTAATTTCCATTGCATTAGGTTAGTAATTCAAAACCATCATAAAAAACCCAAAACATTTTCAGTCTTTTTATTTTCCTTTTTATTTTAGATCCAATTCCCCTATTTAATTGCAATTCGATCCTAGCTTAAGTTAGTGTGAGTTGAGTGCTAGTGCCTATATTGGACTAGGTCCCTTGGGAGAGAACAATACCGGATCTTCCGGTTTATACTTTATCGCGACCCATGTACTCTTGTGGGGTAACTAACTCCATTTGTAGGAATACTGTATTTGGGGGTGAGTCAAGTTTTGGCGCCGTTGCCGGGGATCAAAGGCACGAGGCGAGCACTACCGAGCTTTGGATTAAAGAGCAATTGGTGGATTGGATCTCCATCCATCTACCACGACGGAGGAATCTTCGGCTTAGGCCATCGGTAACTTCGTTCCAATTTTTGTGTAAATACCATGTTAGATTTTCATTCTTTCTTTTTCTCTTTATTTTAGGCTTGTTTTGTTTATTTTGTATAAATTTTGTTTTATTTTAATAATTTGATTAGAGAATTGCTAGAGGAGAATTAGAGATTATGTATATTGCAAATTGGTGGTATATAACTTGTGGAGATTGGAGGTTTGGTTGGATTGAACTTGATTAAATTAGTGAAATTTTTATGTGGAGATTGGAGGTTTGGATGGAACACTATTGAGCATTGTTGTGTATGATGTGTTGAGGCGCGGTGCGCTACATTTGTTTGTGCATTGCATCCAATTTTCATTGTGCATTCTATTATGTTTGATGGTAGATTTTCACACCTTCCATCATCCAACATGTCTCTTAGGGAACACCTTAGAGC
Organism: Euryodendron excelsum; assembly: GCA_033060915.1. Taxonomy (NCBI): domain Eukaryota; kingdom Viridiplantae; phylum Streptophyta; class Magnoliopsida; order Ericales; family Pentaphylacaceae; genus Euryodendron; species Euryodendron excelsum. The sequence goes on along the minus strand of CM065393.1, from coordinate 31,867,770 downwards.
TAGTGGCCAAAGGGAGCCTTCACGACCACCTCCCACTCTTGGGGGGTGTGACCAATTTAACCTTGGTAGGGGATATGGGAGCACATATTCACATCACTATTTTGAGTCTCACCCTTCCCAAGAGCCCTTTGATTATTACCATGCACCACCTCCACCCTATCAAAATCCACCTTGTGAATACCCCCAATCCCATTTTTTACCCTATAAGGAATTTCACACTCCTCACATTGGCACACAAGCGGACAACATAAAGGATAACCTAGAGGACACACTTCAACAAGACATACAATTTCAAAGAGAAGTGAACTCTAGAATAGATGAAGGCCTTAATGAGACAAAGAGTCAATTGACTATTTTAATGCAAACCTTGGTTGTCCAAGAGAAGGACAAGTCCCTTGTGTCATCTCCAATCATTCCTACTAACCAAGGGTGTCTAAGTGAACCCGCTTATCCCATCACTAACCATAGGAATGAGGAAATCATTGATCAAAACAGCCTTCCCCAAGACTTTGAGTGCAAGGAAGACATTCCTAAGGTAAGTGAGGAAATTATTGAAAATAAATTTAGGGATGAAGAGTGTGAGAGAAGGGAGTCCGAAATTTGGGACTCCAACCAAGAAGAGGGGTAGAGATGAGTCTACCCTTAATGATGACTTTGGTTTATTTGATGTTGGGAATGTGCATGACAATGAGGATGTTGACGGTTTAGAGGACATTCTTACCATGTCTAGGGATCATGTGATCCCTATTTTTACGCCTCTAGCACCTAGTCCTATTCTAATGGATCCTTTGGAGCTCTATGTCCCAACCTTTAAACCAAACATCATTCCTATGGCCAACCAATCAAAAGAAGGGTAGGGTCAAGCACTTCATGGCATGAGCATAATAGGCACATTTGTGCATGATCATTTTGTATTTTCTACATTTTATGACCCTTATTACCCCTTTGTGCTTCAAAGCTATATCCTAGAGTTCATCAAAGAAGTGGCCATTGTCTATTCTTATGTTTGCATGAACTCTTTGAAAATCATGAGTTTGGGGGTGTGGGATGATGGCAAGTTCCCACTTTGTGGCATTGGGTGATCCACTCTCTCTCTCATTTGTATAGGAATAGGAGTAGTTTTGTTTCTTTGTTTTTTTTTTTTTTTTTTAGTTTATTTTCTCATTTTAAGTTGGGGGTGCTTTAAGTTGTTTTGTTTCTTTAGTTTCTTAGTTTATGTTGCATTACAAGTTGGGGGTGCCTTTTGCACCCTGTTTTTCTCTTTTTCCACCATTGAATCATATTCAATGCTTTGTTCTCATGCATTGAGGACAACGCATCATTTTAAGTTGGGGGTGGGGTAGAGGCTTTGTCTTTATTGTTTTGTTTTTGTTTCTTTGTCTTGCACCCTATAAAAAAAATTATTTTACTTGTGAAAGTGCCTTTCGAGATTAGAAGATAGGAATTTTTACATACTTCTTTACTCAAGATGATGTTGATTCACTCCTTATGCCCAACATGTTATGGGGGTTGCTTAATTCATGCATTTGTAGAGGGAATTACATCATTATACACAATCATGATTTTTAACACAATTTGTTACTAGTCTTGGCACTTTCACCCTTACATTAGTGGAGATTATTACCTTGTGAGCTTTAGAGCATTAATCGCCTTTTGGAGCGTTTACATTTATTCAAGGATAGTTCTTCACCCTCATTTCATTCAATAGCTTCATTATGCTTGTATTTGGTTCATGAGTTGAGTTTTGATCTTAATATTGACACTTATACTCTATGAAATGCTTCGGTTGTACAACTTTTGATATGATTCTATGCCATATTCTTTTTCATAGCCACAAGTTTCCCATTGTTAAACCGTGCATTTCCCTTGACCCTTGTTGATCTCTTACTTTTATTAGAAAGTGCATAGTGATTTCATCTCTTGTATTGCAAAGGGACGCGTAAGTGAGAAAAGAGTATTTTTGCATTGCTAAAGAAAAAAAAAAGAGAGAGAGAAAGAAGAGATTGATTTGGGGAGTTCAATGCATATGAGCATATTGAAATATGAAAAGTAGTTGTTGAATCTAAAGGGGGATGATAAAATGATGGAAACAAAATGAGAAGTATGAAAAAAAAAAAAACAAAAGAAGTAAGAAAAGAAAAAAAAAAAAAAAGAGAGAAGAAGAAGAAGGAAGAAAAAAAAAAAAGAGAATAAAATGAAGAAAAGAATGAAAGAGGTGTTCAAAAGTTGAAAATATTTTAAGAGAAGAGTGAGAAGTGAAAAGAATAAGTGTATTAAATGTTGAAATGGGAGAGTTATAGTTGTTTTGCATTCATCATTTTATGCCTTGATCACACCTAATATGGCCATTTACTTCATCTCTTTACCCTTTCCTTTCACATCTTCTATATTACCCTATTTACCTCTACATGGCTTAGTTGATCCAAGTTGTACTTGATTGAAGTTTTCAATAGAGTATAAGCTATATTTTATCAATTTCTTTGAATCAATGCTTAACTTTGAACATTCTTTCTTGGAGCTATGCTAAGGTCGATACACTTCTATTTTTTGTTCGGTTTTTGTAATTGGTATATTCACTTGTTTTGTCTTTATACATTTACTCCATTGTTGAGCATACCATTGTGAGAACCATGTTGAACTTTAATTGCGAGTGTATGTCCGGTGATGATTGAATCAAAGCTTTAAAGGGTGGATTTGCATGAGCGAGTTCATTTGTGTTGTTTAGCATGATTCATCACCCACACACATAAACCTCTCTTTTGCATGATTTGTTGCATATTCTTACAAGTGGTAGGAGTTTGGAGTGGCATCTAATGTTGATTTGAGTAAGATTATGCACTCATTCCTTATTCTTATCTTGATTGGCAATTCCTAAAAGGATGTTTGTGGGCATCATCACTGTAAACCCTCATGAGACACCACTCGTCCACTCGGGGTAACCTAGAGGTTTAAAGGCTTGGTACATGAGCTAAATGTACCTGTGACACCTACGAAAGTGAAGATTATCCTTTATATCTTTTTTTGATAGTTTTTGCTAGAGACTAGCAAAATGTAAGTTGGGGGTTGTGATTACACCCTAAAAGTGTAATCATAAGTCCTTAATTTGTACTTTGTTAGACTTATATTGTAATTAATTATCTTATTTTAGTTAGATATTTATTTGAATATATGTTGTATGTATTTTGTAGGTTATATAAGCTAATAAAGGCAAAAAGAAAGCAAGAATAATCAAACCGGGGTCAAGGCGAATAATTTGTTCATGAAAATTTAGACCTGTCTTGGTATTCTGGCCATAATTTTTTACTCCGATGTCCGATTGAGCTGATTTTTGCGCCATTAGAAAGAAGACTTCAAGCTTTTTTATTGTTCATGAACAATACCCGTTCGGGTGGTGAACAGTACCGTCTGAACGGTTACTGTTCACCGTCCGGACGCATTTCAAACGGCCGTGAGACGCACTGTCCAGACGGTTACTGTTCGTTTAGAATGCATTTTTTTAGTTTGAAGTTGCGTTTTTAGGATTTTTTGTATAATTTTTGAGTAGTTAGGGTGAGTTTTAGCAAGGAGGCGGTGGGAGAGCTCCTCCAAGGTTGGTTTTTTTTCCCATTTTTCATTTTTAGCTTAGATTTAGCTTTGTAATTGTAGTATAGGTGTAAAACTTGTAGTTTTCTTCCATTATATTGTATTTTCTTTCACTTTCTTGCACTTTTTTGCATCTTCTTTGTAACCAAACATCTTTAATATTCAAGTAAATTTTAGATTTAAGTCTCCACATGCTTTCTTTATATTCTTACATGTTTTTTTATGATGTATTCAAGCGGCTAGAATTTAAATTGGGTTTAAATGTAAAAATCACCTAAATAATCCAAGGAATTCACTTGGAGGTATCTCATGGATTAATTGCCATATTTTCTTAGAATTCGAATTTCTAATAATTAGGTGTGGAATTTTAGAAAACTTAGATTATTGACTAAGTTTGGGGATTTTCATCACCCAAATCAGTGGTATTAATTTAAGACTCTTGACTAGAAAAATACTCTACAATTGCTAGAAATTCATTCCCAACAATTGATTGAAGATGCCTTAAAAAACCTAGGTTATTGGCTATGTTTGACTAATCAATGCACAAATCACAAATTTGGTATTGACTAAGTTGAATCGATGGTATTAACCTTTGATTCCCCATTGAACATGTATCTAATTTCAATTGCTTGAGAATTATCGGTTTTCAAAGTTAAATCTTCTGAATCAAACACACTTAAATGTTGTGTTTGATTTGAGTTATAAACCCTATTGGAAACCTTGGATGAAATTGAGTGATTGGATCATTTGAGCCCAATTCCCTTTTAATTGCTTTAATTCTATTTTCACTTTACTTTACTTTAATTGTTTAGTGTTAATTGCTTTAATTTCCATTACATTAGGTTAGTAATTCAAAACCATCATCAAAAACCCAAAACATTTTCGGTCTTTTTATTTTAGATCTAATTTCCCTCTTTAATTGCAATTCGATCCTAGGTTAGGTTAGTGTGAGTTGAGTGCTAGATCCTATATTGGGCTAGGTACCTTAGGAGAGAATAATATCGGATCTTCCGATTTATACTTCATCGCGACCCCCGTACTCTTGCGGGGTAACTAACTCCATCTGTAGGAATGCCGCATTTGGGGACGAGTCACTCAACTTGACTCTCAGCCTGCTCTACACGTGTCTCAGCTTGTTCAACCCTCCTAGAAGCTTCCTCTATTTGTGACCGACCATAAGGCCCTAATTTGGAGAATGAGGTAGGCCTCTCACCATACCCGAGACCAATAACATATCTTGGCCTCGTGCCAAGGACCTTATCACATATCTCATCTTCCGTCATCGGCTCAACTCCCTCTGGTGTGGGCTGCGATTGGAACTTAATGAACTCCTCTTGTAATTGACAAGTATAATGCATCAGCTCACAAAGATGTTATCGATCATGTGTGAAATAAAAAACTTGGGAAAAAAATTGAATCAAAGAATAAACCTAACTTCTTAAGTAGATCTCCTGAGCATGTGGACAAACCCATATGTCTATAGATTTCTTGTGCGTAGACTCCCAAAATCCTATCCTACCAGGTTCCAACTGACTCTCAGGGTTTCTTTGTGACATGCCCACCACAATATCATGATTTTGAATATAGAAAAAACTATCATTGATGAAGACGTGTTAGGACAAGATCAAGATCAAGCACATAAAGGATTACAAGCAAAATTATGGCATTTGACACAAAAACTATAGCGTCTCTATATCTATATAATAAAACACAACATTTTTTGAATTTTGATGGGGCATTTGTCCTACATGACATAAAATGTCTCTCTCACACAATTTGATCCAATGGCTGAAATTTACTTTGAAATTGATTCTCCAGTTGTGATGAAGTTTTATCTCCTCTTTTCACTTTTCTTTCCCCTCAAATCTGGCACAGTTAGAGGGCCCACTATTCAGACGTTAGACCCCTCTCGGCTTCGAACACAAACTCTACCTTCTTCACTCTCTCTCCTCATTTCACCCATCTTTCTCTCTATATGTATCCCTCTAGAACCAAGACGTTCATATCTTTATTTATTTTTTTAATCCATTGTGACCATGGACTAAAAACTCCCCTTACAAAGTAGTAACAGTGTCGTTGCTGCAACCGCACCTCTAGGATCCATCAATACCAACGTTGATGGAAGGGCCCAAGTCGGACAAAACAGGGCCAGCTCTGTAGGGTTCCATTCGTCATCCTATTCCTACCAATGGTTGGATGTGAAGAGGCTGCTATGGGTTTTGAGTGCACCACTAAATTAGTGCATATGAGCAACAATGACTCTTAGATTCAAAGACACACCAATTGTTAGTCCTCTCTCTCTCTCTCTCTCTACATGCATATGAAAAAAAATAATTTTATTGCATAGTAATATTGTTTAAAAAGCGAGTTTGTATGGTTCTACATACATAGGTATGTAAGTGAATTTCTGGTAAATGGGGCAGCCACTAATGAGGTGAAAATATAGGGCTTTCTTCTTTTTCTCTTGCTAAAGATTATGTTCTATTAGCATTTTGAAAATATTTATTGTAATGAAAGTATTTATCTTGCTTTTAGTTGCTTAAAAACGTAAACTTTAATACCAAGTACAATGATGTGGTTCTGTGATTTGACTTGGCCCTTTAATTTTATTCTATGGTTCTGTAATGTGGATAGTTTGGAACTTTTGGGATTTATTTGGTTTGATCTAACTTTATTGCGTGAAGCAGATTGAGTAGAAATGAAGACAAGGGAAACTTGAAGCAGAAGGTGAAGAAGAGGACATTGAAGGGGCATTTTTAGTTCAAGTGCCAATCAACAATTAAGTAAGAGTAACCCACTATGTCAGTGATTTGATGCAGTGTATTAAATATGCAAAAACTAGGTCAAATTGTGTCCGTAAAGCAGATGGTACCTATGTCCCATGCCATAAGAAAAAGAAGCAAGAGAAAAAAAGTGATAAGTCATTTTGTAGCTTTGTTGCAACCAGTTTTCTTTTTCTTCCTTTCTTTTCTCTATGTTTTTAATTAGATGTTCACATTTGGTTGAGATATGAGCTTAGAGATGTGTCATTAGGATATTTGGAACTTATGTTTCTTTTAGTTGATTCCTGCATGATATATTTCATGATAAGTATTTCATTGGTTTATCTTAAGATTGTTTGTGGGAAGACCGCAATCACATTCCTTTTGCTGATCCTTGAAAATATTTGGATTCATGGATTTTCTTTTTTTTTTTTTTTTTTTTTTTGGGATTTTAATTATATGTTCACATTATGTTGAGCTTAGAGATGTGATATTAGACTATTGAAAGTTATGTTTTGTTCTATCAGCATGTCAAGCTTAAGAATGAAATCATAGGAGAGAGCGCGTATTGTTTTCAACTTAGGCAGATAGGTGGACCAAAATCTATTTCCTATGAACTCAAATGGGATAAACTATTTAATGCATACAAGTTTAGATTTATTGGGAGTGCCATAGGCATGGGTTATCCCTAGTCTATGTATATTTCAAGCCAAGAGCCTTCAAGAACTGCTACTCCTATTAGAGCCAGAACTCCAACAGCAAGGAGCCCTATTTCTTAAAGATCCTCTACTTCAGTAAGAAGTCAACAAAGTTGAGGTTGGTGGGGCCATTAATCAAAAAGCACGATTGCAAGTGTCAGTAAACCGGCCTTGATTCTAGTTATGTACAGATTTGTAGCTGCATCTTCAAGGGAAAGGGGATAAAGGGTCCTCGATGCTTGTTGTGTAATATGCTACGAGATTATAAGATTGAGTTATTGTCCAAATTGTAGGACATTAATAAAAAATTCTCATAAAGAAGGAAATGGAAGAAGAAATTTGTCTTACATCAGGGTAAAATTACATAAGAAAGAAGAATTATTCCCATTATCTTAACAAGCTTCGTTATGAATCATAATAAATGGACAATTGAGCAGATCTAAAAAGTGCAGAATTATTACCATTTCATAGCGATGTCGAACAAATGCCTTTGAACCAAGGCAGTGAGTCACTTCGAGGTTTTTCCTATTCTCAGGATTTGTCTTGCTTTTTTTCTGCGTTGCAATAGACTCAATCATGTCAAGATAGGCTTAACCTAGCTATATAATATCCAAAGAGGTAAAAGGACTACTTCACCTGAAAGCCCTCATAGCTAAAATGGTCACATAGAAAATCCCAATCTTCTTGTCCTACTCTTTGAGAAGGGTGTTGGCGTGCTACCTCTTTTGTCAGGTATTTCTTAAAATGCTTATGTAGCCTGTAAATCCATTGCTTGAGTTGATGGTTCATAATCATATCAACCCCGATTGACTCAATTATCGAGGCAAAGTTTAGACGAACCTTCCCAGTGATGGAGCGTATACTGCATGCGCTCAAGTTTTGATCAGATCGACCGACTTTCGATCAACGGTTGAGATTTAACCAGTACATAGGGTGCCACATGTCATTCTGGCAATGGAACAGTACCTGCGCATGTCCTACATGCACAAGGTCTGTTCCAGATTGCTTATAAATAGAGGCATCCCCCTTTGCATATTCCAGGTCTGAAATTTATACGAAGTTCTGCTGAAATCACTCCAGAAATTCGAATCTCTCCATATATTCCTCCCCTCCAACACTTAGGCTAGATTCTACCCCTCCTAAGCCTATACACTCTACATACAAGGCCTCCTACACACTCATACACTCCATTATAGCCTCTCAAGCCTTCTTGAAGTCACTCAAGCTCCAACCAAGACATCCATTAAAGACTACAAGTGTGTTGAAGGCAAAAGGTGGTATCCTTTTTACATTTATGCTCTTTCCCACTCTTCTCTTCTCCTTCCTAGCCTACTTAGGCTATTCTCTATTTTAATCCCCATCTTCAACCCCGCTTTCTTGCATGCTTGAGCAAAGAGGGCTCTTAGATCATGCCTAAAGGAAAGCAAGTGAGAGCCACCATGTAGGGGGACCTCTCACTAGCCTACTTTAAGATGGTATGGCCTAAGAGCCCCTTGTTTATGTGGTGTAGCCTAAAAGCCTTGTATGTGAATCATGACTCCTTGCATATTGCTATCTTGATCATGTCTTGTGTACTTGGCTTCATTTTATGCTTATTGTCATGCTCCACAATGCTTACATTGCTCTTAATTTTATGCCACTTCCAAGTTCTCCATTTCTCTCAAAAATTGTTCCAAGAGTTGGCCCCTTGAAGTTTAGGATGAGATTTTAGAATTAAGCCTTAGAAGAGCCCCTACTAACCCCCTAACTTTCATTTTGGCATCATTGCATTTTAACTTGTATAAAGGTTACTTTCCATTTCTTTAAATTTTCAAGATTTTCCATTCTTTCAAGTGTAGTGGTTGGAATGGCCCCATGGAACCCTCTTTTGAGTAGTCTCCCTTTTGTTGGCCATATGAACCTTCTCTTGATGGAATGTTTCCCCTAAAAAATGGTCTTCAAAATCCTTCTCAAAAGATGACATTCAAAAATGCATTCTCTCCATCTTTGCATCAAAAATGATCTCTAAAAAATTGCCATCATTATGTTGATTTTTGAAACTCTCACTTTTGTCAAGATAAAGGTTATAATGGCCATGAGGAAACCTTCCTTGGAATGGCTTCTAATCACCAACTATATAAACCATACTCTTGGCTAGAGTCAAAATTTTCATGGAAATGATCTTCAAAAGGGTTGTCCACCCAAGCCCATTGCATAGCATGTTTTGTCCTTCAAAACTCTTTCCAAAAGTGCATTAAAACAACTTTCAAAATCATCTTCCAATTCAATTCTAGGCTAACTTGACCCTAGTTATCCAACCCTAGGTCAACTTGACCCTAGTTGTCCAACCCTAGGTTAACTTGACCCTAGTTGTCCAACCCTAGGTTAACTTAACCCTAGTTACCTAACCCTAGATTAACTTGACCCTAGTTGTCCAACCCTAGGTTAACTTGACCCTAGTTCACTCACCTTAGGTTAACCCTACCTTAGTTAGTTAACCCTAGGTTAACCTAACCCAAGTTAGTTAACCTTAGGTCACCCCTAACCCTAGGCTAACCCAACCTAGGTTAATACACTTCAAGGTTCCAACTCTTGAACCCTTTTCTAAATGATCACTCAAATTTAAACTATTCTCATAACCCATTTTTTCCCAAAATCTCATACTCTCTTGATTTAAAAAAAAAAAACAACTCCATAAACTCTTCAAGTGTTTTTACACTCCCTCTTTAAGGCGTTTCCAAAAATGTTTTCAAAAGGTCACAAACCTAAGGTGTCCCTAGCCCTCCCATGGTTAGGGATTCTAAGGACAAGTGATAAATCAAGAATAACCTCTAAGGTTGTCCATATTAGGATTCCAAACCCTTAGCCATTTCCAAAAACCACTTTCAAAAACAAATTCATCAAAACATTCCAAAATCATACCTCCAAGATTTTCAAAACAAGACTTCAAAAACACTCTCAAACTCTCTTGAGTTATTCAAAAACATTTTCCAAAACTCTCTCAAGTTGATCCAAAAAGATTTTTAAAGCACTCTACCATTCAATTTCAAGTCAAAACTTCCAAAGACCTTAAAGTGTCTTAAACTTTTCCAAACACCTCAAAGTGTCTTAAACCTTTCCAAAGACCCAAAAGTGTCTTCAAAACCCCCACAGGCCCTAAGGTGCCTATTTTCCATCGGGCTCTTGCCTGAACTACGAATGACCTGATTCTCGCCAAATGAGATACTTAGGTAACCTAAAATGGTGCCGTCATAACTTTTATTTCAACTCCAATCCCTTTTTCTAAATTCCAATCAATTCAAAGTTTCCATTCCAAACTCTTTCAAAACCCCCATTATTTTCAAACTTTTTCCAAAAACTTGCATCATGCATTATCCATCCGAAAAGTAATGACTAAACCCCGTTTTCAAAGTTATAAAGTGGATTTTAAGTGGACAATGGTAACCGGTTATTCTAGTGAGTGAACAAAAGGGTGATTAGACATGTAGGTACCGAAAGGGCGGGGTAGGGTGATGATCTTAGGATATCTTCCCTACATGTAACCAACCGCCGGACCATAGATTTTGTTTTCAAAAGACCAAAATGGAGTTATTTTTCAAAAAGGGCTTAAATATTTCCAAAGGTTGCCAAACAACCTATTTTGCTAAAAACCCTCTCTTGAGGGAATTTTCAAAATCATTTTCAAAAACTCTAAGTTTAATCTTCGGATTAACACTTAGCTTTAGGTGCCCTAACTCACCTCAATCAAGTTAGGTGGCGACTCCTATTTTTCTAAAAAGCCCTTAGTGAAATCAATTTTCAAACCTAGTCACACTTATCGTTCTAGGAGGACGAGTTCTAGTAACAGAGTTCCGTGCTTTTCATATTCGAGCTGAAAGGACCTTGGACACCCTAAAAATCGGGGTGCGACAATTGAATGAGAAACTTGCGAACTGTTTTATGATGCTATAATTGTTTTTTTAGCTATCTCACGTCTGTTTTATTGTATTGAAAATTTTAATTCAAACTTATTGAGTTGTTGGATATTACACTGTTACTAAGCTTCACATCTCATCCCGTTTTATGGAAAATATTTTAGATATTTATGTGAATCGAAATGGCGCTTGACTTGCGGGCTTCGAGGAACCTAAGGAGGAGCTGGGGTAGTTTTAGGAGTTTAAGATTCTAAGTTTTGTAATAAAGTTTAGTTTAAGCAATCCAATGAGGATATGTGTTTTAAAGTTTGAAGTACAAGTGTTTGGTTATCAGATTATCTTGTCTAGTCTTGTGTTTGCTTAACAGGGTTTATCCTATCTTTGGATTATCTGGTATAAGAAAATCCAGGCCGTTACATGAAGATCTTAGTTGATGTTCAAAGTTTTCATGGTCTTGCTACTTTCTATCAACGTTTCATCCCCCATTTTAGCACCATCATGGGCTCCAATTACAAATTTTATGCATTGGGGGGGGGGGGGGGGGGGGGGGGGGGGAGGGAGGGGTTGTTGTGGACAGACAAAGCAACAAGGGCATTCAATGTGATCAAGCAAAAATTGACCACTGCTCCTGTTCTTGTCTTGCCAGACTTTTCTCAACCTTTTGAGCTGTATTGTGATGCCTCCAAGGTATTGGAGCAGTGTTAAGTCAAAGTTCTAGGCCAGTGGCATTCTTTAGTTAGAAACTCACAGGTGCCAAGTTGAACTACAACACTTATGATGTGGAGTTTTATGCAGTGGTTCAGGCTTTACGCCATTGGCACTATTATTTAATACCGCGAGTTCGTCTTATATTGTAATCATGATGCTTTGCGGCATATTAACCAACAAGACAAGCTTTCGAGGCGCCATGCAAGTTGGGCAGCTTATTTACAACAATATACTTTTGTGCTTAAGCATAAAGTAGGTACTTTGAATCGAGTGGTTGATGCTCTTAGTTGTCATGCTCTCTTCTTCACAGTGATGCAGACTAAGGTACTTGGGTTTGATTCTTTCTGCGAGTTATATGCGACTAACCCAAATTTTGCATCAGTGGTCAAGGATGTTAATGCAGGAGTTCGAAGTGACTTTCACTTACAGGATGGGTTTCTCTTCAAAGGAAACCGACTTTATGTGCCTGATAATAGTCTCTGCCAGTAGATCATTCATGATTTGCACAATGAAGGCCACATCGGACGAGATAAAACATTTAAGCTTGTGGAGGATGCTTACTTTTGGCCTTCAAAGGAAATTTACAGGTTTGTGGAAGGTCACACGTGCCAAATTTCTAAGGGTTTTGAAACAAATGCTAGGTTATACCTGCCACTACCAGTGCCTACACAATCCTGGGCAGATGCGAGCATGGACTTTGTCTTGCGATTACCTCGCACCTAGTGGTGTAATGACTCAATTGATGTTGTCGTGGATCGGTTCTCCAAGATGGCGCACTTCATCCCTTGGAAGAAGACTGCAGATGCGTTGAATGTTGCCCAGCTTTATTTCAGAGATGTTTATTGCCTTCATGGGTTGCCTGTATCCATAGTATCAGATCAAGATCCGCACTTTATCAGTCACTTCTAAGACAATTTGTGGAGATTGGCAAATACTAAATTGACTCTTAGTAGTGCCTATCATCCCTAAACAGAGAGACAAATGGAAGTTGTCAACCTTTCTTTGGGCAATTTGCTGCGAAGCTTAGTGGGTGACCATCTGAAGACTTGGGATCAGAATGTTTATCAAGCTGAGTTTGCCTACAACCATTCTGTCAATCATAGTACTGGTTTCAACCCTTTTCATATTGTCTATGGTCATAACCCTCGGTCACCACTTGACTTAGCTCCAGTTCTAGATTTAAATCAGATTCATGAAAAAACAGAGAACTTTATCGAGCAGCTCAAGGCAGTGCACAATGATACGCACCGAACCTACTTGAGGCTACGTCCAAGTACAAACAGGCTGTTGATATCAGTGGAATTTGAGGTGGGCGACTATGTTTGGGTGATTTTGACCAAAAATATATTTTCTGTGGGTGATTACAAAAAGCTGTCAGCTCGTAAAATTAGGCCAATTGAGATTATGGAGAAAATTAACCCCAATGCTTACAAGTTGAAGCTTCCCAGTCATCTTCACACTTCGAATGTGTTCAATGTCAAACATCTTGTTTCATATGGTGGCGACAATTCAAACGAGGAGCCTACAAATTCGAGGACAAATTCTCTTCATCCTGGGGAGAATGATGTAGTAGCCAGCGTGGCATTAGACTATATAGAGCACTTGGACCTATCCAAGGGCAATTTAGGCAGCCACCAGAGATATCTTGGAATCGTGTGAGATTTGGTTGATTGATGGGATACGTGATTCTAGGAATAAAATATCTTTATTTATTTATTTCCATTTTTAAGCCACCTGTTTTGGCAGTTTTTCTAGAGTCTTGTTTTTGTAATTTCCTTAGGTTGGTAATTTTCTAGTTTTGTGCTTTCCTAATTAGCTAATTGCTATAATTGTTTAGTTTCCTTTTGGCTATTACTTGTTCGCCATTCTTATTTGGCCTATATATGGAGCCTCTCTCACAATGTAATAGATAGCCTTTGATGAATGATATTTGAGGGGTTTCTCTTATTTTCTGACTTTAGGTATTCTTTGTGAATCAACCAGTAGTTGATGCCTTTTTCTTTTGTATTCTACGGAATCAACATATTAGAGAAGAGTTTAGTATTTGATATTCGTATGCGAATGAACGAACCCTAACCTGTTTATCACTTTTATCCCTGTTTCTACATGCTTCCCTACATCGCACTCCTAATTCCACCATTCTCCACGTTTTACTTTTTCATCTCACACAATAAACTCATTGGAGACATCCCTTCATCCGTTTGCACTTTAAGTTCTCTTGACATTCTTGATCTGTCTCATAACAACCTGAGTGGTGTAATTCCACAATGCTTGGGAAACTTTAGCAATTTTCTCTGAGTGTCAGATCTATGGCTGAATGGCTTTCATGGGGTTATTCCAACAACATTTGTAGAGGGCAATTGGTTAAGGAATCTTAACTTGAATGGCAATCTTTTGGATGGACCAGTGCCATGATCGTTAACCAACTGTAAATGCTTGGAAGTTCTAGACCTTGGAAACAAGATAAATGGTACATTCCCTAACTGGGTGGAGAATCTTCCAGAGTTGCAGGTTCTTGTCTTGCAGTCCAACATATTTTATGGTCCTATAGACACTTCTAAAACTGTTGTTTCCTTCCCTAAGCCTCGAATCTTTAACCTTGCTCACAATGAATTCACTGGCCTTTTGCCCGCAATTTATTTTCACAATTTCAAAACCATGAGAAATGTCAATGAAACTAAAAAGTAGTTCAACTATATGGGCCAAAGCTATTATCGAGATTCTGTAGAGCTGGTCTTGATGGGGGTGGTCATTGAACTAAATATTCTAACCATCTTCACAACAATTGACTTCTCCAACAACAAATTCAAAGGAGATATTCCAAATATCATTAGAAGGCTACAAGCAATTCGATTGCTAAATTTATCTCATAATAGCCTTATGGGTCCTATCCCAACATCGTTGGGAAGTGTTACAATGCTTGAATGTTTAGACCTTTCTATAAACCAATTCACTGGGGAGATTTCAGGACATCTAACAAGTCTAACATTTCTTGCAGTCCTAAACCTTTCAAGAAACCATCTAGTTGGACCGATACCTCAAAGCACACAGTTGGATACATTTTAAAATGGCTCATATTCTGGGAACTTGGGATTATGTGGATTTCCATTGTCAAAGGAATGTGAAGATATTGAGGCACAACCAAAACCACAACCACCACTAATATTGCAACAGGAAGATGATTTGGATTTTTCAAGTGAATTTATTCAAGAAGCCTTACTAATGAGGTATGGATGTGGAATGGTATTTGGATTGGTTATGGGATATCTTATTTTCTTAACTGGAAGATGATTCCACTCTAAAAGTGTAATCTTTGTCCCCTAATTAGTTGTTTGTTAGCCTCAATATGGGTATTAGAATAAGTTTTAAGTAATAAATTGATCTAAAGTGGTTTTCTTTGTGTATTATAGGTTTTTGGTGATAAAATGACAAAAATGGACTTAAAGTGAAAAGGTCCGTCCGGACGGTCCATTTAGACGGACACAATAGCGTTCGGACGGTTAGACAATTCAGACGGTGAGTTCGGACGGTACGTTCGGACGGACAAAAGAGCGTTCGGACGCTACGACAGAAATTGGAGTTCCAGAGTTGAATTTTCCCGTTCTCAGCCATTACAAAGTCGTGTTTTTCCATTCGAAGGAAATACAAAGTTGTGATTTTGCATTTGAAGGCCGTTCGAACGGTGAAATCACTGTCCAGATGGTGCGTCCGGACGCGTATCAGACGGTCGTCGGACGCACTTCGGATGGGGAGCGCAAATTTGTCCTACAACCTAACAACAGAGAGAAAGAAAAGTTATGTTATCTTTTAGGGTTGGAGCAGCCGGAATAGGGAGAGAAAAGGGGAAAAGTTGTATTTTGGGTTAGATTTACTTTATATTGTTGTATTTAGGATTTTTGGGAAGGTTTTAGTTAGATTTCTAGTATTGTTTGGTTGTAGTCTTCACATTCTCTCTAGTTCAATATATATATTTTTTTGATTTATAGTTTAGATGCTATTTTTATACTTTGGCAAGCTTTCAACCATGGAATCAACAAGCTAACTTCATTGTTTGGGGACAAATGTGAAGATCTACCAAGGAATGCATAGGAAATGAAAGGAGAGTTCTAAATCTCATTGAATATCTATTTTGTATTTTTTTCTCTAATTATTTTGGAATTGGTTGTTGTAGAAATCTTAGATCTATAATTATAGTTAGTAACATGTGATTTATTTCTAAAGAACCCATTAAATATGATAAAACTCAATTCCAAATTAATTAGAGATCCCTAAATGTTCAAAGCTAAATTCTCCGAGTCAAGAGTCCTTTGGACGATTCTTAATTTGAGTTAACCCAAACTCCCCCTTTCAAATTTCGTGCTAGAATTGGTTGATTGAAACATTTGTACCCAAACTCCTTTTTAATCAATTTAAATCCCTACTTGTTTTCGTTGGAATTTCGGTTAGATCAAAAATTATTTTAGTTGTAATTGTTTATTATTGTAGTAGAATTCTCATGCTTGTCAAATTGCCCTAGTTAGAGTCAAGTGGTATTTTTAATTTCATTTCAATTAATTGCCTAGTTGTTAGCCAAACAAATCTATAAACACCAAAAGATTTTTGGTTAATTTTAGTTACCATAGCCATCAATTCCATCCTTGGCTTGCGACTTCAATTTGCATAGTTTTCTAAACTTTGCTCGTTTTTATTGCTAGATTGGTACAAGTCCCATAGGAGAACACGATAGTGGGAATACCCCCACTTAAACTACAACCACTTCCGTCGAGGTGAGCAAGGAGAGTGAAGTCAAGTTTTGGCGCCGTTGCCGGAGACTTGAAGGAACGTGCAAATTGCGAAAATGCAAAAATTGAAAATCGTAAAAACAAGGTGGGAATTGATCACCCACCTACGAGGGAAGCATCTACGGCTTCAGGCCTAGGTAATTTCTTCAAACTCAATGTGGATACTATGTTAGGATTTTTATTTCTTTCTTTTCAATAGTTTCTTTTGTTTGATAAATTAGTAGCATTGCATATTGCTAGGAGCATTAGGGGAGTTAGGATAGGTGCGCTTTATTTGCTAATTGGTCGTATTTGAGCACGTGGAGTGGGAGGTTGGAGTTGAAAAGCCATTGTCCGGTAAAGAGAGAAAAAGCCGTATTCCGGCATATATTGTTTGTGTATAATGTGTTGACTAGGATTGAGGCATACTATTTGTGCATTTCATTTGCATGCCCCATTGGGTACGAATTGACAATAGACGTCTTTTACGAGTCGACCCACCATCACCGGTTAATACACTTTCTCTCAAAATTTCATTAGTAGTCGACCTAGGTGCTACTCTTATGGAAGAAATAAACAATGAAGGTAGGCTACCTAATGTTGTTCCACCCAATCCAAATGTGTTGCAAAACCCACCGATGGGTGGATTGCCACCCTAACCTCCTTTACATCCGACACATGGTTTAAGGCATGAGAACATGGAAAATGCGACCAACCATGGGGACATGGGGGCTCCCCAATTCCGGATGAGAGATTTCTTGAACCCACCGCGGCAAGCACCGAGTTCTTGCCTTGTTATTCCACCCCACTATGCCACCTTGAACATAAGGCCGGGCACGATGCAAATGCTTCCTCAATTCCACGGGGTAGATTCGGAAAGGCCTTATGCCTTCATAAAGGAATTTGAGGATGCATGCTCTTTAGTGATGGACAACTCGTGTCCAGGGAAAATCTTTTTTCTCAAACTTTTTCCATTTTGTTTAAAGGACACCGCCATGACGTGATTCAATTCTTTGAGACCACTCTCTATCCACTCTTGGCAAACTCAAGGAGAGTTTTTGAAAAAAAAAATTCTGGAAAATAGAACAAAGGCGCTTAGACACCAAATCTCACAATTTTCTCCCATGTTGGGAGAATCATTTTTTCAATGTTGGGAGCGGTTTAAAGAGCTTTTGGTTTCTTGCCCACACGATGGCTTTGCCGAATGGCACATCATCAACATCTTTTACTCTTCTCTAACGCCCCAACTCAAACAATTCGTTGAGACTATGTGCGCGGGAACTTTTATGGATAAGCAACCTCACGAAGCTTATTCATACTTTGATTACCTCGCTAATTTGGCTCGCGATTGGGCGACCGCCGGGACCCAAAATCCTGAAGGTAGACCCAACACACAAGGGGCGAAATATCAATTGAAAGAGGTTGATGATATGAATGCTAGGCTTGCCACCATGGCGAGAAAATTAGAGGCTCTAGAGTTTAAGAACGAAAGTTCGGTGGGGAGTGAAGAGCCTAAGGGAATGTGTTATGCTGTTTGTGAGACCAAAGAGCATGACACCACGTCGTGCCCAGTTATCTCGAGGATTAAGGAAGCCTTGCATGGCCAAGCCAATGCTATTGGCCAATACAATCGAGGTGGAGGAAACCCCTACTCCAATACCTACAACTCGGGATGGAGGGATCATCCTAACTTTGGATGTCATAATGAGGGGACTTCAAATCCCCAAGCTTATCAAGGAGGGTATCACAAACCTCAATCTTATCAAGCACCTCCTCCACCATCACAACCATAATATTACCAACCTCCATTGGTGACATCATTTCTAACCCAACTGAAACCATTCCAACCTCCACCTCAAGCTCAACCCAGCTCATATCACACCCCACATCGAAGGCCGTTAGAGGATACCCTCCAACAATTTATTCAAACCTAAGGGGGGGTAAATTCACAGGTCAATAAAATTTTGGATGACATCAAGAGTCAATTGACTTTTCTTACACAAGCTTTGACCCTTACTAAGAAGGGTAAGTTGCCTGCACAACCTCAACCCAATCCATTTAGGCAAGTGCATTCCACCGAAACCTTGACCCAACCATCAACTAGCTACGAAAATGTTTGGGCCATTACCACTTTGAGGAGTGGTAAGGCTATTGATAAGACTATCCTTCCTAGGGACCCTAAGGGTAGGAAAAAAGTATCTAAGGTAGATGAGGGTTCGAGCATTAGTGAAGAAGAGCCCAGTACAGAAAAAGAAGGTGAGAGAGTGCCAAGTGAGAAGGAGGAGGGGAGTGAGAAAGAAAAAAATGAAAGAGAAAATAAAGAGGAAGAGAATTGTGAGAAGAAAGAGAAGAGTGGATCCACGCCTAATGGTGAGGAAGCTTTGAGAGAGGAACATGAGATCTTGGCTCACCCCCCATTTCCTCACCGTTTAGTTAAACCCAAGAATCAATTAAGTTCTGAGATTTATGACACTTTCAAGCAAGTCAAAATAAATCTTCCTCTCTTAGGAGCCATTAAACAAGTGCCCTCTTATGCTAAATTCCTTTAGGATTTATGCACTGTTAAGAGGAGATTGAATGTGAGAGAGAATGCCTTTCTTGCTAAGGATGTCCATTCCATAGTCCACCTCCCAGTCTAAGACTTGTGACATTTTTTTCCTTACTTTTTATTTTATTTTATAAAGATGTGTTTTTTTTAGAGGTTCGTGTTTATTTTTTTTACCTGTGTTATATATAAGATTTTTCTTTTATATTTTTAAGACATTGTACTCATTGTTGTAGGAAGGAGTAAATGTTTCTTTGCTTTGTTTGGTTCTTCCAAAACTCGAATTAGCTTAAAGACTTCTTATTAGTACGAATCCTTTGGTAGAAGTAGGTGGAGAACCATTGGGTCCAAATTTCTACAAAGTTTTTATTCAGAATGCCCGTAAACCTAATGCTCTCTTAGAAAGATCTTGGCCAAATATTAAAATTGTTGGAGAATCTGTCGGCCGACATGTAGCCTGGCATTTTTGTGATGCAGATTGCATTTTTATTTCAATAACCCTATATAAATACATGCATATCTATTAATTATCTTTATTGTGTAATTTATTATTAAATCTAATATTTTTATATTTTTTTTCAAGTTATTCTAAAAGAATAGGTCGATAATGCTCCTACATGGCCTTATTTTGTAATAGACTAAAAACTCTTTTGTTGTATGGATATTGGATTAGAGATGTTATTTTGTGACAGACTATATATAATTTATTTAAGCCGTTTGGATGTTATTGGGAGACATTATTTGTTTTGGATAAATGTTTAAAAGTTTATTTACTTTGTTAAGTATTTTGTAAGTATTTGAATTTGATTGAAAGTCAGAATTTTGTTTTATTTGGATTATGTTAAATATGTATTTTATCAGGTGAAACAAAAAATTACAAACATTATTTGTAATTAATAAAGTGAAATGGTTTTTTTTCTTAAAAAAAAGTATTAGCGAGGGCATCAAACCGTCGGTAAAGGTGGGAAAGGTGGCTCTACACTTCAATTTTGTCCTCTTTTTGCGAAGATTTGTACCGTCGCTAATAATGCTTTTAGCCATGGAGCAAAACCGTCGCTAATTGGTGTCGCAAATGTATTAGCGACAGGTAGAAACCGTCGCAAACAACGCATTAGTGTCGGGAAATCACTGTCGCAATTAATTTTTATCAGACAACTCGTATTTGCGACGGAAATTTACCATTGCTAAAAGTGGCCAATTTTGTCGCTCTGCTGTCGCTAAAATTATTTGCTACCCCACCATTCCCGACCCCTGCTATGTTGTCGCTTACCCGTTGCAAATGAGTATTTGTGACGGCGTAAACCCCTTTTGCAACGGTTTGTTGCCATCGCAAATGGTAATTTTCCTAGTAGTGATATACTCATGTGTACATACATGTGTTCATGTATTGTAGTGACACGGAAGCAAGATAACGTGAAGCAAAAGAATCTAGAATATCTAGCTATAACCAAAAGATGAAAAATGTCTTCGGCAATTAGCACAAAGTGATTCACTCCTGGGGTAGAGTTTGTTTACTGGTTTAATTCATTAGCTCTATTTAGAGTTATTGCCGTCGGTTTGGTTCTGTATTGGAACGGAACAGGGTTAAAAATGGGTGAGGGGAAAAAAAATAATACAAAAACTCCACATGAAACACCCCCCTAACAAAAAAAAAAAAAAGAGAAATAAAGTCCAACGTTGGCACCCAAAGCCTACCTTGGCTGTATATGTCAATGCCATCAGGGAAGTATCTGAAAAACAAATAGAAAGCATATACCAGCCTGTACTTTAGATATGTAGAAGCTACCTGTTTCCATCTTTATATACAACTTGTTTGTTTTATCAGTAATCCTCTTTCTTTGTTTGTTCTTTGGTTTTCATCTTGTATATATATGTGTGTGTATATATTTGTATATACTGTTTTGTGAGATGTGTGACTTGGGCATCTCAATTTAAATTAAACACGAAAACAATCTCTCCGTGCACATAATAAAGTTGCGTATATATAACTCAACCCATGTTAAGAATATAAATAATTAAGTCGTTCCACAATTTAAATAGCTTAAATTTTTATATGGGACGGTAGTGAACAACTCAACACCCAAATCTCAAAGTGGTTGGAGGCTCGTGGACTTGGCTGCCCTTTTTTTTGTTATTTTTTATTTTTTATGTTATGTGAAGAACCAAATCTTGAAACAATAACATTTGCTGCTGATATGTGTTATGGTTTATCAAATCTCCATTCTCTTGGATTAGCATTTGCATGTGATGCTTAAGAACATATATTCAGAGGACAAACATATCTATTGGAACCAGAAACACTTGACAAAAAAGAAGAGAAACAAAAACAGAGTATCAACCTTTTGAGAGCTGATTTCAAATCTGTTTCTTCTTTGTAGTTGAATGCATCATCAAAACCAAGCTTCTCTTTAAGCAATTCCACCTATTATTCAAATTAACACAGACTCATAATTCTAGGATAAGAACTCCACAGAATACTCACAAGTCAAAAACCCATCCAGCTAACTTTCTACCTTGTCTTTGGACTTCCAAATATATTCATATGACTACAATAATGTGATGAATTTAACGTGTATGAACTGGCCTGGGAGATTCAAACCCTGAAAATATTGACAACAAAATCATAGAAAGTAGCCCTTTTGTTTGGTTCCAGCACCGCCAACAACGTAGCATTTGAAGAATTTTGCATACTGTCCAATCAAATTTTCAACAGATCCAGAAGCTGCAGATACAAATACTTTCTCCCCCTTTTTCGGCTTACATACTTCAAAAAACCCACTATAGGCCGTAAAGCCACTAAATCCGATAGATAGCAAACAAGAAACAGACCCTTAATCAAGTCAAGTTCTCTATGTTATATCCTAACTATTCAAAAATCTATAAGAACTAAAGAGAATTTTAGAAATTTTGGGGTTTGTGACCCTGCTCGCCCCCTGCGGGTCCACAAATGTGAGAACTGTAGGAGCTAAAGAGAATTTTAGAAACTTTAGGGGGCTGTAGCCCCGCTCATCTCTATGTGGGTCCGCCAATGTAAGAAAGGACCAGTTGAGCTTATTGCACTTTCCTGCCAATGATGTGTGATTCACTCATGTCAGCTAAACCTAAACATAAAACTTAATGTACAATAATGTCATTCAACAGAAATATGCTGCCAACAACCTGCAGAGCATAAGGGCCAATTTAGGGAATGTCTTTAGTAATTCTTCTGGACCATGGTGGTAATAAAAGAAGTAATTAATCATGGTTCAAAACAACAAAATAACTTTTCTACGGGGTAAGACTACAAACATCGATTTGACCCTCTCCAAAATAAGCAATGGTAAAAGTTTCGTGCATTTGGGTTGCCCTTTTTCTACCAATTAAGTAAATTAGATGGTAGTTGTAGCTCTTTGTTGCTACTCATGGACTAACCTACTTTCAAATTCTGTACTATTTTTGTTTCTAATCTCTTTTACCATCCCTAACAATAGATACAATCTTTATATCCCAATTCCAGGAGATGATGAGGAGGAAATTTACCAAAAATTCCAACATGATAGGACAGTGGAAAGCCCATGGGGTCCAACTTGTCTAACATCTTAGCCCCTTTCACTATGCTATACTCTCCCCAACTGTAACTCCAACAACCAAATCATCCTTTTCAAAATCAGGGTGTCCCGAAGCCACAACTATCCCCACACCATAAGCATCAATGGCCTGTCCACACAAATCAACATAAGCTTTGCAAAAATTGCAAGTTAATTGTAAATCAATCTCTAACCCAAGAAAATCAGTATGATTTATGTGATCACTCACCTCACCGAGAGGAATGCTGGCTGAAAACCTGTTAGCTTTCTGCGAGGAACTATAACTCTTCATGCGGTTTAGTTGGTAAGGATCAATTGATACATATAGAGTTTTTACAATAACATCGTTGGAGCTGGCCTCAGCTGACAGAGAAAGAGCTTCAGTCTTGAACTCGAAGTCCGATTCTTGTGGTGCACCATCTATGCGAGTCTTTATATTTATGAACTTGTTCAGAACTTCCCTTGTATATCTTCCTCTTGAGCTTAGTAGTTCATATGTATAAAGAAGAAGATGAAGAAGAAGAGAAGAATAAAAGCCACTCGTTCAAATAATCTGAATGAAAATTTTGGGATCTACGAGATTCCTTATAAAAATCGGAGCTGGACCACATCTTCATTTTAGTGACCTCATGATATGGAAAGCATAAAAATGTTTTTGTCGTGAGAACTTTCTAGTCTTTTTGGATGCCGGCAAATACTTGAAAAGAAGAAAAAAAAAAGGAAAAGAGAAATTTAATTTATATACTTTATATTTTTATCCAGTAGAGTTCCCACAAGGTTTTGTTGTTGTCATGGTCTATGTGATTATGAGGAAATGCATGAAACTACAAACTATAATACTATTTGACGTTTCATTGTAGATATTACATATACCACAAACTGGTATCATTTTTACGATTGTAGACATATGATCTTGTACAAAATGATTTTATGATTGAAGTACTTCGAAAGATGTTAGTCGAATCAAATGGTTAAAGTTTTTGAGATTGAGTTGAGATTATTAGGATTAATGCATATAGACAAACTTTATATGATGGTAGGTTCCATATTTTGAAAATAACTCAAAAAATTGGAATCATAACTCCTAACAGCACATTTTCTGACAATAGTTACTTTTATTAAGGAAGTATTTAGACTCCAGCTTATTTAGTAACTTCTGGCTTATGTTTATAACTTTTTTAAATTATATTTGAAAAATAATAAAAAAGTGACTTTAAAAAGTTGTTTATGTCTAATCACATTTTTTTAAGAAAGTTATTTGAGAAATTAATTTTTTGAAACTAGCTTATAGCTTGTAAGCCATCTACCCAAACACTCCCTAAGTATGTGTGACGTGTTTTTGTAGTCCACCAACAGTAAAGCACTTGTTTATACAAAAAGAAGAAGATGACAAGGGAGGTATAAGAAGTACAACAATTCCATTGATGCTTCTTTACCACTTGATGTGCAGTAAGGAACCCCCAAAGTATTGAGGAATATTGCCGTCCTAAAACCCCATCTCTCTCTCATGTCCCTGTCAAAACCAAATGCCAATGGACTTGTAGAAGATGGGAACACATGGGACATAAAAAAAGGGCATATTTGTTGCTTTGTGGGATTCTTTTTGGTCTCACTCTCTTTAAAATCGGGAAGGCTTTGCTTTAGAATCCGTGTCAACCAAAATTCAAAAACTCCAAATACAAAGGCTGTGTTTGTTTTTGACCTAATAATTGCTTATCCCAACTCCCTTTTTGATTGCAAAAATGGGGATGGATAATCAATTCGAACAGATATTTTTATCATGTATATACTGGATTAAATATTCGTAAGAGAATGTGACAAGCAGCCTAGGGACTTGGAATTAAATATAAAATTACAAAATTACTGTTCGCTAAATCTGTAATAAGAGAATTTAATATCCCGAGATTGCTCATTCTTTTTATCCAATCCCGCAAAACAAATGCGAACAAAAAGGATAACTATGGATGGTTCATCTATAGAATATTTGGGCCAAACCTGTTCCTTCCTTTGACTTCACTGGTACAGTAATTGTAATCTATATAGCAATCAAGTAGCTGGTTTGCCTAGTCCATAAGAGGCACCCCACCCACACCTTTAAGTTGTGAGTTTGGCTCACCTCCTCATCTCCAATAAAATGTGGTGCCCTATCTCTTGTAAACTCTTTAAAAAAGTTTTTGTATAGCGATCAAGGACCTTCCCTCGCCCCAAAAAAAAATAATTTCTATTCTTTATTTGATAAAAGAATGAGAATGAGCCACTGGTTTAGTGGTATTAATGGTTTATATGCTTTGAGACTTTAGTGATAGAAGCCAAGAATTCAAAGCTTAGTGCATAGGGTTAAAAGGGGTTACGTTGATTACGTTCAGGATATGATAATCTATTAACATTCAAGTGCAGGTACGGCGAAATAGTAAATAAAATCCGGTAAGACCGGAGTCGATCAACAAGGAATAATTATCAAAACATGCAAAGTTATGTGCTAAAATTCACCCACGGTAAAAGCTTAGATACCAACTAAGTCATGCTAGGCACTGTAGTGTTACAATGACTTCAATTAGAACCTAAGTCAACTTGTTTGGATTTCACATTGAAAAATGTCAATGAGAATTGGACAATTATTCCAGAAAATGGTAACCAAAGCGAAATAGTGTACTTTGTGTGGATTGATGGTTATAGACCAAAACTTTAATTAAATTAAATAAAATAGTTTTAGATCTAATTGATCCGATCACTTGATTCACTCAAATTTTCAATAGAGATTTTGTTACTCAAATCATTGGCTTCGTTTTGATCTACCTCTAAGGAAAAATAATAATTGAATGGAGCCCTCTCCTTTCTTCCTCTCTGCTCTCTTTTTCCGTCTACTCCCTTCTTCCTTGCCTTTTTCCCTTTTTATAGCCGAGTTATTTTATTTTTTTATATTTTTTTTCTTCTTTCCTCATTCTTTCCCTCATTTTCTTCTTTCTTTTCTTCTTCTTTTTCCTTTTCTTCTTTTCTCCTTGTTGGCCGCCCCACCTGCGCACACAAATCAAATGATATATATATATATATATATATATAATAATATTAAGATATAATATAATATATAAAAGTAAAAAATATATTATAATATAATATACACATCCACTCATAAATATAATGTATATCACCTTATTTTATTTTGCTTAGTTTTATTTTCAAATATGTTCAAGGCGTGTAAAATATAAAAAATATTACAGTTATATAAAAATGATAAATAACACATGAATAATAACTAATATTAGCATAGAATTAGAGATTCTAATTGTACGTTTAGAGTACAATCACACGTTTGCTAATCTCAGGAAGTAAAATATCAAAATTAAGAGACGAATAAAAAGGAAACCAAAAAAAAGAAGAAGACAACCTTGGTCTTCTAGCTGAATTCAATGAAACCTTTGCTGATTCTCATTCAGTTCAACATGTGCTGGACCCATTAATTTTGATGTTTGGCACTGAATTAAAATTAAATAGCCCAGTGCTTTATCAATGCAGTTTCAATATCAACGATAGTCAATTAACATGAAGGGACAAATTGTTAGTCATAGGATAGAACTGACTAATATTATTCGGATTTAAAGTTTGGAGGGTAGAAAACATATCAGAAGTAGTAATAATACTCTAAAAATATAGGTGCTACCTACCTATTTTGTTGGATTTTTGTCCTGGAAAGAGAATAGCCAAATCCCATTTATATTGTGTGTAAACCCAAGATCTATACAGAAATATATAATTTTTTATCACTAAAAAAATGAATATGAAATTGAAAAATGCTATTTTTTAAAAAAATTTGTATAGAAAATCTCATCAGAATAATATAGGAGTGACATTATTATAATTAGAGCTATCATAATGGGTATTTTGTATATATCATTCTAATAATAAATTTTGTATAAATTTTGTATTTGTATAGTATTACCCTATGAAATTATGTGTTGTGTTCTTTCAGAGCATCTTGGCCTTATTCTTGCAGCATTCTTTTAGCCCCCAGCTTAGGAGATCGATAATTTGAAAGCCAACAGCAGGTCATTATGGGCTCATTTGGTGGGGTTTTTTTGTCAAATTTTTTTGGCTTGACTTTTTTTTTTTCTTTTTTGCTCATAAGCAAAAAAGTCAATATTTTAAATTTTGTTTTTGTTTATCTTATCTAGTTAAAAGTAAAAAAGTTTTTTTTTGTTTATAAACCAAAAAAAAAAATTTTAAAAACTTAAAAAAAATTATACCAAGCGGGCATTGAATCTTTCAAGACAATATGACAGATTGTTCTATTTCCATAGGTAGCTCATATGAGGGCTAGAAAAAATTTGAGTAAATTACAATGACCACTCCTAAGGTTTAAATAAAATCAAGATAGTACTTCTCACTTACTGACAATTATACTGTTTCTCCTTACTTTTTAAACAATATAACAGATCCTCTGAGGGAGTCATTAATAGTTGGAGTTAACTGTAATGATGTAAGAGATAAAATTTGCAAGAGTATCTCTAACCCAAAACTTTCAAATCTATTTTCATTTTGGCATCTTTTTTAAATTTAAAGTTCATGGGTTCCATTTTTTCACACTGTTACTCCAACTCTCTCAAACTACATTTCACTATTCACTCCTCAAATCACTATTCTTTATGTAGAAAAAAGTTAAAATCACATATTGTGCTCTCATTTTATTCAAAATGAAATTATTTATTATTATATTTTAATCTAAATTATAATTATTTATCATATATTTAATTAAAATTGAATTATTTAATATTTTTTAAACTAAATGATCTATCCATAAAATTACAAAATTTAAAAAACAAAAAGCCCATTAAAAACTAATGAAATATATTTAACAAAACTTAAAGTACCATATCATCTCCAAGTATTAGTCAATGATCCAGAAAGGTCATTTTCAATGTAATTGTTTTGTTATTATTCAAGTTGAAATTATTTTATGTTTTCAAAGGATATTGAAACTTTAATTGTTATTAAAATATAGTAGAGATATATTGATTAATTCTTAAATACGCAAAAAGAAAAAAATATCAAAATGAAAAGGTGGAGTAGTAAAATAAAAAAGAATTTATTGATTCCATATATTAAACTAATTTTACTATAAATAAATAATCAGTAAAATAAAAATAATTTATTAATTTCATATATAAATAATAATTTCAAGATAAGTAAAATCAATTAAAATATAAATAACTAATTTATTCCACATATAAAAAAATCTAAAATTAAATAAATATTTAATAAAATAAAAAAATTAATGAATTAGTTGAAAATTTAAATTAAATATTTATTAAAATATCATTTAAATAGTAAATAATGCATTATTTAGACTTAAAATAATGATTAGTATAGTAATTCCACATAATTAGTGCTTTGGGCCTACATGGATTGTGAAATGAAGTGAGTTTCAAAATCTTTTGAAGACTTTCAAATTTGAAAGCACCAAATGAAGGCCACATTCATTTCTTTAAATTTTTAAAGAAATGAAGGTGAGTTGGAGAAGTAAATTTATAAACCATCTTCAAATTCGAAGATTTGAAGCTGAGTTGGAAATGCTCTAATATGCCAAAAATGCCTTCATAAGAAACTATTTGTCTTAAATAACCTTTAGACTTGCTTGTAAATTTACACAATTAACCTTAAACCAAATGTAAAACACAAATCAAATAACTGATTAATTAATTAGAAAATTAGATAATTAATTAGCAAAACCCAAACAATTAATTAAATAGTTAATTAATTATTAACATCCATTACAAATAACTCCGGACCAAAAAATTAAATACTCAGATTATAATTAATTAACTGAACCCACAAAGCCTAATAAAAAATCGCAAAACCCAAACTAAACTTTACGAGTTAACGCCACTACCATCATCATCATATCTCCGTCCCCAAACGAAGCCTAATGGCCGAACCATCTCCTTTGTCTTGCCTCTGTCCTCCTCCTTCTCCCTCTCTCGCTCTACCGCGTCTCATTCTCCCTCCTCTCTCGGTCAACCACTACGGAAATCACCTTAGCTCTCTCATCTCTCTCTATCAAACACCATCTCGCCAGAAACTCAACCCTCATCTCTCCCCTTCTCACAAATCCCTCATCTCTCTCTCTCTCTCTCTCTCTCTCTCTCTCTCTCCATAAACTCACCGCCCCCAGATCTGGCGCCTCCCTGCTCTCTTCCTCCTCCCTCAGACCCACCACCATCACCAATCTCCTCTCCTTCCCATGAACCCCATCAATCAAAACTTACCCACAATGAAACCCGATACTCATCTATTACTCAATCCCATGGCCGAAACCTTCTCTCTCATTCTCTGGCACAAGACCGTCGGTGACCACCGCCACTCTTCTTTCTCTATTCTGCCCCTCCATTTATGAGGGGCTGTTAGCAAAGTTGCAAAGAAAAGGCAGCAATACAGAGGAGGCTGATTTGCAGGCTTGGGTTTTGTAAAATTTTATGAAATTTTGATTTGGGTCTTGCTAAATTTTGATATAAAAGCTTCAATTTTGGACTTGGTAGACTAAAGTGGTGGGTTAGGGCGTCTATGAGGGCCTGATTGGGGGCTGATCTGGGTTCGTATGTGTGTGTGTGTGTGTGTGTATGTTGAATTAATCTAGGCTAACACATTAAGAAGGCTGTTTGGTGGTGTTGATTTGGTTGCGGGTGGTGGGTATTGGTCATGGAGGAGGCTGTGAAAGGTGGTGGCGCCAGCGGCGAGTTTTCGTTGACTGCCTTTCTGCTGGTGGTGGAGCCGTTGGGGAAGCTACAGCGTGATTGGACTTTGGCGAGCGTGCTCTCTCTCTCTTCTCTCTCTGTGTCGGCTTTGTGGCAGTGGTGGTATGAAGAGAATGAGGTGGAGGTGGGAGAGATATGTGGTGGTGATGGATTGATTTGGGTGGCAGTTAGATTCAGGAAGCGATAAGGGTGGACTGAGATGGGGTGTTGTAGCAGAAAGAGAGAGAGAGGTGGTGGTGTAAAGACGTGAGGGTGAGAGAGATGCGAGAAGCGGGTAGGAGAAATTTTTCCATCCTCCTAGATCATTGCTCCGGTGGGCCCTACTTCACATAACCAGTGGATCTCACCTCCCATGTGGGAGGAGCATGGAATAAATTTTCAGGGTATTTTAGTCTTTCTAATTTATTTGCTAAAAGATATCTTAATTTTATTAAGAAATAATTTATGAAATTCGAGGGTATTCTAGTAATTTCACAATAAACACTAACACCATGTACCGAACAATTTTGGTGAACAATTTTGACAGGGTATGTGGGTATGTAGTGTAATTTTCAGTAAGTAAAGAATACTATCTTAGTTTTTTTTTTTTTTTTTACTTTTTTACTTATCTTATCTAGTTAAAAGCAAAAAAAAAAAAAGTTTGTTTATAAGCTAAAAAACCAAAATTAAAAAAACTTGAAAAAAATTGTACAAACGAGCATTGAATTTTTAAAAACAATATGATAGACGGTTCCATTTTTATAGGTAGCTCATATGGGAGTTAGAGAAACTTTTAGGTGTTAAACAGTTGATTCTGTTAGATCCGTATATTGACATAGATATAGTAGAGAGGAACCCAATAGCTCTCATTGACAACCTTAGTAAGCACCTCTGACTACTCTGAAATATAAGTTCCTATATGGCAGCTCGAGATAATTCGAGGCCCAACACAAATAACTTTAAATGTAACTTTTTGTATATTTGGAGGTTATAATTATTTTTTGGATTAATTTAGTGTTTTTCATATGAAATGCACTAGTATGCTAATATTGAACCTTCTAACAGTAGGCCTTCAAAAAAAAATTTTTTTTTCTTCAAAAAAAATGTAGAAACTATATAGGACGTTAATTACAAAATATAAAATTTAATAACATTAGGCCTTCAAAAATTTTTTTGTACAATTCATTTTCTTTGGTTGAACCCTTTTTTATTTTTTGTATATAAGTCAATTAGTGTAGTTCATTTCAGAATTACTTTTTATTGGGCTTTTTTCTTATCTGAACTGGGACATTTTTTTGGAAAAAAATTGTAGAATCTATATAGGACCTTAATTATATCATGCAAGGTTTGAAAAAATTTTGAGCCCTTCAATTTATTTATTGGTTAAGTGATATTTTTTCTCCTTAGGTTTATTAGTGTAATTGATTTTGGATCTTCTTTCCCTCCGATGATTTTTTTTCTCATCCAAAATAGGGTCTTTTTGCAAAAACTAAAAACAAAAAAAAAAAAAATACATAAGACCTATACTACAACATATCAAGTTTTCAAAAGTTAGGGGCCTAAGGCGAGAGCGCCTTGCTCACCTAGGCCTACAGCCGGCCCTGAGTTTTGGCTTGAATTTTTTTTCTTCACTACATCTGGCAGCATTGTTGACTAAATAACTTTTTTTTTTTGAGTTATGTAATAAGGGCTGTTAGGGTCTGCTTACGTACAACTCGACTAATTTTGTCTCTAATTTGATAAAAAACAGACAATTTACACTTAAACTAGAGAATTCACAAGAGATAAATCTATCGTGTATTGGCTTCAAAGGGTTGTTACCTTACTTTCTTGCAATTTTGCTGATTCTCAAATTACACAAGCAACCATTCATATGTCCTCAGCTGATGCAGTACTCATTCTAATGTTTGCCATGACGCCCACAAATACTAAAAGACAAGACATCTTAGCAGCAGATGCTACGAGCCATTTGCTTCTTTTCTTGCTTGCTAATAGAAGATGTGCACAATACAATCAAGTAATACCACACAAATATATACCATAGAGGGTTGTTATACTACAAGCATCATTTAACATAGACAATCATCCCAAAACAAAAAAGAAAAAAAAAAGAAAAAGGAAAAATATGGTTGTTCCTATAAATGACTACCACTAAAGCAAACCTTTATTTAATTTATATATTAAAGCATAAACATGACCCTGAACAACCATGTCTCCTTTTATTCAGTAAGAAAAGCGTCATAAAGAGGAGCAAGGGTCATAGAGCTTCACATTCCAGTACCCCTCTTTCTCTATCTGTTTACCTGCAAAACAATCGAATCAAAATGAAACTATTAGGAGTTGTATGTGAAGAGTATAGGGCCACAAAAGGAACCTTCTTATTAAATTGATATAAAACTAAAATAGCAGCATCACTTACCTAAAAACACCATCGATTCGTGATGATTTCTTCTCCCACCCTGTTTGCAACCAATTTGCTTCGACCTTTTAACCTTCCTCTGTTGTTTTTGTTCAACAATTCTAACAAACCATTTTGGTCTTCCAGTTAAGAACACAAGATATCCCATAACCAATCCAAATACTATTCCACATCCGTACCCCATCAACACGGCTTTCCAAACAAATCCACTTGCAATGTCCAAATCATCTTCTTGTTGCAACATCACTGGTGGCTGTGCTTGCGCCTCATTATCTTCACATTCCTTTGACATTGGAAATCCACATAATCCTGAGTTCCCAGCATATGAATCATTCTGAAATGTATCCAATTGTGTGCTTCGAGGTATGGGTCCAACTAGATGGTTCCTTGAAAGGTTTAGGACTGCAAGAAATGTTAGGATTGTGAGTTGTTCTGGAATCTCCCCAGTGAGTTGGTTTGAAGATAGGTCTAACGATTCAAGTACCGTTAGATTTCCTAATGATGATGGAATATGACCCATAAGGCTATTATGAGATAAATTAAGCAATCGAAGTGCTTGTAGCATTCCAATCACATTTGGAATCTCTCCTTTGAATTTGTTGTTGGAGAAGTCGATTGTTGTGAAGACAGTTAGAATATACACTTGTTCAATAACCACCCCCTTGTAGACTAGCTCTACAGAATCTCGATAATAGTTTCGCCCCATGTATTTCGACTCCATTTTAGATTCATCCACATCCCTTATAGCTTTGAAATTGTGAAAATATGTCATTGGCAAAAAGCCAGTGAACTCATTGTGAGAGAGATCAAAAATTCTAAGCTTAGGGAAGGAAAATGTAGTTCTAGAAGTGCCTATAGGACCATGAAACCTGTTGGACCGCAAGACAAGAACCTGCAACTCTGGAAGAGTCCCCAACCATTTGGGAAATGTATCATTTATCTTATTGTCTCCAAGGTCTAGAACTTCCAAGCATTTACAATTGGTTAATGATGGCGGCACTGGGCCTTCTAAATGATTGCCATTCAAGTTAAGATTCCTCAATCGATTGCCTTCTGCAAATGTTTTTGGAATAATCCCATGAAAGCCATTCGTCCGGAGATCTAACACTGAGAAAAAACTACTAAAATTTCCCAAACATTGTGGAATTACACCAGTCAAATTTTTGTAAGACAAATCAAGAATGTCAAGGGAACTCAAATTGCAAATAGATGAAGGGATGTCTCCAGTGAGTTTATTATGTGAGGTCAAAAAATAAAGTAGGGACAGTGATGGAATTGGAAGTGGTCCTTGAAGGTAGTTATGGGAAAGATCTAAGAAAGTAAATGAAGTCTCGCAAACCCACTTTGGAATCTGGCCATGAATATTGTTTTTGGAAAGATCTAGTAGTTGAAGATTCTTCGAGTTTCTCAAGAAATATGGAAACTTGTTTATGTTGCAAGAAGACAAACCCAATGACAAAAGACTGGGCAAGGTGGTATTGCTATAACTACTTACTGATAGATTGTTCTGAGAAAGATCAAGGTACTCAAGGTTTTTTAGCTTTGAGAATATGTTTAAATCCACAATACCACTCAAATTATTTGATGAAAGGTAGAGACAAGTCAGGTTTGCAAGTTTTGAAATTGACTGTGGAATGGGGCCTTCTAGTTCATTATTACCCAACACAAGGAACTTCAATGCTGATTTATTTTGAAACTCAGGAATTTGACCAGCCAAGTGATTAGAACTCAAATGTAACTCTACCAATGCCAGAAGCCCACCTATGTTGGCGGGAATGGGACCTGTTAGAGCATTATTTGAAATGTCTAAATAAACAAGCTGTGTCAAGTTGGCCACCGAGTGTGGGAATTGGCCATTGAGTTTGTTATCTTGAAGAGCTAGAGACTCTAGCTTTAAGAGCTTACCAAAATCATTGGGAATTTCGCCTTCGAGATTGTTGCTGGAAAGACTTAAGAAGGTAAGTTGCTCAAGATTCGAGAGAGTAGATGGGATCTGACCAGAGAAACTGTTTCTTGATAAGTCCAAATGACTGATCTGCGTAAGGTTCCCGAGCGATTCAGGAATAGATCCTGAGAATTTGCAATATGAGAGACACAAGTAATTCAAGGACTCGAGATAGCCAATTGAATTCGGTAATTCTCCATATAAACTGGTTTCTGAGAGATCCAATCTCATGAGGGAACTACTGTTGCTCCAGTTTACTTTGGATAAATTACCAGTGAGAAACCCGTTACCTTCTAAATGGAGTTCTTGCAAGTTTGGAACGTGGCAGAAAAAGTCGTCTGGTAAGTTGCCCAGCAATCCGGTCCAGCCGAGTTTGAGAGTGGTTAAAGAAGACAAGTTCATCAAGGAATTGGGTAAAACTGAAGATATGTTTACTTGGGAAATGAAAAGTTCTTGTAAATGGGTCAGGTTTTTGAGCAGCATTTTGAAATTGTGTGGTTCAAGTTCTAGTTGTCCATCAAAGGAAGAGAGATGGAGTGAAACCAGTTTGGACAAGTGGGAGATTTCTGATGGGATTAAGCCTGAAAAATTGGAATAAAAGAGGCTAATATGAGTCAAATTCACAAACCGACCAAATGCAGATGAGATGCGAGAGTGATTGAAGTCATTGTTGCTGAGATTGAGCTGTTGGAGGTGAGAGAGTTGAAAGAGGCTGCTATTGGGATGGATGGTCCCATAGAGCTGGCTACAACTGAGGTCGAGCCCAATCACGTGACCCGTAAACACATCACATGTCACCCCATCCCACGAACAACAATCGACAGCATTCTCATTCCAAGACAATGTCTTTGGATAAGCAGAATCGCACCCGAAGGAAGCATCACTGTTTATAGTGAACATATGCTTAAATTCCAGCAACGCAGATATCTGATCATAAGGACACAAATGACTTGGAGAAGAAGAAAAAGAGAAGGCAGATTGCAAGATATAGCAAAGGAGTAGGAACAGCCACATCAATCGCCCCATTTTGTTTTTTAATAATTCGAAAGGATTAAGGATTGAGAGGTAAAAGGTAAGTATATTTTGAGTGCTGATAGTATTATTCTAATTCATCGCTTGATATATATAGTGCTGCAACTTATGACGAATCATGAAATTTGATTAATTGTCAAGATTGGCTTGACTTAGTGAAAAGGAAAAGGGATGGAAATGAAAAAGAAAAGAGAGCGGTGAGTAAAAACTAAAAATAAAAGAGAAATGAGTGAGGATAAATGTTTTTTCATTTCCCTTTACCTTTGTTATTGATAAATGTTTATTTAATTCATTCTTGTTTTTGTAATCTAACCAAACAAAAGCACAAATTTCTCTTAATAAATCTGGGATCCAAATAAAGCATTAATCACCACTCGTCTCTCATCTTGAGTTTCCCACCATGTCGGAGGGCAAATGGGAGATAACAACCAGGAAGGAAGACTTGTCCAACATGCTTTTGATGAATTTTATTAATTCCGTCAAACATGCAATAATCAATTGATCAAGCAGTCCCAAAGTAAGGACCCATCAAATAAAAGATGGTCCTTTAATTCCGTCCTAACTAACTTTTCGTTTATGCTTGGTATTAATGTACATGCGTAATTCACGTTTTTGTTTATTAGATGATATCAGTGTTGCAGAATTTTCGAGATGCTAGGAACTTAATTGGCAATTTGTAAGACACAAATTCATACTTTCTTATTGATTTTTCATTAAGCTCATGCTCTATTTCTGGCACAAATTCTATACCTTTTGCTACACTTCTGTGTCTGTATTGTTTATCTAGAAGCTGAGGATTGGTTTCTTATATGGAAAAGAAATTTTCTATTCGATAACTTAAGGGTTTAAGCATCTAAACTTCATCAGCCCAAGACGACCGTCAATTTGTAGTCTTCTAATTGCTGCCATTGTTGTATGTTGACAAAAATGTTATCGAACAAAATAAATTATTTAGTGCTCTGAAAATATCACGTTACTCTTATTTAACTCTCACCAGTACAAAAGGTGACTCCGGTAAATACGTTTGGGATTCACTTAATAGGAAGAACCAAAAATTTATGAAAAAAAAAAAAATGACGTGACGTTTCAAGAGTACTGTATAATTTATCGAAGCATCTATTCCATTCTTGAATTCCACGTTGATGTGAGGTATGTTGTGGGAAAGATGTGATGATTGTGGAAACAGGAGACATCGTACTGACCAAACAACTTGGAATGGAGTCTAGCAAGTTGTATCAAGGACTCTCTTATTACGCACGAGAGTGACATGGGATGGGAAAAAAAAAAAAAAAAGCATCCTCAGCATTAGTCCAGTCAAACCTATAATTAATATGAGGACAATGCAGTAACGATATTTTTACAATTAAAAGTTATCTTAATTGGTATTTTCTTTTAAAGTTAAATGCCCAAATTCACATACATTGTTCTATGTAATATTTTTGTTTGCGTAGCATTACACCGATTTAAAAGTTTATTGCCTATCCTCTGTCATGCACTGTAGTAGTATGATCTTGAGGTCGTTGGTCAATTTTTCTTGGTTGAAAGTTCCAAACAGCCCATTCAACCATTGGGAAAAAAAAAAAAAGACGAACCTGGTTCCTATTGATACAAACCGTTGGAAATGTTATATTCATGCAGACTTTTTACATTGAAAACTCTTCGATAATGATGTTACAAGGAGAAAAAAAAAAAAAAGATGGGCCTGGTTCAACCCTGACAAGTTTAAGTCATGCTTGTGTTTTTGCATGTATACTTCCTGGGTTCTCGGTATCAACTGAATTATGATAACATAATTCAGAAGTTCACTTTTGATGCACATGATAGAAAAGTATTCAAAGATGTTCAATCAGAACTCAAATTGGCCACATAATGCCACAAACTTTGATTTTATTAAGAAAAATTCTATTCATACAGAATTTTTCTTCATTCACGGCATGCATTTTCAAGTAACGCAGTTAGTTTTTGGCATAAAACTTGATTACTAGTGCTATTTCCCGGATCTTGACTCTTGAGGCTTCTCTTGTGACATTCTTCTAGGTCGAGTCCAAACTTGGAGTAGGTGAATCCAAACTTCATTGGCCGCAAAAGGTTGGTGTGCATTTTGTCGTAGCTCAAGTCTCCAAAATAATAATATAAATGTATGTAACCTTACTACCAATTGTGGAGAGCCTGTTTCGGTATAATAACAATATTTGAGATAATTAGACAATACGGATTAGTAATAAGTTATTTTCTCCTTTATGGCCTTTGATCAATACGTGAACACCTATCAAGAACCATGTGAGAACACCATCATTTTTTTTCCGCGTCAATACGGTTGACGTGTGACGAAAGAACCCCGCCGTGATGTACAAGGCCGGTGATGAGGACTTAGTATCTGTTTGGAACTTGTAGAAATAAAAGAGAAAAGAAGAACAAGGAAGTAAGACAGAAATTGCATGACAAGTGAGAGAACTTTGTGATTACAGTGCTTTGTTAACTACGATTCCTAAGTGCTGGATTCATTCATGTTATGTTGTGGAAGCAGAAGACATCGTACTGACCAAACAACTTGGAATGGAGTTTAGCAAGTTGTATCAAGGACTCTCTTATTACGCAAGAGAGTGACATGGCATGGAAAAAAAAAAGCATCCTCGGCATTAGTCCAATCAAACCTATAATTAATACGAGGACAATGCATTAACGATATTTTTACAATTAAAAATTATTTTAATTGATGTTTGTTTTAAAATTAAATGTCTAAGTTCCCATACATTGTTTTATGTAATTTTTCTCTTTGCATAGTGTTACAACGATTTAAAAGTTCAATGCTAATCCTCTGTCATGCACTGTAGTAGTATGATCCTGAGGTCGTTGGTCAATTTTTGTTGGTTGAAAGTTCCAAACAGCCCATTCAACCATTGGAAAAAAAGACGAACCAGGTTCCACCCTGGCAAGTCTAAGTCTTGGTCGCTGCATGTCTCACATTGATACAAACCGTTGGGAAATGTTCCATTCATGCAGACTTTTTACGTAGAAAACTCTTCGAGAGTAATGTTACAAGGAGAAAAAAAAGATGGCCTGGTTCAACCCTGACAAGTTTAAGTCATGGTCGACCGCTACATGTCTCCTATGAATAAAAATAATTTGAAAAGATTATGTTCTTACGGAATTTTTACACTGAAGGCACTATCTGAATGGTGTGACAAATGAAAAACACTAAACATGGGCCTGGTTCCACCCTGACAAGTCTAAGTCATGGTTGTTGCATGTCCTCTATGCATAAAAACTTCTATGAATATTTTATTCTTGCATACTTTTTACATAGAAAACACCACACTAGAATAATATGGCAGTGTCGTCTTTTAAATTATCAACCAAAATTATAAGTGTCATGGTTTGAAATGAAAAAACTTACAAAGATGCACGTCATTTCATATAAAAATTTTGTTTATATTGCAATACTCTAACCTTTTGTATGTTTCTATATAACTTTTTTTATTTTAATTTCAGTGCAACATGAGTACATGAATACTTGTGTTTTTGCATGTATACTTCCTGGGTTCTCGGTATCAACTGAATTATGATAACATAATTCAGAAGTTCACTTTTGATGCACATGATAGAAAAGTATTCAAAGATGTTCAATCAAAAATCAAATTGGCCACATAATGCAGCAACCTTTAATTTTATTATGAAAAATTCTATTCATACAGAATTTTTATTCATTCACGGCATGCATTTTCAAGCTACACAGTTAGTTTTTGGCATAAAACTTGATTACTAGTGCCATCTCACCAATAACAAGGAAGAAGTTTTCCATTTTGTGCTATTTCCCGGATATTGACTCTTGAGGCTTCTCTTGTGACATTCTTCTAGGTCGAGTCCAAACTTGGAGTAGGTGCATCCAAACTTCATTGGCCGCAAAAGGTTGGTGTGCATTTTGTCGTAACTCAAGTCTACAAAATAATTGAAGATGATATATTTTGTAGAAATTTTTGTAATATATTTCTAATAAGTGATTGATACGTTTTTGTAGAAATGTTTGTAATATATTTCTAGTAAGTGATTGATACGTTTAAGAACATTGACCATTCTTCATTTTTTTTTCCCCTCAAAATTAATGTTGTCGTGTACCGCGTGATTTTGATTGATTACCAATTGCAAGAAATACCATGCCACATTTCCATTTTGGATTCTTCCAAATGACTACATGGATTGATAACGTACCTTCTTCTTCAAGGTCATGTCACTTGGTCCTTGATGCGGATCGCATAGCAAAAGATTATTTGGAGATCCGGAAGCATAGTTATGTGCAGACCGGTGGTCGGTAAACTTCAATCGGCCATAACTTTTGACTCGTAACTCCGTTTTCTTATTATAATATATTTTCAAAAAATCAGCGACGAGCCGGAGAAAGGGAAAAACGTGAAAAAAATGCTTCTAAGTACAGTTTTGGGCCTGTTTTGTGTTTTGGGTTTATTTTTTTTGGGTTTTTCATCAATTTTTCTTTTAATCCGGTTTGTCCCGGGCCTAGGGTTTTGTGCTGCCTATTTATATTCTTGCTTAAGACATTTTTCAACAGCTTTTGAAGATTAATAAAATTTGTGTGCGATTTTTGCACTTTTTCCAATCATTCGGTATTTCTACGAAAATCAACGAGCGTTTGATGCCCTAAAACCTGGCATTTGTGGTGAATCAACAGGTTGTAGGACGAATCTTAATCCGACATTTGTGGTGAATCAACGGATTAGGGTTGGTTACCTTGTTCTTGCGATCCCGCTGCATCAGTCCTTGATGAATGACCTCCCTTTTCTAGACTACTAAATATTTTTCAACACACATTCAATCAAGATGAATTCAGTTCCTTTACTACAGAAGTGCCACAAACAAAGAACATAAATACAATAATGGTCCATAGTGTCAATTCTTCAGATTAAAGGCAGTCATGGCTGCATTTGTTGAGCTTGAGGGAAATATAAATGTATGTAACCTTACTACCAATTGTGGAGAGCCTATTTCTGTATAACAACAATATTTGAGATAATTAGACAATACGGATTAGTAATAAGTTATTTTCTCCTTTATGGCTTTTGATCAATACGTAAACACCTATCAAGAAACATGTGAGAGCACCATCATTTTTTTCCCGCGTCAATACGGTTGATGTGTGACGAAAGAACCCCTCCGTGATGTACAAGGCCCGTGATGGGACTTAGTATCTGTTTGGAACTTGTGAAAGAAAAGAGAAAGGAAGAACAAGGAAGTAAGAGAGAAATTGCATGACAACTGAGAGAACTTTGTGATTACAGTGCTTTGTTAACTACGATTCCTAAGTGCTGGATTCATTCATGTTATGCTCGAACAAATTGATCTAATCATTAATTTTTATTTTCTGATGCACCATAACTTTAGTAGATATAGTTAACATGTGATAATTGCATGCCATTATGGAGGTTTATGGACGCGGGATTACAGAATTAGTGTAGTCCAATTGATCAAAATTGCATGCCACTTGATTGATCAACATTGCCACCCATGAATTGGTGTATGTATACATGTATGTATTTAAATATTTTTGTGAGCGAATATGGTGATGGTAGAAGGTAACCTACCTCTGTCATTATTTTTAGAAGGTAAATATTGTCCATTATTGGTCTCATGCTGATAGAAGGTAACCCTTGTTTTAGCATTTTTTTTAATTTATTATTATCTGATATATATATATATATATATAATAAGATTTACATAACAAACTAACGAAGTCTAGAGAAGTAGAGACCCTCCTGGACTAATAGCAGCTACCTCTGTCTGGCTCTAAGCTTCTTAACAAAAAAGGATTAGCCGCAGCCCCTTGGCCAAAAAGTCCTTCATGAAAAAAAAAAAAAAAACATGCAGAACCAATACAGAATCGTTTTCACAATGAGATGATCAAGACCTGGGTTGAGAGCCAAGCAAATCCCTTCCCGAACCGCCCAGAATTGCTCTAAACATTAGAAGCAATACCCATATTTCAACCCAAAAGCCCTTTAAGAGTAAGAATTCTTCTGTCAGTCGCACGTAAGCAAGCAAGCCAACCATGCAAAGCTATTACACCTTCTAGTCGAATAAAATATCACCCCATGGTAGTGTGGTGCATTTGCCATCCAATTTTAAAGCTCATTTCAGTAGGAAACTAGAGTACAAAAACTATTATACGAACACTTCAATTTTCAATCCCCAAGCAGCATAAAATTTTTTATTTGCTTATTTGGTTGCAAATCGCATTGAAATACCTTGCTTTGCTTCAAAATTTCATGGCTTTGCAGTAAATTACTCATTCTAATATTATTTTTGTGGATGCAAAAACCTAACCACATATTAGGTACAACTCCAAGTAGACCATATAAAGTTAGATAGTATATTAGAATTAATTATCATTAAATCTTATACTATACTATAAACGATAATCATAAAAAGGAACCTTCCAATTAAATTAAAAAACCACTAAAAACATAAGTATCACTTACCTACAAGTACCTTCCATGCATTATGATTTCTGCTCACATCCAGTTTGTAATCAATTTGCTTCGACCTTTTCACCTTCCTATGCTGTTTTCCTTCAACAATTCTAACAAACCATACCACAATCGTGAAAAATAACCTTTCTATTAAATTAACACAACACTAAAAACATAAGCATCACTTACCTAAAAAGGCCATCCATTCATAACCAGTTTGTTTCGATCTTTTCACTTTCATATGCTGTTTTCCTTCAACAATTCTAGCAAACCATTTTGGTCTTCCAGTTAAGAAAATAAGATATCCCATAACCAATCCAAATACCATTCCACATCCATACCCCATTAGCAAGGCTTCCCAAATAAATTCAATTGCAAAATCCAAATCATCTTCCTGTTGCAAGATTAGTGATGGTTGTGGTTGTGCCTCAATATCTTCACATTCCTTTGACAATGGAAATTCACATAATCCCAAGTTCCCAGCATATGAATAATTCTTAAATGTATCCAACTGTGTGCTTTGAGGTATGGGTCCAACTAGATGGTTTCTCTTCAAGGTTTAGGATTGCAAGAAATGTTAGACTTGTTAGCTATCCTGGAATCTCCCTGGTGAATTGGTTTGAAGAACGGTCTAATGATTCAAGCATTGTAACATTTTCCAACAATGTTGGGATAGTACCTATAAGGCTATTTTGAGATAAATTTAGCAATCGAAGTGCTTGTAGCCTTTCAATGACATTTGGAATCTCTCTGAATTTGTTGTTGTAGAAGTCGATTGTCGTGAAGACGGTTAGAATACTCACTAGTTCAATGACCACCCCCTTCAAGACAAGCTCTACAGAATCTCGATAATAGCTTTGCCTCATATAGTTGAACTGCTTTTTAGTTTCATTGACATTCCTCATGGCTTTAAAATTGTGAAAATATATTGCTGGCAAATGGCCAGTGAACTCATTGTGAGCAAGGTCAAAGATTCAAAGCTTAGGGAAGGGAAAAATAGTTGTATAAATGCCTATAGGACCATAAAATCTGTTGGACCGCAAGACAAGAACTTGCAACTCTGGAAGAGTCTCCACCCACTTGGGGAATGTATCATTTATCTTGTTGTTTCCAAGGTCTAGAACTTCCAAGCATTTACAATTGGTTAACGATCGTGACACTAGTCCTTCTAAAAATTGCCATTCAAGTTAAGATTCATCAACCAATTTCCCTCTGCAAAATTTGAAGGAATAATCCCATAAAAGCCATTCATCCGTAGATCTAACACGGCGAGAAAATTGCTGAAGTTTTCCAAACATTGTGGAAGTACACCACTCAAGTTGTTATGAGACAAATCAAGAATGTCAAAGGATTTCAAATTGCAAATCGATGAAGGGATGTCTCTGGTGAGTTTATTGTGTGAAATGAAAAAGTAAAACGTGGAGAGCGGTGGAATTGGGAGCGGTCCTTGAAGGTAGTTATGGTAAACATCTAAGAAAGTAAATAAAGTTTTCCCAACCCATTGTGGAATCTGGCCATGAATATTGTTGTTAGAAAGATCTAGTTGTTGGAGATTCTTAGAGTTTCTTAAGAAATTCAAGACCTTGTACATGTTGCAAGAGGACAAATGCAATGACAAAAGGTTGGGGAAGGTAGTGTTGGCATTACTCCCAGTGCCTACTAAGAGATTATTCTCAGAAAGATCAAGGTACTTGAGTTTTTGGATGTAAGAGAATTAGTGTAGATCCACAACACCACTCAAATTATTTGATGAAAGGTAGAGGCATGTCAAGTTTTCGAGTTTCAAAATTGACTGCGAAATGGGACCTTGTAGTTCATTATTACTCAACACAAAATATTCTAATTCTGATTTATGCTGAAAATAAGGAATTTGACCAGTCAGTTGATTATAACTCAAATATAATTCTACCAATGCCAAAAGCCCACTTATGTTAGAGGGACTGGGACATGTTAGTGTATTATTCAAAATGTCTAAATAAACAAGTTGTGTCAGGTTGGCCATTAAGCGAGGTAATTGGCCATTCAAATGGTTTTCTGGAAGTATTAAAAACTCTAGCTTTATGAGCTTACCAAAAGAGTTGGAAATTAGCCTTTGAGATTGTTGTTGGAAAGACTTAACCTGGTGAGTTGCTTAAGATTCTAAAGAGTATGAGGTACCTGACCACTGAAACTGTTTCCCAATAGGTCTATTCCACTGATCTGTGTAAGATTCCTGAGCGATTCAGGAATGGATTGACAATTTGCAGTATGAGAGATGCAAGTGAGTCAAGGACTCAAGATAGCCAATTGAATGGGGTAATTCTCCAAATAAACTAGTTTATGAGAGATCCAACTCCTTGAGGGAACTACTGCTGCTCTAGTTTACTTTGGGTAACTTACCAGTGAGATCATTATTACCTTGTGAATTGAGTTCTTGTAAGTTTGGAAGGTTGAATATGTCATCTGGTAAGTTCCCCAACAATCTGGTCTAGCCAAGGTCGAGAGTCGTTAAAGAAGATAACTTTATCAAGGAATTAGGTAAAGCTGAAGAGATATTTACTTGGCAAAGGACAAGTTCTTGTAATTGGTTAGGTTTTGCATTAGCATTTTGAAACTGTGTGGTTTAAGTCTTAGTAGTCCATCCCAAGAAGAGAGATGAAGTGAAACAAGTTTGGATAGGTGAGAGATTTCTGATGGAATTAAGCCTGAAAAACTAGAATAAAAGACGCTCAAATGTGTCCAATTAACAAACCGGCTAAACATAGATGAAATGCAGGAGTGATTGAAGTCATTGTAGATGAGATTGAGCTGTTGAAGGTGATAGAGTTGGAAGATGCTACTATTAGGATGGATTGTCCCATCGAGCTGGCTACAACTAAGGTCAAGCCCAATCACGTGACCTATGAAAACATGACATGTGACCCCATCTCAGGAACAACAATTAGTAGTACTCTCATTCCAAGACACCATCTTTGGATAAGAAGAATTTCAGCTGAAAGACGAATCACTGTTTATAGTAAACATATGCTTAAATTGCAGCAACGTTGAGCTTTGGTCACAGGGACCAGGGCCGACTCAACCCATTTTAGGGCTTAAGGTGAAACTTTTTATGAGGCTTTTTATATTTTTGATATTGTTATTAAAATTTTTATTTCAAATATTCAATCCTAAAAGATTTTTTTAACAAGTTGTGCTTTCTCATCATTAATTTTTAAAGGTGTCCAAACAAAAATTAGAGTACTATTGTACAATACAAAGAAAGGGTACTAAAGTAGGATGAGTCATTGAGAAAAAATTATGTCGGAGAGAGTGATTGAGCTGCATAAGTGCAGTTCAATGCAACTAAACTGATCTAAGTTAGCTCTAGATTAGGTAAATTATACCCTCTTTAACATATATTGTA
The DNA here is from genome assembly GCA_033060915.1 of Euryodendron excelsum. Taxonomy (NCBI): domain Eukaryota; kingdom Viridiplantae; phylum Streptophyta; class Magnoliopsida; order Ericales; family Pentaphylacaceae; genus Euryodendron; species Euryodendron excelsum. The sequence goes on along the minus strand of CM065393.1, from coordinate 31,823,274 downwards.
CTAATAATCATGTTTTGAGTTCATTGTAGGTAAATGTTGATAAAGAAGACAATTTGGAGTCATAAAAGCAATCTGGAGTACGGGCATGCATATCGAGGGCCGTTGCTGGGACTTGTCTTGGGAAACGTACAATTATCCTCCATAGCTCGGAATGGAATGAAAGATGCACCATTGAAGAGGTCTTGCAAAGTTGTACAAGTTTGCGTTTAACGAGTATTGCGAGAAAGGAACTCCAAAAGCCTTGAACTGAAGCTATAAAGAGATAAGGAAAGATAGCTGAAAATTGTGGAAAAACACACTGAGAGTTTGAACGGTGAATACAAGAAGGAAATAGGCGTTCGAATGATGGCTAGCAAGAGTTGAAGAAAATGGTGTTTTGGCCTTAGGGTTCGAACTCCCATATGAGGGTTCGAACTCTCTGAGGCTAGACAAATAAAACATTAGGTGCAGGCCTTAGGGTTCGAACCCTGAGTATAAGGGAAAAGCGGAGTTCGAACCCTAAGACGGAAAATGTGTAAATCAGGGTTCTGAGGGTTCGAACGCCCTGAGGAGGGTTCGAACTCTAAGAAGGATTTTGGGTTGAAGTTTCCTATTCCTGTTAGGACTAAGCTCGTGATCTATATATATATATATCTCTTCGATTTTCTGGAGAGGGGGACGTTTTTCTTGAGGGTTTTTACAACTTTTTAGTCTAGATTCATAGGAGTAATTAGGTTTTTCATTATTCTTATAATTAGTTCTAATAAATTCAAGTTCTATTGTTTTAATTCAAGATTATGTTCAAGAATCCATAGTTGCTGCATTTAATTCAAGATTTGTAGTCCATTATACTTTCGTTCATATTCTAGCAAACTTTCAATATACAACTACTCATTTTTCATGGCCATGAACGGCTAACTCGATTAACTCGGGATCGATTGTGGAGATTGATTGGGGTTCAAGGATGAACCATGGAGGTAAGATTGAATTCACTGTTATATCTTCTTGATTTTTCTTCTTCTCCTTCTTCTTCTTCGTTTTAGATACTTTCGAAAACCTGGCCATCCTACTATGTTCGCTAACGCTTATGCGTGAATATCACACTCAGTATATATGCTGCCTTGTAATGTTTATGCATGAGTTGAGTTCTGTATATGCGTTGCACGAATCGATGATGCACGTCCTTGACTATAACAACCCGATCTACTCTGTAAGTTGAAGATTGAAAAAACTATTGGTTTTAAAGCTAAATCTTCTGAATCCGAGGCTCACAACGTAGTCGAAGGATTTGAGTCATATGAAACCTCCATTGGGATTCTGAGAAACTCGATCAATCAGATCACTTGATTATGAGTCATTTTCTTTATAAAGTTTTAATCAATTTTATTCACTTTCATTATTTAGATCTAGTTTAGTTCATTCGAAAAACCAAACACAAGATTTTTCTTTTCTCTTTTTAGAAGCATATAATTTGAGTTAAGTTAGGATTGAGTTTAGTGTTAGAGTGTTCTTGTGATCACCTTGGCATTGCTCCTTGAGGGACAATACTTGTACTTCCGAGATTCTATATTACATCGCGACCCGTGCACTTGCGGTTGAGCACCACCTAACTTGGTAGCGATCAAGCAATTTTTGGCGCCATTGCCAGGGAGCATATTTTTGCACAAGGGACCACAAGAGGCGTGTTAGAACACGAACCTCAGTCCACGCGAAATCCAACGGACTGCTTCGCCATCCATCCATCACAGTAAGGAAAGCGACGACTCAGGCCATATCGGTAACCTTGTTCCACCTTTTCGTGTTAGTTTTAGCATTTATTTGTTTTTCTTTTCTTTAGGGGTCTAGGCATTCATTTAGCTAGGAAGCGGATTTAGAGGCGGTTAGGTTTTGTGCTAATTGCTTATTGGTGGTATTGCTTTGAATGCGGAGATTGGAGGTTCGGCTGGGGTAAATTACTTGTTTTGTGGGCAACAGAGTTGTTATATTTGAGAAGATTGGAGGATCAGTTGGATTGTATGTGCTTCTTGTGTGCATTGCATATGTATGTCCTCATATTTTAGAAATCACACACGCCGTCTAGTTCGAGTCGATCCATTGTGTAATCTTCCACCAGGTTACTTGACTCCATCACCCACTCGCTATAGTCCAATAGACCTTCTCAGTTTTCCCTTGATTGTTGACCTAGGGCCCATTCCAATGGCAAACCTTAACAACGGCAACAATGACAACCTTGAAAGAGGAAGTAACCAAGGAGACGATGCCGCCCATAACCGTACTATGAGGGATTACATGAATCTCCAAAGGCAAACTCCCACCTCCGACATAGTACTTCCTGCACACCAGACCACACTAAATATTAAAGCAGGAATGTTACCTGCCTTACCTCAATTTCACGGTTATGATTCGGAACAACCATACACACATATTAAAGATTTCGAAGATGCATGCTCACTGTTCCAAGATAATTCATGTCCTAGGGAGGTTTTACTATTGAAACTTTCCCCTTTCACTCTAAAGGACAAGGCCAATATGTGGTTTAATTCATTAAGGCCTATGTCCATACATACATGGCATAAATTGCAAGGGGAGTTCTTAAAAAAGTTCTTCCCTAAAAATCGCACTGAGGCACTATGTCGTGCCATCTCCCAATTTGCACCGAATAGTGGTGAGACCTACTTCCAATGTTGGGAGAGGTTCAAGGACCTACTTTTTGCATGTCCACATCATGGTTTCCCTAAATGGCATATCATAAACACTTTTTACTCTTCATTGACTCTTCAATTGAAGATGTTCATCGAATCTATGTGCGCGGGAACCTATCTAGACAAAAACCCCACAGAGGCATATAATTACTTTTATTATTTGGCCAATTTGACTAGAGATTGGGCCAATGCTAACATGGCTAGGGATAGGTCCAATAATGGAGCACAAAATCTCACACATAAGCCCACCAACACGTCACATGTCGGAGTAAAACACCAATTGGGGGAGGTAGAAGATCTACAAGCTAGGGTCACGACACTCACTCGTAAATTGGAGGCTTTGAAAACTCCTAAGGCCACCACAACAATACCGGTTGAAACACCTTCATCATGCTTAGTTTGTGATACACAGGACCACGATACTACTTCATGTTCGGTAATACCAGAGGTACGGGAAGCACTTCATGGCCAAGTAAACGCGGTTGGCCAATTCCAAGGGGGATATCAAAATCAAAGGAGCGGGAACAATCCTTACTCCAACACATATAACCCCAGGTGGAGGAATCACCCTAACTTTGTGTGGAAACAAAAGGGTCCTTCAAACCCTTAACCCTTCCAGCAACTTCCACCACCATTCCAATCACCACCGCGACCGTTTCAAGGTCAAACAGTCACGTATCCCGCACTGCTGGTACCACAACCATATACACCTCAACCGGCACAATACCATCCTCTCCATAGGAGGACTAAAGAAGATAATCGAGTGACCAATGATCTTCGATCACTCACGAATAGGGTCACGAATCTGGAACAATCGCAAGGGGAGACCAATACGATAGTCAAAGACATCCACAAGATGTTGATGACTCAACAAACACAAAGGCGATTTTTGGCCCAACCTCAACCAAACCTGAAACCTGCAAACTATGTTGACACGACACATGAACAGGTTCAGGCCATCATTCTTAGGAGCGGAAAGGAACTAGAACAAACCAACCCCCCTAACAACATTAATCAAGGGAAGAATGATGCGTCTGCCGGGTTAGGGCATGAGGAAAAGAGAGAGGAGAGTGAGAATGGAAAGAACATGAGTGAACCGAAAGAACATAGGAGTCCGTTTGAGCCATCTCCTTAAACATCTAAGGATGTGAGCATGGAAGACTTAAAACATGGGCCATTCCCACATAGGTTGACCAAAGCGAGTAAAGCGAACTTGAATGCTGAAATTTATGATGTTTTCAAACAAGTTCGAATTAACATCCCTATATTAGATACCATTAAACAAATATTGTCCTATGCCAAATTCTTGAAGGACTTGTGCACTGTTAAAAGGAAATTACATGTTAAAGAAACGGCAATGATGAATGAAAGTCAGAGTGCAGTTCTCCAATGTAAGTCGGTGCTGAAATATAAGGACCCCGGTTATCCTACGATTTCATGCATAATAGGGGGTTCTAGAATTGATCGCGCACTTCTTGACCTAGGTTCAAGTGTGAACCTTCTTCCATATTCTGTGTATAAAGAACTAGGTCTAGGAGAGCTTAAACCGACACGAGTGACATTAGAGTTAGCTGATCGGTCTGTGAAAGTCCCTAGAGGTATTATTGAGGATGTGCTCATATAGGTTGATACAATCTATTATCCAGTGGATTTTATTGTTTTAGATACCCAACCCGTAGAGGCCGAGTCGTCTAAGCATCATATCCCAGTTATTTTAGGACGACCCTTCCTAGCAACTGCGAATGCCATTATTCATTGTAGGAATGGGTTGCTTAAGCTTTCATTCGGAAATATAACCTTAGAGATCAACATTTTCACAGTGGGTAAGCAATTGCAGGAAGTAGACCAAATTGAGGAGGTAGACTTCATCGAGTTTATCATCCAAGAGCATGTGGATCGGGAATTCATGGAGGACCCAATTGAGAGAGCTCTAGTTTGGAGTGAGCCTCATGGTCAATTGGAGTTTGAGTGTGTAGGTTTTAGAGACCCATCAATTGCAAGGGGAGGGAGTGATATGGTTATGCATGTAGGTCATTGGATCCCTGTTCTTGAACCCCTTACCCCTAGTGTTGTCAAGCCAGTCTCTTCCGAAGAGCAACCACCAATTCTTGAAAGAAAGCCTTTACCATCTACCCTCAAGTATGCTTTTCTTGGGGAAGGTGAATCATGCCCGTGGTCATATCCTCTAGCTTGTCTGAAGGCCAAGAGGCATCCTTATTACAAGTGCTCGTAAAATATAGGAAAGCTATAGATTGGACCATAGTAGACCTTCACGGCATTAGCTCTCTCATGTGCACACATCGCATATATCTCAAAGAGGAGTCTAAGCCCGTGCGTCAAATGCAGCGACGCTTAAACCCCAACATGAAGGAGGTAGTTAGAGGAGAAGTGCTGAAGCTTCTCAAAGAGGGTATTATATATCCCATCTCTGATTCCAAATGGGTCAATCCAACCCAAGTCGTCCCTAAAAAGTCGAGAGTCACGGTAGTACATAATGAGCATAACGAATTAGTGCCAACTAGGATCCAAAAAGGTTGGAGAATGTGTATTGACTACCGGAAGCTCAATGCCGCAATTAGGAAATATCACTTCCCACTTCCATTCTTGGACCAAGTCCTAGAACGAGTTGCGGGCCGAGCTTTTTATTATTTCCTAGATGGTTATTCCGGCTATAACCAAATAGAGGTCGCTCTAGAAGATCAGGACAAGACTATATTCATGTGTCTTTTTGGCACCTATGCATATAGGAGAATGCATTTTGGCCAATGTAATGCACTGGCCACTTTCCAAAGGTGCATGATGTCTATTTTCAGTGACATGGTTGAGCAAATTCTTGAAGTTTTCATGGACGACTTCTTGGTTTATGGGAATAGCTATGAGTTGTGTCTTGAGCACTTAGAGCGAGTTTTGGAAAGATGCGAGGAAAGCCATTTAGTGCTTAACTGGGAGAAGTGTCACTTCACGGTGACACAAGGTATAGTCCTTGGATATATAGTGTCCGACAAGGGGATATAGGTAGACAGAGCCAAAGTCGAACTGATTCAACGTCTTCCTCCTCTTAAAAGCGTAAAAGATGTAAGATCATTATTAGGGCATGCTGGGTTTTACCAGCGCTTCATTCAGGGGTTTAGTGCCATATCGAGACCTTTGTGCCACTTGCTTTCATTAGATGTACCTTTCGAGTGGGCACCACAATGCCAAGAAGCCTTCGATACACTCAAAGGACTTCTCACCACCACACCTATCATTCGATCACCTGATTGGCCTCTTCCTTTCGAGTTAATGTGTGATGCAAGTGACTGTGCGGTGGGGGATGTGTTGGGGAAAAGGGTAGATCACAAACCATATGTCATCTACTATGCAAGCAAAACCCTTAATGAAGCTCAATTGAACTATACCACCACAGAAAAAAGAGCTCCTTGCCGTAGTTTTCGCACTTGACAAATTTAGGTCGTACTTAAGCGGATCACTTGTTATCATATACACCGATCACTCAGCGCTTAAGTACCTCTTGAGTAAACCCAATGCGAAACCCTGACTCATCCGATGGATCCTCTTGCTACAAGAGTTCCATATTGAAATTCGAGACAAGAAAGGGGTCGAAAATGTAGTAGCTGATCACTTGTCGCGGCTCCCTACTGATGGGGAAGCCCAAGACCCCCTTCTAGTCAATGAACACTTTCTGGATGAGTATCTCTTCCAAATCACTGCACATACAAGCACAATGACCCCGTGGTATGCTGATATTACAAACTACTTAGCCACCTGTAGGATACCATCACATTGGTCTAGTATTGATAAGAAGATGTTCTTTAGGAATGTGAGGTATTTCTCCTGGGAAGATCCCTACTTGTTTAAGTACTGCCCCGATCAAATTGTCCGTCGATGTGTTCCCGAAGCCGAGGTGAAAAGCATAATAGAATTTTGTCATTCACAGGCGTGCGGTGGGCACTTTTCATCACGTAAAACCACTACAAAGATTTTGCAAAGTGGGTTCTATTGGCCCACCTTGTTCCATAATGTCCATACCTTTTGCACATCTTACGATCGATGCCAACGACTAGGAAGTCTATCTCGGAGGCACATGTGCCTCTTACTCTGATCATTATTCTAGAGGTCTTTGATTGCTGGGGTATTTATTTTATGGGACCATTTCTGAACTCGTGTGGTTATCTCTATATTCTAGTGGCTATAGACTACGTGTCCAAATGGGTAGAAGCCATCCTGGTGCGTACCAACGACCATGTCGCTGTGGTCAAGTTCTTAAAAGAGTATATTTTCTCTAGATTTGGTATGCCCCGAACTATCATCAGCGATGGTGGCTCCCACTTCTGTAACCGGCCCGTAGGTCTTTTAATGAGGAAGTATGGGGTGGTTCATAAGGTTGGTACACCTTACCACCACCAAACACAAGGCCAAGTTAAGTTAGCAAATAGGGAGATCAAATAAGTCCTTGAGAAAACCGTCAATCCTAATCGAAAGGATTGGTCCTTGAGATTGGTGGATGTATTATGGGCATATCGGACTGTATATAAGACCATTTTAGGTTCATCTCCATATAGACTTGTGTATGGGAAGGCGTGCCACCTTCCGGTTGAAATAGAACACAAGGCGTATTGGGTAATCTACCAATTTAACATGAGTCTTGATCAGGCGGGTCCCTTACAACAATTGCAACTCAACGAACTAGAAGAAATACATAATGAAGCTTATGAGAACTCGAAGATTTTTAAAACAAAGATGAAGTCGGTACATGACCAACACATCCTGCGTAAATCTTTCGAAGTTGGTCAAAAGGTCCTTCTATACAATTCCCGGTTGCACTTGTTACCGGGTAAGCTTCAAAGTAGATGGACAAGACCTTTTATTGTACAAGACATTTCACCTCATGGGGCTGTTGAAATCCAAAATCCCAGAAATGGCAATGTTTTTAAAGTCAATGGGCATCGATTGAAGCCCTATCTTGAGCTTGAACATGTAGAGGTTGATGTGTGGATCTATGGGATCCACCGCCTTTTGCATAACATGAGACAGAAGGCCTTTCTTATATGTTGTATAGTAAGAGTCTAGGTCGAGTCGAGATGGGGATAGTTTAACCCTAGTTGGGGGGAGGGTGTGTTGTCCCACCCGTTAACCTTTCCCCTGCCTGTCCATCGTTGGGTTATTTTTTGCTTTATGCATTTTTTTCACATTCCGGAGATTGCTTTTCTCTAGTTGGGGAGGGGGGGTACTTTGTAGTGTGTGAACTTTGGATTGAGAGTCTTAGTGTGTTTATTTAAGTTTAGGTTTAGTAATACTTAAGATAGTTGATAGGATAGGGTAGAGTGGAACCCAGCAACACGAACAAGCCGTGCAAAGCCACAAATCTGAGGAATGGAATTTTTGCCTTAGGGTTCGAACCCTCATTAGGGAGTTCGAACTCTCAGAGGCCTTACAAATAGAAAATTAGCGTTGGCGTTCGAACTACTTTGCTAGAGTTCGAACCCTTTAACCCATCAAAACAGAAATCTGGCCGTAGAGTTCGAACTCTTCTGCTGGAGTTCGAACTCTCAGAATCGGGTAAAGCCGCATTTAACCCTTAGGGTTCGAACCCTCCTGGAGGTGTTCGAACGCCGTGCCCAGTAACCGGTTTCTTTTAGGGGAAAAAGGGGCCGTGCATGGGCCACTTGCACATATTGCGCCTATTGCTCGATAGTAAGAGAGAGAGGGGGAATTTGGCGATTTGGCTTTAGGGAGCATCAAGCTTAGGACTTCCGGTCGTTTCTTCTCCAATTCTTCACTTACTCAAGGTAATCACACACTCCTCATCGTCCTATTCATTGCATCCCATAATTAGAGAACCCTAGGTCTCCATTAAAAGAGTTTTTCATATTAAACACCACTTGCATGCACTCTCCCCCTTTGCACACTGTAAATCAAGCATGTTCTGTTCAATTGCATTGTTGGGGGCTTGCCCCGTGTTGATGATTAAATTTTTTGAAATTTTCATGACATAGGATGCCTTATTGAACCGTGGGCTCCCTGGTGCACACTAGGTGTTTGTAAAAAAGCCCCAATGATTCTTTAGCCTTAATTTTGAGTTGAAATGGATACCTATACATATTAGATAACTTGAAATGGAACATTGAAGGCCCAGGCATAGAAATGCTATACTTAGAGACCATGATCCATAGGATGCCCGCTAAGTGTTTGCTAAAAGGCCTTATCGGCCAAGATTGGCTGGAAGGGGGTAGGTCATGGCATTTGGAGGTTGAGCTGATATTGTAAGACGTTTTAGTATATTGGAAGGGCGTCGTCCGCATAAGTTGGGTATCCATTGCATTAGGTATACTTGCATGGGCTGTGTTATTCGTAGACCGACATAGGCACGTAACTAAACATTCTCATGCATTGCACCTATACGTTGAAATATGACATGGTATGTGTTGCTTGCATTGGCAGGGTGTGTGAGATGAGCACTACAGAGAAAGGGGGTAGTAAAAGAGATAAGCCCGGGGGTTCAGGTAAAAAGTCTAAAGGGCCGGCCTCATCAAAATCTCAACCTACCTAAAAAGATAAAGGGAAGAAGACCACAGCTGACCTAGGTTATGATGACACCCACTTCACTAGAAAAATTGAAGAAAAATTTTATAATCGGGTGTGGGTGAAGAATGGGGCAGTCATCGAGAGAGAGTTTCATATAGACACATTCAAGGAACTGGGTTTTGGTTTCCTTGGGGACATCACCAATCGAGGGTGGGTCAGTTTAGCGGATTTCAAGGCCGAGTCTATTCTTACACTGTGTCAGGAGTTTATGTCCAATATTAGGCACAAACTTGTGATAGAAAAAGGGAAAGAAAAGATGGTAAGTTGGGTGAGGGGGACGAAGTTAATAGTGACCCCCGACACTTTTGCTGAGATTTTTTGTCTCTCTAGGGTGGAGAATCCGGACTTTGCTTTTTTGGATGCGGGGCAGCCTGACTTAGCTACCATTTCCTGGGAATTGCTTCTAGAGGGTGACACATGGGATGGGGAGGTACAGTGTAATAAGATGCGTCTCAAGGATAAGTACCTCATCTTATTTCTCTTTTCATGTCACTCATTACTACCCTTGAAGCGCACTATTGGTATGAGTGTCACGAGGGCCGCGTTATTGTGGGCTATTGGTATTGGAAAGTCTATTGATTTGCCCAGTATGATGTTTATATCACTATGTATGGCTTATACTTCATCGGATGTTTGGGGATCCATACCGTTTACAGGTTTTCTAACTGCTCTGTTTAAGAAATATGGAATTTCTATTCTGGTGGACCTTATTAGGTTAGAACCGGAGAAGCCTATTGATAAGAGTTCCTTGAATAGATTTGAGGGGCAGAGGAAGAAGAGGAAGTTAGCAACTAGGGCACCACCAGCTACTAGGGTAGAGGAGTTGCAGGCGGCGATTGCAGGGCTAAGGACGGACTTAGAGTCTCGGATGACAGATTTCGAGAATAGGATGATCACACTAGAGCAGCAGTCGGCCTAATATACTACTTTGTTGCAGGAGATTAAGGGGATAATCATCCGGATGTAGTCAGATGACGAGGATGATGATGAGGAGTAGGGATTTAGTGGAATCTAGACCATTTTATCACTTTCTTGTATATCTTATCAGTCTAGAACTTGTGGAGGTTCATATAGATAGAACATTGGAATCATGGATATTTGTGAATGTGGATTTGGTTAGTTTTGTTGATACAATGACGTGTCTTTGAAGATGTGTGATCATGTATTTTTGGCTAATTGTGAATACAAAACCTGATGATATTATGTGAGCTGTTTAATGCACCGTTATTCTTTTGTAAGTTATTGGAACAAGTTTAAGTTCTAGTTGTATTTATATTGAAAATCATCAAAAATAGGTATGTTTTCTGGTTCCATTGAATTTCATTTGGACTCTTCGCATTTTATAGGGATATTGTTGATATTTCATTTGTTGTGGATGTGTTGAGATTTCTTAGAATTGGGACCATGACTAAATCATTATGCTTTGTTTTCAAAGACAATTGAATCAACTAGTAACTGTGCATAGTATAATGTTTAAGCGAATTATCGTATTGACTTATTCTTGCATTGCTTAATGCTGAGCTGTCTGTGTTGTATAGAGAGAGGGGATAACTTACACTGAGCACAAGTCGTGTTTTCAAAGTGAACTTGCTATAGATTTCCATAACTACTTCCATTAAGTGGAGATGTACACCTGGTGAGCTTTAGAGCCATGAATCGTGTTTGGGAGCGATTTTACTTATACTCAAGAAAATTTATTGAACTTTGTTGTTTGAATAGCTTTATTATATTTGAAATCAGTTTGCATATTATAGTAATAGGTTGGAATAGTTGACATCTTTTACTTGGTTGAACTGTTTGACTTATGCATGTCCGGATTTCGGCACGTAGGGGCCAAGTCATTCTTTTCGATAATTGTATATAAATGATATTGAAAAGTGTGTGAATATGAAAATCTTAAATTCGAAGGAGAAAAGATGTGTTGCATGCCTTGTTGAGAAGTTATGGAAAATCGGAGGAATAAAAGAAAAGGAAAAAAAAAGAAGAGAAAATTAGTTGAGGCAGTAAAATAGAAGTTCAATACAATGACAGAAGTTGAAAAGTCTAAAAGAAGAAAGAAGAAAGAAAAAATGAAACACTAGAAGAGGAAAAAAAAAAGAGACCGAGGAGAAAAAAAGGTGGTTTGAAGTGTATGTTTATTAACTTGGCATGTGTAGTGGCCAATGCATATGTTGAGATCTTTTACCACTTGATTCTCTCTATTTTCTTGGACTACTTTTATTTGGATGGCCTCAAGTATTTGGGATTGCATAAGTCTTTGAGTTCTCACATGTAAAAGTCGTCATGTCAAATTCACAACTGTTACATTGACTGTAAGCATTCTTTTCATGAAGTTATGCCAAGTCGATACACCTTATATTTTTGCGGTTTTTGAAATTGGGTTTGCCTTATTTGCATTATCTTTACACTTACTCGTATAACAGACAATCCATTAAGGGAAACCGGTGTGTTTTATTGTTAAGAGTGTATGCCTTGTGAGTTTTGAATCGAAGCTATCGGTTGTTGTTATGGGAGGCGTGATGGTTAATCTTTGGAAATACGACGTTATTTTTTTACACTTAAACCTCTCGTTTGTATTGCATTTGACTGTTTCGTGGTTAGCATGACATGAATTGGTTGACTTGAGATGCTTACATTGTAACTGTGTTAAACAGCTATTGTAACATTGTTTTTGGATATATTGCTTGATGTTGATGTTTGTGGGTATCATCACTGGAAGCCCTCACAAGACACCACTCGTCCACTAGGGGTTACCTAGGGGGTTAAAGGCTTAATGCATACGCTAAATGCATTCGGGATTCTTTCGAAATGAGAAATTATGTTTTGTTTTCTTAGTTTTGCTAAGGACTAGCAAAAGGTTAGTTGGGGGGTGTGATTGAGCTGTATAAGTGCAGTTCACTGCAACTAAACTGACCTAAGTTAGCTCTAGATTAGGTAAATTATACCCTCTTTAACGTATATTATACTGATAATCGTGTTTTGAGTTTATTGCAGGTAAATGTTGAAAAAGAAGATGATTTGGAGTCATAAAAGCGATCTGGAGTACGGGCACGTATATCGAGGGCCGTTGCTGGGATTTATCTTGGGAAACGTTTAACTTATCCTCCGTAGCTCGGAATGGAATGAAAGATGCGCCGTTGAAGAGGTCTTGCAAAGTTGTACAAGTTTGCGTTTAACAAGCATTGCGAGAAAGGGACTCTAAAAGCCTTGAACTGAAGCTGCAAAGGGATAAGGAAAGATAGCTAAAAATTGTGAAAAAACACACTGAGAGTTCGAACGGTGAAGACAAGAAGGAAATAGGCGTTCGAACGATGGCTAGCAAGAGTTGAAGAAAATGGTGTTTTAGCCTTAGGGTTCGAACTCCCATATGAGGGTTCGAACTCTCCGAGGCTAGACAAATAAAACATTCATGTGCAGGCCTTAGGGTTCGAACTCTGAGTATAAGGGAAAAGAGGAGTTCGAACCCTAAGAAGGAAAATGTATAAATCAGGGTTCTGAGGGTTCGAACGCCTTGAGGAGTGTTCGAACTCTAAGAAGGATTTTGGGTCGAAGTTTCTTATTCTTATTAGGACTCAGCTCGTGATCTATATATATATATATATATACATCTCTTCAATTTTCTAGAGAGGGGGAGTTTTTCTTGAGGGTTTTTACAACTTTTTAGTCTAGATTCATAGGAGTAATTAGGTTTTTCATTATTCTTGTAATTAGTTCTAATAAATTCAAGTTCTATTGTTTTAATTCAAGATTGTGTTCAAGAATCCATAATTGCTGCATTTAATTCAAGATTTGTAGTCCATTATACTTTTGTTCATATTCTAGCAAACTTTCAATATACAACTACTCGTTTTTCATGGCCATGAGCGGCTAACTTGCTTAACTCGGGATCGATTGTGGAGATTGATTGGGGGTCAAGGATGAACCATGAAGGTAAGATTGAATTCACTGTTATATCTTCTTGAATTTTCTTCTTCTCCTTCTTCTTCTTCTTTTTCATTCTAGATACTTTCGAAAACTTGGGCGTCCTACTATGTTCGGTAACGCTTATGCGTGAATATCACACTCAGTATATACGCTGCCTTGTAACGTTTATGCATGAGTTGGGTTTCGTATATGCGTTGCGCAAATCGATGGTACACGTCCTTGACTATAACAACCCGATTTACTCTAGAAGTTGAAGATTGAAAGAACTATTGATTTTAAAGCTAAATCTTCCGAATCCGAGGCTCATGACGTAGTCGAAGGATTTGAGCCATACGAAACCTCCATTGGGATTCCGAGAAACTTGATCAGTCAGATCAATTGATTCTGAGTCTTTCTTTATAAAGTTTTAATCAATTTTATTCACTTTCACTATTTAGATCTAGTTTAACTCATTCGAAAAACCAAATACAAGATTTTTCTTTTCTCTTTTTAGAAGCATAAGTTGAGTTAAGTTAGGATTGAGTTTAGTGTTAGAGTATTTTTGTGATCACCTTGGCATTGCTCCTTGAGGGACGATACTTGTACTTTCGAGATTCTATATTGCATCGCGACCCGTGCACTTGCAGTTAAGCACCACCTAACTCGGTAACGATCAAGCAGAGAGCAAAGAAAATTCCTATAAGACTACAAGTGTAAGAGTAGTCAAGCAAGTCTCATATTAGGATACGAACTTCATCAATCTAAATTATTGAAAAATTATTAATAGAGTAATTAAACAAGTTCACTTCTATAATTAATATCTACAAGACAAGATTAAATAATAAAGATTGAACAGGTATTACAGAAAAATCAAACAAAATTTTGATAAAATTGAATAATTTAAGAAATAGATATAGGGAGAAATTTAGAGTCTCTAGACTTTTTGACTTCTTTGTTTCTTAATTAGTTCTTAGAGAGAGAAAGAGTCATTTAGGGTTTAAACTTTTGACTTGCTTTATTGACTCGCTCCGAAACTACAAAATGGGGTTAGTACCCCGCAAGAGTACATGGGTCGCGATGAAGTATAAACCGGTAATCCGATATCATTCTCTCTCAAGGGACCTAGCCAAATATAGGCTCTAGCACTCAACTCACACTAATCTAACCTAGAATTGAATTGCAATTATGTGGGGAATTGGATCTAAAATAAAAGGAAAAATAAAAGTATCGAAAATCTTTAGGTTTTGGATGGGGTTTTGATTTACTAAACTAGTGCAATGAAAATTAAAACAATTAACTAGGCAATTGATTTAAATGTAAAGCAATTAAAATGGAAAGCTTGGATATGATTGATTCAATCCACCAATTCGCAACAAGAATTTTAATAGAGAATTTTTATAACTCAAATCAAGAATCACACCGTGAACTCTTGATTCGGAATATTTTAACCATAAAACCTTGAGTTCATATTTGGTTGAGTGTATGAATTGCAACAATTAATAAAACCATAGAAACAAACCTAAAAATGTGCAAGATTTATACCAATTGTTGAATTGTGCATAAATATTACCAAATGGGTTATGAATCTAAGTTTTCGAATAAATCCAACACCCAACCAAATAGAACTATACAAATCTAATAATACAACTTTGAAGTTTATGAATCTCCATTGAAATACTTGAAGATCTTGGGTGGATTTTCGCAATCACACCCAAGATAAATCTAACTACTTGAATTCATCATAAAAATATGTAGAAATGTAAAGAAAGTATAAAGAGAATTAAATCTAAATTTTACTACAACAAAAAATCTGTTTGGCTAGAAGGAAAGTGAAGGAAAGTGTAAGAAAGTGAAGAAAAATACATTACAATGAAAGAAAATTACAATTTCTACTCCTACATTAACATTACAAACATAAATCTAAGCTAAAAATACACAAAAACATAAAAACCAACCTTGGAGGAGCCTCTCATGCCGCCCCCTTGGTTGCTACAAGCCCTAACTATCTTCTCTTTTTCATTTTTTCGAACAACACAGCTTTTAAGCTCCAGATCTGTATTGACCGATCGATCAGTACTGTTCATCGATCGAGTGGTCAATGTAGCGTTCGATCGGTCACTGTTCACTATTCACTATTCACTATTCACGAGTACTGTTCATTGATCGAATGGCCAATCGATCGGTCACTATTCACTTTTTACTATTCACGGGCATTGTTCACCGATCGAACGGCCGATCGATTGATAAAATGCCTTCTCTGAAGTTTGCTAGACCGATCGATTGGTTACTATTCATCCGTCCACCTTGAAACTTGATTTTGACTACTTTAAAAGCTGATTTAGCCAATGCACATTAGAGGACAAATTGTAGCTCTTGAAGTTTTCTTTGCAATGGGGCAAAATTCAGGTCAATTGGACATCGGAGTAAAAAGATATGACCAGAACACCGAGATAGGTCTGAATTTTCATGAACAAATTATTCGCCTTAAACCCGCTTTGATTATTCTTGCTTTCTTTTTGCCTTTATTAGCTTATATAACCTACAAAGCACATACAAAACATAATTAAACAAATATTTAACTAAAATAAGAAAATTAACACTAGTATAAATCTAACAAGGTGCGAATTAAGGGCCTATGATTACACTTTTAGGGTGTAATAATTTATCTTGAAAAAGTGGTAGTCATTAATGTATTTATTTTAGGCCTAAACTTTGTGATAATTATCAATTTAGCTAATTAATGTATTTAGTTTTCGGCTTTTTTTCCTATCTAGTCTAAAGTCATTTACAAAAAAAAAAAAAAAAAAAACTGTAAAATTCATTCGACAAGGTAACTATAAAATATAATGCCCTAAAAATTAAGGCCCTAATTTGCCTTACAATTGAGCTGACCGTGATGATGACACAAATAGCTTGAAGAAGAAGAAGAAGAAGAAAAAGAGGAGGGAGATGGGGAAGCAACACTATATCGCAAGATATAGCAAAGGAATAGAAACAACCATACGAACTGCCCCATTTTTCTTCTCCCACTTCCTCTTTTTTTTTTTCCTCGTAAGGATTAAGGATTACGAGGCACGAATAGTATTACTCTAGCTCCTCTCTTTATAGTTCTGCAAGCCTTCTATTACAACTTACAATAATTAAGATTCTAATTACTAAAACTCCTAACTAACAATCAAGTACACCAGAGAATATGCCTCTGCTAGAAATGCTATGGAAGCCAACTCCTCCACATGTAGTTTCTTCTAACGACTCTGAAACCTTATTGGAGATCACCTTAATTTAGGCCTTAATCACTAGCCGGTAGATTCTTGCGTCACCCATCAACGTAACGATGCTGAGATCATCAGTTTTATGGTGATGGTGTTTGCACAGTTTACTTGGCAAATGTTTAATTACTTATTCATTGAAGACCATAAAGAAGAAAATAAGTATTAATTATTGACCATAAATATTTAAATGAAATTTAATTTTTTTAAATTTTTTTATGGGCTTTAAGATTATATACTCCTTTAAAAAAATTATTTGAATATTAATTTGCAAAAAATCACTAAGAAAAAAGCTATTTTAGAGGAAGAGAGAGAGCTAAAATAATTTTTTTCATCTTTAGTGACATTTTCCTATCAATGTTTAATTTTTTGTTTATTTTGGGAGTATGTATAGCCTTAAAGCCCATAAAAAGAATAACAAAATTACATTTCGTTTAAGAAAAATTATTGAAGACATAAAAAAGCCAATAAAATAGCTGCGAAAAAAGTTGGTGTCAAACCAGATTATATAAACCGAAGTGACAATCGCTATTGGAAGGTAACCTGAAAAAGTTTCGTGAGTTGAAGAATTTATTGACTGGACTGGGAGATCATGCCAAGTAACCTAACCTTCAAGAAGTAAAACACCAATTCATACTAAGGACATGTTTGGTACAGTTTTTTTAGTTTTGCTTTTTTAAATTATTAGCAAAAAAACTAGAATTTTTTTACTTTTATAAGCTAAAGATAAGCAAAAAAAAAAGTAAAAAAAAAAAACTTGACTTTTTTTTTGCTTATAAGCCAATATAAAGTTAGGCGGAAAAGTCTTACCAAGTCGGCCCTAAGCCATTTGTTGTAAGATTACAAAAATGGATAAAGGCATGGTAGGTATTTCTTGAAAATTGTAACCAATCAAAATCAACGTTAATTTTGAGAAAAATAAGGAATGGTAAACGTTCGTAAGGCGGCTGAGGTAAGGGTCACTTGTAAAAAATGTGTTTGCAATTACTTTGAAATGTGTCAGCTTTTACTGTATAACCGTTTGGAGAGTTGACTAGTACAAAATCAAAAAAATGAAGACTACTGCTCTTATTTTTTGCAAAATTGAGCTTGACTTGCGTAGAATTTTATTAAACAATAGAGAATCTTTCCACCAAAAAATGTTTTAGTTTGAGTTAAAATGGGGCTAAGATTCCTGCATAATATATTCATAAAGTGGTCCTAAAGCAATGTTCCATCAACAAGAAGATGCTACTTTCATTAACGACGAGGAAGACAAACAAAAAGTTTGATTTTTATCAAAGCACAACTTGTGAGTTTGTTTCTTGCACCTTTCTTTCAGTCTGTATTTAATATATAGTCCATGGTAATTTTTTTAATTATTTTTTTTGGCCAATGGTTAGGAAGCTAACTTACCCCTCCAGGGGTTGGGGTATGGGAGGCAGATCGGGCTGTGTGGGGGAGGAAAACACAACAATTGCACTCTTGGCTAAAGTAGGAGTCGAACCCAGGACCTCTTAAAGAGGACCCAAGCTCTTCCTCACAAGGCTAGCTCCATATAGGAGATACAATCCTATGTCACACAATCCTTCTAACAAAGTTGACGAATTGTGCTCTAGTGTTCAAATTGGCGAACTGAGATCTCCTAACTTAATTGGTCAAATTCTCTAACTCAAAAGAACAAATAGGTGAATTATAATTTGAATCAATAGTTCGTTACCACGTGTATTGTTATGGTATTAAAACACATAATAACATATTTTTTAATTAAAATTTTGCATAAAAACTCTTATAATTTAGTGAAGAAATGACTAGTTTGTTTCTTTTATATATTTTAAATACCATAAATTCAGGTATTTTTTTAAAATTTGATGCATACAAAAATTGGAAATTATTTTAAAACATATATAATTGTTGTTATAGCAAAGGAACAACACTATACGGACCGCCCCATTTTTCTTCTCCCACTTCCTTTTTTTTGGTTTTTTTTTTCCTCGTAAGGATTAAGGATTATGAGGCACGAATAGTATTACTCTAGCTCCTCTCTTTATAGTTCTGCGAGCCTTCTACTACAACTTACAATAATTAAGATTCTAATTACTAAAACTCCTAACTAACAATCAAGTACACCAGAGAATATGCCTCTTCTAGAAATGCTATGGAAGCCAACTCCTCCACATGTAGTTTCTTCTAACGATTCTGAAACCTTGTTGGAGATAACCTTAATTTAGGGCTTAATCACTAGCCGGTAAATTCTTGCGTCACCCATCAACGTAACAATGCTGAGATCATCAGTTTTATGGTGATGGTGTTTGCACAGTTTACTTGACAAATGTTTAATTGCTTATTCATTGAAGACCATAAAGAAGAAAATAAGTATTAATTATTGACCATAAATATTTAAATGAAATTTAATTTTTAAAATTTTTTTATGGGCTTTAAGATTATACATACTCTAAAAAAATTATTTGAATTTGAATTTGCAAAAAATAACTAAGAAAAAAGCTATTTTAGAGGGAGAAAGATAGCGGAAATATTTTTTTTGGTCTTTAGTGACATTTTCCTATCAATGTTTAATTTTTTGTTTATTTTGGGAGTATGTATAGCCTTAAAGCCCATAAAAAGAATAAAAAAAATTTACATTTCGTTTAAAAAAAATTATTGAAGACAAATAAAAGCCAATAAAAAAATTGCAAAAAAAAGTTGGTGTCAAACCAGATTATATAAACCGAAGTGATGATCGCTATTGGAAGGTAACCTGAAAAAGCTTCGTGAGTTGAAGAATTCAGTAACTGGAATGAAAGATCATGCAAGCACCAAGTAACCTAACCTTCAAGAAGTAAAATACCAATTTATACTAAGAGCACGTTTGGTACAACTTTTTTAATTTTACTTTTTTGGCTTATAAGTAAAACAATTAGAATTTTTTTACTTTTATAAGCTAAAGATAAGCAAAAAAAAGTAAAAAAAAAAACCTTGACTTTTTTACTTATAGGCCAATATAAAGCTAGGCGGAAAAGCCCTATCAAGCGGGCCCTAAGCCATTTGTTGTAAGATTACAAAAATGAATAAAGGCATGGTAGGTATTTCTTGAAAATGGTAACCAATCAAAATCAACATTAATTTTGAGAAAAATAAGGAATGGTAAACGTTCATAAGGCGACTGAGGTAAGAGTCACTTGTTAAAAATGTGTTAGCAATTACTTCGAAATGTCCCAGCTTTTACTGTATAACCGTTTGGAGACTTTTGACTAGTACAAAATCAAAAAATGAAGACTACTGCTCTTATTTTTTTGGAAAATTGAGCTTGACTTGCGTAGAATTTTATTAAACATTAGAGAATCTTTCCACCAAAAAATGTATTAGTTTGAGTTAAACTCGGGCTAAGATTCCTGCATAATATATTCATAAAGTGGTCCTAAAGCAATGATCCATCAACAAGAAGATGCTGCTTTCATTAACGACGAGGGAGACAAACAAAAAGTTTAATTTTTATCAAAGCACAACTTGTGAGTTTGTTTCTTGCAACTTTCTTTAGGTCTGTATTTAATATATAGTCCATGGTAATTTTTTTTAATTTTTTTTTTTTTGGCAATGGTTAGGAAGCTAACTTACCCCTCCAGGGGTTGGGGAATGGGAGGCAGATGGGGCTGTGTGGGCGAGGAATACACAACAATTGCACTCTTGCCTAAAGCTGGAGTCGAACCAGGGACCTCTTAAAGAGGACCCAAGCTCTTCCCTACAGGGCTAGCTCCATCTAGGAGATACAATCCTATGTTACACATTCCTTCTAACAAAGTCAACGAATTGTGCTCTAGTATTCAAACTGGCGAACTGAAATCTGCTAAGTCAATTGGTCAAATCCTCTAACTCAAATGAACAAATAGGTGAATTATAATTTGAATCAATAGTTCATTATCACGCGTATTGTTATGACATTAAAACACGTAATAACATATTTTTTAATTAAAATTTTGCATAAAAACTCTTATAATTTAGTAAAGAAATGACTAGTTTGTTTCTTTTATATATTTTAAATACCATAAATTGAGGTATTTTTTTTAAATTTAATGCATACAAAAATTGTAAATTATTTTAAAACATATATATTTGCCTATACGTTTGTATTTAAATATATTGTTATATATGTACTTGTGCTCACTCCCGCTCTATATTTTTACAAATAACGCTCTCGTGCTCTGACAAGCGGCACCCGCATTGTGAATTGAGGACTTGGGTACAATCTATAGAATTAATGCCATAAGGCAAACCATTCCAGATCTAGCTCATCTTACTATTTCGAAATCTTATTTGGAATGAACTCTTGACTGCTAGGATGGAACCTGCAATTTATGTGATAAAAATTATATTTGTTCAGCTTATTTATTAGAGCTCAGGAGGTAACAGTAGCATCACTTACCTGAAAACGCCATCGATTGAAGAAGATTTCTTCTCCCACCCTGTTTGTAACCCAATTTCCTTCGACCTTTCCACCTTCATATGCTGTTTTCCTTCACCCATTCTAACAAACCAATTTGGTCTTCCAGTTAAGAACATGAGATATCCCGCAACCAATCCAAATACCATTTAGCATAACTTTCCAAACAAATCCACTTGTAAATTTCAAATCATCTTCCTGCGGCAAAATCACTGGTGGCTGCTCTTGTGCCTCATTATCTCCACATTCCTTTGACATTGGAAATCCACATAATCCCAAGTTCCCAGCATATGAATCGTTCAAAAAGGTATCTAATTGTGTGCTTCTAGGTATGGGTCCAACTAGATGGTTCCTTGAAAGATTTAGGATTGCAAGAAATGTTAGGATTGTAAGTTGTCTTGGAATCTCCCCAGTGAATTGATTTGAAGATAGGTCTAAAGATTCAAGCACTGTTAGATTTTCCAACGATGATGGACTACGACCTGTAATAACTCATATTTGTTATTCTTGTAATGTCAATTAAGTTAAATGACATGCTATGCTCATGATTTAAGTTATTAATTTATATATAGATATGTAGGTAGGTGGAAAGAATAGTTAGTGGGTTAATGATTTTGAGTTGTGGGATGATGGCTACAAGAACATGTCATCTGCATAGAAGAGAAAAGAGAGGAGGAAAGGAAGAGAGAAGAAAGGGAGAGAGAGAAAAGGAGAAGAAAATAAAATAAAACAGGATAGGGGTTGTTGGTTGTATGGGTTGGTCGGCCACCTATGCCAGTTTGAACATGGGGTGTTTTGTCCATGAGTGGGTGAGCTGTCTAGAAGGTAATTGGTGCATAAATTATCTTTGGGTGCATGTGTGTGTCGTGTGTACCATATGTGAATTAGTGTATTAATGGCCAGTTATGGTCTTGAAGAAGGAGCAGGAAAATAGAGATGTAATCCTAGAATTTTAGAATTTTAGAGAGAAAGAGAGAGGGGCTGCGGAAAGAGAAGGCTTGCTTGTTACATTGAGATTTCTTGGCAATTCAAGGTAGGGTGATAGAAAGACTCCATTCTTTCAGTTCTAGTATGTATGATTGTTTATTATACTCTGCATAATCTGGTGTTTGCACAAAATATACATCTTTGTGGGTATTGGCGTGATTAGTTTTATGAGGGATCAGAAGGCTAAAAGCTTTAATGTGTATCTTGAATGAACCCATATGAAAGTGCATGGTGGCAGTGCAATGTGCGTGTGGCTATGGTGATAATACAATGATGGGTAGTTGGGTTATATCTTGGGTTGTGAGGGGAAGATATCAAGAATCTGATCAAGTGTTTATTGAGGCTTTTGGTTATTATTGAACGAATTGACTACACTAGTGGATGTATATATAGTTATAGTTATAGAGATATATGTATATATAATATTTTTATATATAGAGATACATATGTAGACTTCAGGATGTTGTGTTCGTGTGATTGTGTGTGTTTTGGTCTTGATAAATGAAATAGAATCCGTGGATAAAAGGGAATGTCAAACCAGTGAATTTCTTGGAGCGTGACTATAAGGGTGTTCGGCCATGGTGGTTGTCGTGGAACTGGTTCATTAATGGTGCTGGCTAGTTTTGAAAGCTAAGGAAAAATAGCTAGCAATGGCCATGGGAAGAAGGGAAAAGAGGAGGAAAGAGGAAAATGAAGGAAATAGGTGGGATTTTTGTTAGGGAGCCAAAACCAGATTTTTGGAGAAAGAAACAGGGCTGGTCGGCTGGGTTGGGAAGAAGACCTGGGTATAAAATCTAGTGTGGGCATGCTCACCGTAATATGGTGCATCTGGGACCTCCGAGGCAGATCACAAGTTTCTGAAACACCTTACCCTAAGTTTTTCGATGTGTACATTTTTGAATTTAAAGTTAGTTTTAGTTAATTTCAGTCGTAGAATATGTATTAATATTAGGTGTTTTTTTTTGTAATTCAGGTAGCACTCGTTAGTTTTGCGTTGTGTTTTCGGGTTCACATTATTTGGACATCAGGTGAGTGGTTTGCCTTGCTAGTATGAGATTTGCAAATTTAATCCCATGCATATGAGATTTGCAATAAATGATTTTAATTATCACAAGCATTTATTTTACTAAAAAATTAATGCTTTATTTTGATATGAGAAAAGTTGTTACCATTTGAGAATGAGCATGAGAAGAGAAATGCAATATTTAATTACTCAAGAAAGAAGATTATTTATTGAGAAGATTTTCAAAGATACAGTTTATTTTATTAAGAAAGTTCTTTCATGCATGTTTTAAAATTATTTTATTAAATGGTGCAAACTTTATGATATTGTGCTTGAGACTATTACTGAGAAGTCTAAGAGATACGCCATCTCTTTGAGGTAACTTTGACAATTAGGAGGTAAACCTAGTTCTCAATGGTTGTAGGAGAACCTCAACTGGATCGCCTTAGGGAAAAGACCCAGATGCCACCCTAAGGTGACTCTAAGTGCGATATGGATCTACTGAGCTTAAGCCTCGAGATGAGATTTGGCATCGAGATATTGAGATTTGAGATACAAGTTACTCTTGGTTTCTTGAGCTAGTGCACTT
Organism: Euryodendron excelsum; assembly: GCA_033060915.1. Taxonomy (NCBI): domain Eukaryota; kingdom Viridiplantae; phylum Streptophyta; class Magnoliopsida; order Ericales; family Pentaphylacaceae; genus Euryodendron; species Euryodendron excelsum. The sequence goes on along the minus strand of CM065393.1, from coordinate 31,799,840 downwards.
ATCATATTCGCTAGTATTATTTATATTTAAGAGAAGATATTTTGTTTTAGCATTGAGTTGTAAGTTGTTCAGAGATGATTTTGCTTCATTATTGAAATTATAAGATTTACTTATTTTACTTTAAGATAAGCATGCAAAATGTATGAATGTGTATTGAAAAAGTTTTTAAAGAAGTTCTTTTAGCTCATTATCTACTATATGACAAATTGTATTTTCAATTATCAAGTGTATTATTGCAAGATTTATCATTCACTGAGCTGTGCGCTGACACTTATTTAAAACAGGTGAGCAAGATGATCGTTAGAGATGGACTTGCAATCAGGAACCTTTGAATAGAGACCTCCATAGGATTTTCTTATTGTCTTACGCTAGTATACAGTCTTGTGTTAATTATGAGACTTGAATATTTACAATAACTAATTTTCTGGTGGTTTTCAAAAATAGTATTGTCATTTGTTTTATTGTTCACTTTTTGGATGATCGAACATCCTGATTGATTTGATTTGATTGAGTAAGAGAAATTGCCACTAGTATGGTATTTTATTTGTTATTATTACTTGAGCAGGTATTAGGCTTCGAGAGTCATGGGCTAAGGCTCTGTGGCTCTCGGCTGATCCCATCTCTAAGTGGGGTGTGACACGACTCATAAGGCTATTATGAGATATATTAAGCAATCGAAGTCCCTATAGCACTCCAATGAAATTTGGAATCTCTCAACTGAATGTGTTGTTGGAGAAGTCGATTGTCGTGAAGATAGCTAGAATATACACTTGTTCAATCTCCACCCCCTTATAGACTAGCTCTATAGAATCTCGATAATAATTTTGCCCCATATATTTTGACTCCATTTTAGTGTCATCCACATCCCTTATAGCTTTGAAATTGTGAAAATATGTCGTTGGCAAAAAGCCAGTAAACTCATTGTGAGAGAGATCGAAAAGTCAAAGCTTAGGGAAGGGAAATGCAATTCCAAAAGTGCCTATAAGACCATGAAATCTATTGGACCGCAAGACAAGAACCTGCAACTCTGGAAGAGTCCCCAACCAGTTGGAGAATGTATCATTTATCTTGTGGTCTCCAAGGTCTAGAACTTCTAAGCATTTATAGTTGGTTAATGATGGCGGCACTGGTCCTTCCAAATGATTGCCATTTAAGTTAAGATTCCTTAATCGATTGCCCTCTGCAAATTTTGTTGGAATAATACCATAAAAGCCATACATCCGAAGATCTAACACTGAGAGAAAATTGCTTAAGTTTTCCAAACATTGTGGAATTACACCACTCAAGTTGTTGTGAGACAAATCAAGAATATCAAGGGAACTCAAATTGCAAATAGATGAAGGGATGTCTCCAGTAAATTTATTGTGTGAGATCAAAAAGTAAAATGGGGTGAGTGGTGGAATTGGCAGTGGTCCTTGAAGGTAGTTATGGGAAAGATCTAAGAAACTAAATAAAGTGTCCCAAACCCAATCTAGAACCTGGCCATGAATATTGTTTTTGGAAAGATCTAGTGCATGGAGATTCTTCGAGTTTCTCAAGAAATGTGGGTACTCTTTTATGTTGCAAGAGGACATACGAAACGACAAAAGATTGGGCAATGAAGTGTTGGTATTGCCATCACTACTTACTAATAGATTGTTTTGGGAAAGATCGAGGTACTCAAGTTTTTTGAGGTTTGAGATTATGTGTAGATCCACAACACCACTCAAATTATTTGACGAAAGGTAGAGGCATGTCAGGTTTGCAAGTTTTGAAATTGACTACAGAATGGGGCCTTGTAGTTCATTATTATGTAACACAAGGCACTGCAATGTTGATTTATTTTGGAACTCAGGAATTTGACCACCTTAGTGATTAGAACTCAAACACAATTCTACCAATGGGAGAAGCCCGCCTATGTTAGAGGGAATGTGACCTATTAGAGCATTATTCAAAATGTCTAAATAAAAAAGCTGTGTCATGTTGACCATCGAGTGTGAGAATTGGGCATTGAGTTTGTTATCTTGAAGAGCTAGAAAGTCTAGCTTTATGAGCTTACCAAAAACATTGGGAATTTCACCTTCAAGATTGTTTCTAGAAAGACTTAAGATGGTGAATTGCTCAAGATTCGAGAGAGTAGATGGTGTAGAGAATAGTAGGACTCGAATATCTATATTATTCACTATATCAGATTTATATACAATGTACACAAAGAGGAGTTACAAAGTATAAGGTTATATGATAATTGAGAGATAAAATTCAAACAGATGCTACAAGTATAAGATCACATTGTGTGTTATTTGACTTGATCGAGAAGCTCATACTTATCCTTAATATGCCCCCACAGGGTGAGCGTGCTATCACCAACGCTTATCTTGGAACATAAAAATTCAAACTGCCTCCGAGAGAGCCCTGTGGTTAAGATATGAGCTCTTTGGTCAACCGAAGAGATAGATCGAACAAGAAGTTGCTTAGATGCTACCTTCTCACAGACAAAATGAAAATCCACTTCCATATGTTTGGTGCGAGCATGAAAGATCGGGTTAAGAGTCAAATAAGTAGCACTGATATTATCACACCAAAGCAAAGGTGGATGTGGAAGAAAGATACCAAGTTCTTGCAGTAAGGATTGTATCCAAACAAGTTTTGTGGCTGCGGAAGCAATGGGTATATATTCAGCTTCAGTGGAGGATCGAGCAATAGTCCGTTGTTTTCTTGAGCTCCAAGAGACAAGATTAGAACCAAGATAAATAGCATAGCCAGTGGTAGACTTACGATCATCAGGACAACCGGCCTAATCAGCATTTGAATAAGGTTGAATGTGAATAGAAGAAGACGGCCGAAGCAGTAACCTATGATTTATGGTGTGTTTCAGATAACAAAGGATGCATTTGATAGCAGTCCAATGATCATCAGTGGGTTTATGCATGAATTGAGAAACTTTGTTCACGGCAAAGACAATGTTTGGGCGTGTCAAGCTGAGATACTAAAGTGCACCAACGATGCTATGGTAGTCAGTACCATCATGAAGTGGGGAGCTAGAATGAAGTGAGAGAGGTGTTGTGGCAATCAGAGTGTGAACCGGCTTGGCTCCATCATTAAGCAGCAAGTAACCAGCATAACACAGTGGCTGACAAATCAAGCAACAAAGTAAGGCAGCCTAGCCATATCAACAACAAGAGCAAAGGAAAGTATAGTCTCTGTCAGAACTGGGAAAACACAGATCTAAACTCAGCTTCAAGTCAAAGCCATTCTCTTCAAGAAAAAAGAACGTTACCACCAACTCATTGTTGTCACTGCCAACCCAGAACATTATTAACAGGAATTCAATCATATTGCAAAAGCTGGAGGGAAACTTGCAAAATGAAGCAGAGAGCACTATACAAATTGGTAAGTCATTGGGTATCAATTTCCTTGGAAATGAAGGCAATACAATTAAATATCTCATTGAGGCCAGTTGAAATGATCTAGTTAGGTCAAATAAGAAGAAGGGGGGTTCTGATGAAGGAAAGTGAATTACTGTGTTGCAATTCATAGGAGTGATACAGTTATTAATGAAGATTCTTACTTGGAATGTAAGGGAGTTTGGAAGGGACGAGAAAAGAAGGATGGTGAAAAAATTAATTAGGGAAAGAGAAATTAACATGTTTCTGGCACAAGAAACTAAATGGACGGACTATTGCATCAAAAAGGTCAAATCAGTATGGGGAATAAAGGATTGTGGTTGGCAAGCATCAACGTCAATAGGAAATTCTGGAGGGCTCCTTCATGTCTGGGATAAAGAATTCTTCTCCCTTGATTCTTCTATCATTAATTACAACTTCATTCTAATAAAAAGGTAAAATTTTGGGGCACTTTGAACGTGTAATAGTTAACTATTATGGTCCTAATGATGAAGGGGAAAGGCTCTGGTTATGGGACCTCTTATCAAGCTTAAGGAAAAAATTTCAGCTAACATAGTGTCTGGGGGGTGACTTTAATGAGGTGCTCAAGATTGGGGAAAGAAAATGTTGTGTTAGAAGTACAAAAGGGATAAAGTGCTTTAAAAATTTTGTGTAGGATAATGACTTGACTGATATTCCAATGGAAGGTAGGTTGTTCACTTGGACAAATAAGTAAGCTGATGAAAAGTGGAGTAGGTTGGACAGATACCTACTTTGCAAGAGTTGGCTGGACAAATGGAATTGTACTCAATGGGGACTATAGAAAAAGCTATTTGATCATTGTCGTGTCCTCATTTCTGATGAAGTCAAGGATTGGGGCCCCAAACTTTTTAAAGTCTTTGATGCCTGGTTAAACCTCAGGGATTTCAAAAAGATTGTATAGTCTTTATGGGAATCTACTCAGGTGCAAGGATGGGGGGATATACTCTGCTTAGGAAGATGCAAGCACTAAATAGGAACATTAAGATATGGAAGAACAACAATTCTGGTGATATAAAAGTAAAGATTCAAGCTCTTATTGACTCAATTCATAAAATTGATTTATAGAGTGAAATGGGGACATTGTCTGAAGAGGTAATGGCATATAGAAGGCAGTTACAAGTTGACTTATGGAAAACCTATAGAATAGAAGAATCAATGGCTAGACACACTTCATTTTTTTTATAATTCTATGAAAAAGAGGTTCAGAAGGAATTATATTAGGCAAGTATACTCCAAAGGGATGATTCTTAGTGAACCTACCCAAGTAAAATTGGAAGCAGCTAGCTTCTTCTTAGATCTCTTCTTAGAAAATGGATCCTTAGGCCTAGACTAGAAGGTACTTTTCCCACCATGTTGAAGGCTGAAAGTTCCAAGTGGCTTGAATCAACCTTCTCTATGGAAGAAATATGGAAAGTTGTGAATGAGTGCAATGACAGTAAAGCACCTGGGCCCAATGGATTCAATTTTAACTTCATCAAAAGGTTCTGGCATATTCTAAAGGGAGACATCATGACCTTCATGAATGAATTCCATTCACACGAAAAGCTTGTTAGAGGTATTAATGCATCCTTTCTCTGCCTAGTACCTAAGTCTGAATTTCCTGATTCCTTATTCGATTACAAACCTATAAGCCTATTTTCCTCCATGTATAAGATCTTGGCTAAAACATTAGCGAGTAGACTCAGGATTGTAATACATGAAATCATAAGTGAATCTCAGACATCATTTATAAAGGAAGGCAGATCCTTGATGGTGTTCTTATAGCAAATGAAACCATTGATTATTGGAAGAGAAACAAAAGATCAGGGGTTGTGTTAAAGATTGATTTTGAGAAAACCTTTGATTCTGTAAATTGGAAATACTTGTTAGATATGATGTTAGGTTTGGGATTTGGTCACAAATGGTCAAGATGGATTCAAGAGTGCGTTTCATCTAGCACTATCTCAGTCTTAGTAAATGTCTCCCCATCTAAGGAATTCAAAGTTATAAGAGGGTTTAAGCAAGGTGACCCTATCTCTCCTTTCCTCTTTAATATAGCAGCTGAGGGATTGAATATCCTAACACAAAGAGCAAAAGATCAGGGCTTAATAAAAGCGATTGATATAGGATCATAGAATACCAATAGCTAATTTGTGTCCCGCCTATAATTTATAGATGACACCTTGATATTCTGTAATGTAGATCTAAAGGAGCCTGCCATTTTGAAGAAAATTTTAAGGTGTTTTGAGATGATATCAAGTCTTAAGATTAATTTCAATAAGAGTTTGGTTAGTGGTATAGGTTTAGATGACTCATTCTTGAAATAGGCTACAGATTTATTCAAGTGCAAGATGGTTCACTTTCCTATAAGGTACCTGGGGCTACCATTAGGAGCTAACCCAAGATCAATGAAAACATGGAAAAAAGTTCTAGAAAAATTCAGAAAAGAGGCTATCCTTGTGGAACAGGAACCAGCTCTCAATGTGAGGTAGAATAACTCTAATTAAAGCCACTCTAGCTAACCTACCAGTCTACTATCTATCATAATTTAAAATGCCTCAGAAAATTTGCATGAAGCTGGAAATGCTGCAAAGCAAATTCCTTTGGGGGTACACTGTTGGCAAGAAGAAGATCAAATGTATGAATTGGAATCAAGTAACTCTTAGCAAGGATTTGGGAGGCCTAGGGATTTCTTCATTGAAAGTTAGAAACCATTCTCTTCTTGTAAAATGGTGGTGGAGGTTTAGCAATGAAAAACAAGCCTTATGGAGGAGATTCATTTGTGCAAAGTATCATCTGTGTCAAAACTCTTGGACCCCTCTGGAAGTAAATCCTATAAAATGCTCAAGGATTTGGCAAGACATACAATCAGTAGGAGGGAAGCACAATGCTTTAAGCTTAATCTTACTAGATAACCTACATCTTAAATTGGGCACAGGTGAATGTATAAAATTTTGGCATGATCAGTGGGTAGGGAGTAAGCCTTTGAAAATTCTATTTCCCAGATTATTCTCCTTATCCACTCAAAAAGGTGAGTATATCATTTTTGTGTTTGCCACAACAGGTACCAACTGGAATTTAACATTCAAAAGGGACTTACATGCTTGGGAACTTGAATATCTGCTAGAGTTGAGAGCCTTTTTTTCTCTCTATCTCCCCAGATCCTAGCAAAAATGACACCATTGATTACACCCTAAAAGTGTAATCATAGGCTCTTAATTCACACTTTGTTAGATTTATATTAGTGTTAATTTCCTTATTTTAATTAGATATTTGTTTGATTATGTTTTGTGTGTGCTTTGTAGGTTATATAAGCTAATAAAGGTAAAAAGAAAGTAGGAATAATCAAAGTGTATTCAAGGCGAATAAATTGGTCATCAAAATTCAGACTCGTCTCGGTATTCTGGCCATATCTTTTTACTCCAATGTTCGATTAAGCTGATTTTTGTGCCATTAGAAAGAAGACTTCAAGGGCTACAATTTGTCCTCTAATGTGCATTAGCTGAATCGGCCTCTAAGGTGGTCAAAATCAAGCTTCAAGGTGGACGGATGAATAGTAACCGATCGATTGGTTTGGCAAACTTCAGAGAGGGTGTTTTACTGATCGATCGGCCGATCGATCGGTGAATAGTACCCGATTGATCATGAACAGTGCCCGATCGATTGGTGAACAGTACCTGATCGATCGGTGAACAGTACTCGATCGATCGGTGAACAGTAAAAAATAGTGAACTGACTGATCGAACGCTACAATTACCGTTCGATCGGCCGTTCGATTGGTGAACAGTGCCGATCGATCGGTCGATACAGATCTGGAACTTAAAAGTTGTGTTGTTCGAAAAAAAATGGAGAGGAAGATTTTTTGGGCTTGTAGCAGCCAAGGGGGCGGCATGAAAGGCTCCTCCAAGGTTGGTTTTTATGTTTTTGTGTATTTTTAGCTTAGATTTATATTTGTAATGTTAATGTAGGAGTAAAAATTTTAACTTTCTTTTATTGTAATGTATTTTCCTTTACTTTCTTGTCATTTTCTCTCAATATCTTAGCAACCAAACACTAGTTTTACTTAGTTTAATATTATATTTACCTTCATTTATGCTCTTTATTATGAATTCTAGTAGCTAAACATCTCTTGGGTGTGATTGTGAAGATCCACCAAGGATTTTCAAGTATTTCAATGGGGATTCATGAACTTCAAAGTTTTATTCATAGATTTGTATAGTTCTATTTGGTTGGGTGTTAGATTTATTCAAAAACTTAGATTCATAACCCATTTGGTAATATTTATGCACAATTCAACAATTGGTATCAATCTTGCACATTTATAATGTTTGCTTCTAGGGTTCTATTAATTGGTTTAATCCCTACACTCAACTAAATCTGAACTCAAGGTTTTATGGTCAAAATATTCCGAATCAAGAATCCACGGTGTGATTCTTGATTTGAGTTATAAAAATCATCTATTGAAATTCTTGTTGTGAATTGGTGGATTGAATCAATCATATCCAAGCTTTCCATTTTAATTGCTTTACATTTAATTGCACTAGTTAATTACTTTAATTTTCATTGCACTAGTTTAGTAAATCAAAACCCCATCAAAAGCAAAAAGATTTTCGGTCCTTTTATTTTTTCATTTTAATTTAGATCAAATTCCCCACATAATTGCAATTTAATCCTATGTTAGATAAGTGTGAGTTGAGTGCTAGAGCCTATATTTGGCCAGGTCCCTTGGGAGAGAACGATACTGGATTACCGGTTTATACTTCATCGCAACCCCCGTACTCTTGCGGGATACTAACTCCATTTTGTAGTTTTCGGAGCGAGTCAACCATCACATGGGGGGCTGGTCATAATGGAACTTACTCTTGCATCTCTTTCTGCAGAGCTTATGAAGCAAGCTTAAGCCTGCCTGATTATGAGTTCAGGTATATTTAGAAAATTAAAGTTCCTCCAAAATCTATTTTTTTCTGTTGGTTAGCATTGAAAGGAAGAATTAAAACCAAAGACCTTCTCCTAAAGAGACTCTGCATATAGCAAGAAAGTGATGCTCTTTGCCCTCTCTGCAAGGAAAATGCTGAGAGTGCAGATCACCTCCTCCATTGTAGATTTTCATGAAAAGTTTGGTCTTCACTCTTATATTGGTGGGGGATCCATTGGGTATGTCCAAAGGATCTAAAGTCACATATGCAATGGTGTTTTGGTTTCAGATTTAGGAACACTAAGAAAACAATCTAGCAAGCTTTGTTTATTGTTATCATCTGGAAGCTATGGCTAATAAGGAATGACGTGGTATTTAACCAAGCACTCCCCGACTGGTCTAAGGTTGTTGAAAGTATTAAAATTCTCTCTGCTTTTTGAGTGAAAGCTGCCATGCCAAATGCAACGTTTTCTCTTCATGATTACATGTTCTGTCTACAAGGTGTTAGGGAGCTTAAATGTTAGCTAAGTGTCCTATTTAGATTGGCTTCTTGCCAATACTCTCCTGTTATTGTTGCTACTCTGAGTTGAGTGGGCTTTATCTTTTTCTGTTAAGCTACTTGCTACTTCTCAGTCTTGATACTCCCCTCCTCTTTTCTTGTACCTTTTATTCTTCAATGAATTTTGTTGTTCAACAAAAAAAAAGGAAAAAATGAATATCACCCAGATCCTTGAGAGCAAAGCCAACAGAAAGTGCACGAATAAGAGAAGAAATAGCTTTTGAATTATTCCCAGTGACCAATGATTCATCCACATAGATTACAAAATGAATGACAATCCCACCAGCATGATAGATAAGCAATGAGGCATCAGTTTTAGAGGTAACAAATCCATGTCCTAAAAGAAAGCAACTCAACTTTGGTACCGGGGTGCTTGGAGCAAACCATAAAGAGATTTTTTAAGCAAGCACACATGATCAGGCTTAGAAGGATCAGCAAAGCCAGGAGGTTGAGCCATGTACACTGATTTAGTGAGCTCACCACGAACAGGCGTTATGAACATCTAACTGCCTAATGGACCGCCCACAGGAAACAGTAATTGAGAGCACAATGCGTATGGTTGTTGGTTTGACAACTGGACTAAAGGTTTCCTTGAAGTCGATACCCTGCCGTTGATGAAAGCCCTTTGCAACAAGTCGGGCTTTATACCGATCAAAGGAACCATCGGGTTTCTGTTTAATTTTAAAGATCCATTTACAACACCCATTTACGGCCTACCACATTTAGATCCAAAGAAGAGGGGACAAGATGCCATGTGCCATTACGAAGAAGGGCATTGAACTCGTCATCTATTGCCGAACGCCATTCAGGAATTTTAGAAGCTTGGTTGTAGGAAGTGGGTTCAATGGGCTCAAGAATATGATGTTTTGTAGCAGTAAGGGTGAATCGAGTGTGTGGAGGTTTAAGACTACCAGTGCAAGAGTTAGTGAGCATAGGATGTATGCGGGCAGGGGGTGGTGGGATTAAAGGTGATTGCGGTGGTG
>CM065393.1:30935000-31167500 GCA_033060915.1 Euryodendron excelsum | reverse complement strand
GTTTTATGTTTGTTTTTATCACCTCCGAGTAATCTTTGTGATAATGCTTTTAGGCTTGTTTTGCTATTCCATGTTTGTTTTTTTCCACACCTAACCACTTGGGGTGTAAGTGGATTTTTAGGCTAGGGTAGGATTAGTGTCTTGTTTGTCCTCTCTTTGAGAATTTGGATGCCTTTGAGACTGTGTCTCGAGCTTATTGTAAAATCCTTTCTTTTGGTAATAAAATACTCACTTACCAAAAAAAAAAAAAAAAGATAAAAAACATTGAAATTCTGCAAAACCACATTTGCTTGCTTGCAAAATTACCACCATAGCTTTTCTTCACAAGTGAGATTATATTCTAAGAAAGTAGACAAGAGTATGAAACAACATAGGTTCGTTATGAGACAAAAGTTTCTAAAATTATATATGCTTTTGTTCTCGTTGTACTAATCTTGAAAAGGATAATATTGCACTATAGGTTTCGAACCAGTCGACTAAATCTTGTTGGTCATCTGTAAGAAAATAAGAATTTTGAGAAATATCAAAACCAGTTAATCTAATATTGATAGTTTGATATCTTTGAATCACCACATATGCCATCTAAAAATTTATTCTGCACCAAGAGTCCAACAAGACCTATATCATTAACAAAATCAGTATTAGCTAAACTTTATTATCACACAAGTCACAATCTAACATTACCTTCTCTGACTTGGCTTCTATTAGACTTGCAATCTGTAACAATCAACACCACCTTAAAGCCAACATTCCGTACTAAGATAATTCCTCAATAGTAAGCTCAACCAACACTCCTACCGAGAGAATTTCTTGAGACCAGAGCTCTCACACTAACAACAATCAGGGTTATGAATACCTATAACAAGTCAATTTTTATTCGCAACTCAACAAGAAAACCATCAATCTATACTACCTCAAAAGTAAGTCCAACCTTAAGCGAGATGCGATATTGGTGATACGAAAACTTTCAATTACTAATATAATTGTATGTCAAAACCGTGCTAGTGAAATAATCAGCAAATTTTTGAATATCACATCTAATACTCTATGGCTATCTCTTATAAATATTCACTAATAAAACATCTAGTTAATCTGAAGTAGCAAAAACAATATGACATTGAAATTCTAGAAACTATCATCCAAAATTTTCCCAAAGTCTATACTAAAGTTCATTAGCATTTCACCACCAATTCAGCAACCAAGTGTAGCCACAAAACCGAACCATATCAACCATTTAAGATAAGTATGAAATTCTTATTAATGTTTTTGCAGTAAAACACTATATCTACACCAATAGCTAGAAACATATTTCTTCTTAACATTCATCCATTGGTATACCTTTACATATAATAAGTCTGACATAATCCAATAAATAATCTTCATGATCTTCATTTGTAGACATCGCTTTAGTTAACCCAAATGTCATAGAACAATCCCTTAGGAGATCAAAAATTAAGATTCCCATCATCCATGATATCTCATAAATCTCAATCTATAAATAACAACTCTGGTTCAAATGCACAGACATATAAAATGCTTAGGATCCTCAAACTTCATATTCAAAAAGCATGTAAGAATTATCATGATCTGTTATCTCATTTCTTATGAGTCCCTTCTTCAGCCAGTAATTACAAGATCATTAAGTTATGCTCAATACATTTTAGTCTTCCCACAACAAATTTTGTCCATTCTACCAAGAAATACTAGTGTCACCCAAATATTGGCCTACATATTATAAGCAATAATCTCCTTCATCCCATGTTGTGCACAACCTATGCTGCTAGAATAGTTAGTGAAACTTCTAATAACAATTACCTTACGAACATGAAGGCACTAAATTCTCCAAATATATATACATATATATAGATATAGATATATACATCTGCATTATGTAAGTATACAAACCAAACCAACCATTATATGGATACTCTATGATTACTTTACCAAAAATCAACCCAAACTCTAGTACAAGTGAAATACTAACCCATAAAAATTTAAAGTTCTATAAAATATAGCAAAACCAATCTTACCTCCAGGAATAAACAGACCTCTAGTCTCAAGAACCACCATAAAGGCTTCCTTCTCCTATAAATTTTCAGTACATATTCTCTGAAATCTAAGAGATAACAAAAATCATAAAACTTTTGAACTCTAATAGTTATCATGGGAAGAATTTCAAAACCCCATAATGTCTGACCATTTTATCACCAACCAGACGATGACATAAAGTCATCTCACTGAATTGTATCAACCATCTATAAGCACAAAATTTGAACTCCTCAATAAATCTCTTATTGACATCTTTGCACTAAAACCATTATAAGGACCGCTAGAAACATATTTGACATTAGCTATGATCCCTTTAGTGTATCTTCACATTTAAATACCATCACATAGGCCAAGGTTGAAATGCCATACTCTTTACATCTGTTGATCTCGTTAACATCAGAACTGTAAAATAATCCCTAAAGATTGTAGCCAAAATCCTCATGATATCTCGAATCTCAAAAATCCCACTCTACCAGTACCAATTTCAATTCTGTATATGTCACTTATTAAATGTTAAGATCATCAACGTTGTAATCAAAAGTATGTAAGAAAGCTAAAATCACTTTTGGGACTATACTCTGTTAATTCCTTCCATGCAAATTCTACCATTGACCAATAATCTACACGATCAGGTACATTTGTTCATCAACTAACGTATAATCATCTAATTTCTTTCCACAATAATATCAGCCGATACTACTAATTAAGTGATACCAGTGATACCTAGAAATTGACTTACTCGAGTTATAAACCAACTACTTCATCAAACCACCTTCTGTTCATTACTATTCTACCTAAATAGTATGTGAACTTTCTGACAATGAAAACCCAAAACAGGAAATATTTCTTATAATTTCATTCCCCCTATAATTGGGTAAGAGTAAAAATATCTACACATCTAAAGTTGTGAACCATTAGTCTACAAAATCCACTCCAAAATTTTTCACAACTCGGGTAAACCATAAATCATATAAAATCAATATCAACTTACAAAACTAACCATCGACTAAACTCCATCTACCCTATCAAATTAATGAACATTGAGGAGCACAAACCAATGCAATCTAATATTTACTCTCCTTGCTCGCACTTACCGGAGGGTAGTCCGCAAGATTTAAAAAAAAAACCTCTTTATAAAATATGTAAAACTCAGAAGTATCCCTATTAAAATCATATCTCCAACTCACGTATTACCACTAAACGAAAAATTATCTCCAACTCACGTAATACCACTAACGAAAAGTTCAACATCATTAAAGCTCAAGATAAAATAACATAACTCTAATTACTTTAGATCGCCACCTTTTTACTACCTATTACAGACATCACATAAACTCACAAGTATCACTACATAACATCCGTAATCATAAATTCACAGGAGAAAAACAACGGCCCAAATTCATCATCACAAGATTACATGGCTTAAAAAAAATTGAAATTTTATATTTATAACCACCGAAAATTTATCTAACTTCATATAATTTAATAAATCATTCATAATTACACAAATAAAAATAAAAATTACAAGAGTTAAAATCCAGGTCTTAACAGCCACCTTCCAGATGATGTTTAGCCCTTAAACAATTTTCCCTCGCTCCACTGAAACCTTGCTGAAACTAATTTCTTTCAAACTCTTTCAAATTTTGCAAGATGTAAGAGTGTATACGATAACTTCAATAGTATTACCAAATGGGATCCCCCATCATATCATATAATATCAAGCCATGAAAGAAGGTTTATTCCTCTTCTCAATGCCATGCTCTAGACAATAAATGAAGTCTCAATAATAGGAAAATTAATGACAGGTACAATCAGTGCTCTGAAGTGACCAAAAGAATTAGAATGTATAGATATAGCTGAAGCTCACATTTTTATGTCTATTTATATCATAAACTAAGTTCTGTTTAATGCATAATATAAATCAATGAAATTCATTGAGGAAAACGATAAAAGGAAACATTTTGAGTATACATAGATGTTAGAGCTTGCGCCATTACTTACACAATTACAGCAGCGCTATTACCGCATCATGACAATATTAAACGGATGATATCTTCCGACAACTTGAATGACTTCTCTGTTTCTTCCAAACAATGGTTCTTCTCCTCTCTCGTCCAGCTCTGATTGAACCCCACATTTTGTATTATACACCAGGAAGATAAACAATGTAATTGTATGAACAGATTAACTTATATCAAAAAGGAAAAATTGGAGATAGCTCAAGCAAAATATTAGAAAAACAACAGGAGAACTAACTCAGCAACTCTGTTCAGCTTCTCCTTCACATTCTTCAACAGTTGGGAAAGATCACCATTCCATTTGTAGAATTCTAAGTCCTTGTTCAGTATCTTCTCAGCTATCTGAAATAGAAGAACCAAAAAGAATTTTTGACTGCTGGTCGGAAACTGAAAATTCAATTAAACTTTGCTCTGCTGCATCTTAACGAAAATTAGATAGCCAAATGAATTTGAATCACCATCTATTAAAATAAAACTACAAATAAGAATAAAAAGGACTTTGCTGACAAGGGGAACTTATTGTTGACTTTGTACTGCAGCTACTGCCAGAACAAAAGCAGGTGCAGTGCACGTGAATGGCCAGGTAGCATACCAATAGCAGCAGGGGTGCACTCCAAAAAAAAATAAAAATTTTATTCGTAGATTGACAGTCATGACGAAACAAATGAGCACAAATGTTACAAATGATGCGAAAAAGGGTGCAAATTCAAAAGCAGAAAAGAATCTTCAGGTTTTTGCTTCGAACCCTACTTGTATTATGGTTACTATTATAATGTTTTGTTCTTTGGGATAGATAAAGGGAACTGCTTCACCTGTACTACAATGCCTATAGTTTGCTAATTTAACCGGACAATAGATACATTACCGCAATAGTTAACTCATAGATAATGAATTATTGTGTGAAGTGAAGGACCTGTGTCTTAAACCTCATATAAGTCCATGGCCACAAAGTTACAATGGAAACAGCCCCTGCATGAAAAAGTGTCGTTTGGAGATAGTGTTAACATACCAATCTGATTTTAGCATTCAGGGTACTTAGGTACCTTTGTCCCCATCATTCGACCACCAGCAGCATGGCCAAAGTATATAGTATAGAAGTGGCAAATCAATGCTTGAGGATTTTTCTCCACTAATTCCTCAAGATAATTAGCATAACTAACACCAGGACTTGATGGTTCAGGAATTGTATGACCTTGCTCTTTAAACCATTCCAAATCTTTTGCCAGACTTTCCGATCTCTCCAATCCTGAGTTCCTGAGCTCAGCATCTGCCGGAAATAAACAACAAAATAGTCTGAGGCATCTAGCTCTGTAAGGGGTGAAAAAAACTCAATGACTAGATCATCCATATCTAAATTCCTAACGTTACAACTTTCAAATAATAAGAGCAATTTGAAAAAAATTATTAACTCTTTTTGTGACTTTAACTACCCAACATGAGGTCAAAAAATATAGTGCTTTAAATATCTCTGATTTTATTATTACCATCTATTTTATGAAGAGTTCATAAACTTTCATTCTAAATTTCTGAAAATAAGAGTGCATTTCAAATTAAAATTCAAGGATCACTAATTCGATTTAGATAAGTCAACTCAGTGAAGAGATTTCAGCATTCAAAGCACATTTTAGGGGCGATTACTCAACCGTTATATGTTCTGCAAACCAACTGAAAAAAAGTCCTTTATTCTTAATGTGGGTCTCATGTTTCTTAGGGGCATAGACTGACACCAGGCAAGCTCGAAAGAGAAACCTTAGCCGATCAAAGGCTTAAATTTCCCACTGTTAATGTCAAGACACACTTCATGCCTTGAGTTTGGTCTTGTGAAGGCATGCTCTGCTAAAACATCAATTCAGATTACCAATCAAAAAATTGAATAATATTAATCAAAGTTAATTACAGTAAATTTTACAAAATATGTGCCCATGCATAGCAGGAGCATGGCAAACAAGGGAGAGAGATGGGAAACTTTCTACATTAGTTCTAAAGGATTCCAAGAAATGGCGATAATATAGCAAAGAGAAAAAAAAAAAAAAAAAGGAATTGACCAAGTGCTTGGCTTTTTTTGTTTTTTTTTTTTCCTTCCTTTACAGTACAACCCTAGTGGTAATGATACTTCCTAGAAAGAGACAAACGTAGCACCACACTATCTGCTACTGGCTTAAAAAAAACTTGAAACTTCAGTTTCCATGAATGCCTATTTCATCAGAAATATAATAGCAGGGAGATATTGGAAGGGAAAAGTTTGGGCTCAAGATTAAACTACCCCAGAAAACTAGTTCTCTCAATTCTCAAAAGTGCTAAAAATCTAGTCTTTCGCATTAGATCAAGAGAACTCAATGACACTGATATAACTAACTAAACCATAACCTAATCAATGACTTACAACTTCAATAACAACTAAACATTCACTTAAATAGAGATCTTAAGAATTCACAATTTAAACGTAGTGTAAGCTTCTTAAAGTATGGACAGATGAATGCCTTCTCTTTGTCCAATAGGGGCTATGAGTTCCAAAATGGCCCCAGAACATGGATGAAATGAATGCCCTCAACATAACAAGAGAAAACATCTAGAATTTCAATGCAGCAGTATTGTCATGTCATTATGCTGATTTGGTATCCCAAGTCAATTATACCATAACAAATGCATGTGTTGAAATCCTAATCATTACGACACATTATTAGTTAACGGGGTAGTTGGATAAAATCTCTCATTAATTTTAATATATGTATTTGACATGATGTGATTGATTTATGATATCACGCCAGTAAAATGACATTATACCACTGCTTCATTGAATATTTTCTCACACACCACCTAGCCATCTGTTCCACATTTCTGAATTAGATGTTTTCGAAGCTTAAATTCATCAAAGCTTACAGTCAGGAAAAGCTGCTTTTTCGACAATCCTCTCTAGTGTATCATACCAACTTGCTGTCCACAAGAAATCTCAAGTACCCATCAACGGTAGGCTCCCATTTCACCACCGGCAGACCCTCAGGCTCCTTCTCCCCCTCCTTCGACTGGTCTTTGGTGTGCAATTTCATCGCCACAAACCTCATTTCCTCCACAAACACCTTCGCCTCCTCCGGATGCCGCTTGTTCGGCTGCTCCCTCGCCGTCGTCGCGGACACCACCACCACCATCTTCTTCTTTGCCGGGGTCGCCACCGCTCCGCCACCAGAGGAAGACTTCCCCGTAAAGCTCTGGAATTGGGGGTTTGTGAAGGACATGGTGTGGAGCTTTCTGGCCCTGAACTGGGTCTTGTTAAGGAGGAGTTGAGATTGAGAAATGGGTGTGATAGAAGCCATCACAAGGAACAGTATTTTGACCTGATTTTTAGAGAGTGAGAGAGTGAAATGAAGCTTCTTGACTATAAGATGAGAAGAGTGATGATGAGATAGAAAAAGGTTTGGCTTGGGATGGCTGTTCACGTACTCTTAATTCTTGAAGCCAAAGCGATAATCTATGTTACGTAGTTTTTGAAAAAATGTCGGTTGGTATCAATTTGATATTTAAATGTATGATTAAGATTACTCTTAAGGTTGTCAGATGTTTCTAATGCCTAAGACACAGATTTCATCTAATGGCCAAAATCAAAGTTTTTCTTCAATTTACCGCTCAGATCATTTGTTGCTTTCCTATTTCTCCCGAAGAGCATTAGGGAGCATCAATTAGTGCAGAGAATCCAAATGTCAGAATAATTATTTCCTTTAATCTATACAGCTAAGATCATTTTTAAATTCAACTTTTAGTTTTCACTAGGTCTCATTTACACAGACACTCTCTCTTCCTCTTTCTTCGTCTCTCTTTTTTCACTTTCTCCTCAGCTACTGCTCAGCTCTAGATGTAGGCAACATAGAGCATTCATTTGAAAATATGACGTTAAAACAGAGGGCTGTAACCTCTGGTGTAAAAGTTGGCAGATCTACACTAATGCCTTTAGTTTTCCGCCATTGAAGGACCTCGGCCCAAGATAGAGAGAGATGGTGGTGCTGAGTAGGCTTCGGTAACGGTGGCAAATGGGCAAGTTTGGGCGAGCGTGGACGGACTTTAAATAAGTTTTTTTTTATATGAATGGGTTCAATTCAAACTTGTCAAATTAGCAAGATGGTTGATTATGGACGGGTTACCGGCGGGTTAGTTTAAACTCATAAACCCATATTTGATCCATTAACATTTTAAACACAGCAGATTGTATCTATGGGCGGCAGTGCTGGACGGTGATTGGAGATGAGACTTTGACCTTCTACTGGCCTTTTAAACTTCTTTATTTTATGGTATTAACTTAATTTGAAATGTGACTTGCTTTAATTTCGTTTGATTGCTGGGAAAATGTATGAAAATATAAAGTCTTAAAACTATTATCTGCAAATTATTTTTCTTTTTAGCTTGTTTGGAAATTGGAGAAGTGAAGAGAATGGTAGAGAGAGAACGGGAACAGAAAATGAAGGGAATATATATTTTTTTTCCTGTATGGATTTGTAAAGAACATGAAGGAAAGTAAAAAAAAAGAAGAGAGAGAAAGAGTAATATTTTTCTTTTTGGTACTTTTCACTCCTTTTCTCTCCCAAGTAAAGTAAAAACAAAGAAAGAGAAAATTTTAATTATTTTCTCTTTCCTTTCCTCCCAAGTTTCAAGCAGGCTGAGTTGTTTGAAGTTTGGAGCCAAAACAAATGAGAAGCAGGAAGGCAAAAAAAAAAAAAAAGAACAAATATATATACATGTATATCGTTTTTGTTTTTTGTACCGCCCTTTTCCCTATGAATGAACTAATCACGTTCACTTTGAGGAAAAAAAACTGGTCACGTTCACTTGAAAGAAAAAACGAAAAACTGATCAAGTTCACCTTGAGAAAAAAAAAAAAAAAAAAAAAGACTGATTGCGTTCACTTTAAAAAAAAAAAATTGATCACATTTAGTTTCTTAGTGAGAATATTTGAAAATTTGAAGTAGTTTTTGTTCTAGATTTTTTCAATAAATAAATAAAATAAAAATATTTTTTTGTGATTGGTGGATTCTTTACACTTTTTTACTATACCCAATTGGTAAGCATATTCAACCTATTTAAACTCACTTTTAATTAATTGGGCTTGCATGATGCAGCCTAATTATAACCATTTGTGAAGTTGGATGGGTTTATATGGGTTTAATTAAGCAAATTCATGGACATAGATTGAGTTTCCCAGCCCTAGGCTTCTAATAGTGGTTTGATTTTAAAAAATAAAACCAGTTTAATAACAATACATAAGTTATAAAAATAAAATATTTTTGAAAGCCCTAAATTTTTTAAAACATCACATTCTTAGGTGAGAAAACTTGCGACATACCTAAATTTTCAAACATGACTTTAAAGTTTGAAGTTGAGTTTTGAAAAACATGTTTTATACGAAGTTTGCACTTTTCGATTTCGAGCAGTCTTGTTTTTAGACCTCACTTGAAAACATTATTGGACAGCATGAGTTTGAAAAATAAGCTGAAAAAAGGGCATTGAATTGGAAAACAAGTTAGTCGTAAAAAATTGTATGCATAGGTTTCAATGAATGGGACTGATGTCTGTTTATCGGTGGGGTGAGCAGCTGCTTTCACGGATAGGTTTCTTTATTTGTTTATCTAAAAATGAAAAATACTAACGTATGCATATGTTAGCAGCATTTATATTTTTGGTTTCACTTCAACTTACATATTCCTATGTACGGTTTTAATGGAAGTAATTGCTGTCGAAACTTACTTATTTTAGTTAGGTTGAGCTAACATGTGTCTTAAGAGCACATGTTAAGGTAGTTGAAATACATTATTTTTATATAATGAGTCTTACGTGTCTATCAATTCTAATACTATTCAAGGAGTCTTTAAAACTAAATATTAATTACTTTCAACTATCCTCTCAAATGGACAAAATAACTTTCATCCAACTTTATCCACGTATATACATATATAGTATTTGAAGGTCCACACAAAGACTCTCTCTAGCTATTTATTTGACATCATGATGATATCACTAATCAATCCGCCCAACAAAATAAGATTGTTAGATTAGGCTCTTTTTTTCATTTTTCATTTATTAATTTTTTTGTAGTTTATCCTTTGATTAATAAGATAAAAATTTGAAATTAAATTTAGAAATTAAAATCATAAGTAATAAAATAATGATATTGCACTATATTACCTTGCTTCATCTTGCTTGGTTTTATCTTCAAATATGTTCAAGGTGTGTAAAATGTGAAAAATACTAAATGTATATAAAAATAATAAGTAAAACACAAATAATAACTAATATTAGCCTGCAATTAGGGACTCCAATTATATTTTTTAGAGTACAATCATTAGTTATGAAGAGTAATAGTTTGATATGTATGCAATGTAATAAATAATTAAAAAAACTATTAAATATATTTACATTGCTTCAAAATTCAATAAGATTGCCTTTTCTTTTATTTTTTCCACAAATCCAATATCATTAACAACATATAAGTTCATTACACCATATAGTAATTATTATACATTTTTAATAACTCTACATGGGTGGGTGTGTACAAGTTTCCATGTAACTCAAACTCGAAATAAAGAAACAGGAATATAATTGAGTGAACCCATGATCTTATGACATGAGTGTGGACCACCACTGGCTAATCCCGCTTTTCATTATACATTATAAATAAACTCAATTATATGATGATATTATATCAAATTATGTCATATTTTTTTAATTTAAATGAGTTTTTTTATTATGAAGTATAATACGCAAAACGTTAGATACAAGTACTATGCAGTTCAAATTTAAGTAATTTTCATTCAATTTCAAATTTATATGAAAAACGAAAGTTTTGTTATTTAAATTTATATGCATTTGTTATACATTCAAGAACTAATTGGATGAGAATTTTTATTGGTTCCATATACAATTATAACAAAATCTTTAGGAGGCCCATAGTTTAAAGCATGCATGATTGCTAACAATTAGTTTTTGTTTTACATTTTTAAGCACCTTATTATTAAATAAGTTGGGCCCTACTTCATGTTCACATTCCACTCATTGAATGAAATTTGAGTCTATTAGTATTAGAAGTTTAGTTTTGTCATTTAAATTAATAGAGTAACATTAAGTTTAAGTGGTTGATATTTTCATAAAGCAATACATAAAAAGATGTAAAAAGGAATAAAATCTAATACAATAAATACTCCTTAACATATGCCCTTAGAGTATTTGTTAGTGTTTGCCTTTTTGTTAATTTGAATGACAATATTGACTTTATAAGACTATTAGACTCACATTCTTAATTTGGTGTAATATAAAAAGTAAATGGACCCACCTATTTAATGCTAACTTTTTTATCGGGTTATTGAATGCCCAGTAAGCTTAGCTCAACCGATCCACTTACACAACTAAGCCTTCGCATTTTGCATGCTTTAAATCATGGGCCCGCAATATGTTTAAACTACTGCTTCTAAAAATATTTTTATTTGAAGGACCAAAAATATATATATATTTATCTACTACTTTATTACATTTGTTTGTCAGCAATATGTGTTAAAAAATCATCTATCATAACACTAATTATTGACATATATGCATTATCTTACAAATATTACCTTCTTTCTACCAAAGTTTTATCAAATATTTGTATAATTCTGTACAATTATTTCTTCGTATATTTATGCAGAATTTTTTATTTTATTTTTTTTAAAGAAAAAATCATATCAAACCCTTATGTATTACATATCACACCTTATGAGGCTTGCACAAAGAGAGAGATTACTGTAAAAATATTTGATGTGAATGAAATATAAATGTGAAATAATGAGTATACTATGAGGCTTGCACAGACACATAAAGAGATTAATTTAAAAATGTTTGATGTGGATGAAATATAAATATGGAATAATTATTATATGGTATACTAAGATCATGTGTTGAGCTATGTGGAAAAAAAATAAAAAAGAAGGAAAATTTATTGAATTTTAAAGCAATGCGGAAACATTAGTTATTTCCTTCACTCTTTTATGACATTGCATATATATCAAATTTCTAGCTTCTAATCACAATTTGCGGATATATAAAAAAATTATTATCTCCTCGTTTTATTTATAATGTTTCTAGATACAATTTTTATTTTTTATCTTATCTAATGATAAAAAAATAAAAATAAAAAGGCCAGACTTAACTAGTTTTATTTGGTGTGATTGGGTTTTTTAGTGACATCATCATCATGATGTCAATTAAAATAGCTAGAGACAAAATAGTTGTGTGGGCCTTCTACAATGTTTACATCTTGGTCAGTTTAGTCATTTTAATAGGAGAGTTAAAAGCGTTTATTGCTTAACTTCAAAGAATGTTTTAAATGTTTGGGACTTGACGTAAATGTGAGTCTTATTATGTTACAATAATATTTTTTTAAATTTCTTAAATGTGTTAGTACAACCCTTTATATTAAAGCTTCAATAGTTCAATGAGTTTGTTTATTTGGAAAAAAAAAAAAGCAAAAACGTTTCGTTTATGGCAGTGCCACTGCTGATCAGATAGTACGTCGGCGTTTGGACTGGAAAAAGGGTAATAGGGGGTCGTTTTGGTTTTGTCTTGGTTTGAGTGGCTTGTGGACTGTTAATACTGAGGTTACCACAAATTTGGGAAAGAATAAGCCTTCGTTTGGATTGAGTAGTTGGGAGGAGAAGTGAATGATTTGAAATGGGGAAGTTAATTATATCGTAATTGGATAATTTTTAAAGAAGTAAGGAAAAGTAGATGCATGGGTGAGAGAGCTCACTTTTTAAGCATTTTTCTTTCTTTCCATTCTCCCCTAAAATTAGAAAGAAACGAAGGGAAAGTAAAGTGTTTGCTAGTATTTTATCTTAAATATCAATTATACCTATCAATTTATGATAGAAAAATATTAGAGTTTTATACACAAGATAGATATTATAGTAAAATTGTATTATATCATTCTCTTTCTTTTATTAATTTTTGTCAAATCAAATAAGAGGAAATGAATGTCTCCCTCTCTTTTCTCTTGGTTATTCAAACGAGATATAAGTATTTGTCTTCCCTTCTCTTCTCTTTCTTTTCCTTTTTCTCCTAACTAACACTTTCCTTCACCTATTCTCTCTTCTATCCAAACACAACATAACAGATTTGGGAGAGAAAATAATTGAAAAGGTTTGGATGAAATTCTACCATGTGAATGCACGTGCCATAAGTTTCCTTCATGGGTTTGATTGCGGAAATTATTTGGCTGTCGGATAGAAGGATCCACTGTATTATCAGAGCTCTACCATGTGAAGACACTTGACATAAGTTTCCTTCACGGGTTGGAGAAAGTATTTGGTTGTCGGATGGTGGATCCAGTTTCATTTATGGGTTTGATTGGATAAAATATTTGGTTGTAGGGTAAGAGAATCCACTGTATTATGAGATCTGAGAATGGCGACACGACAAATTTATGACGGATCGTAAATAGAAAAATTTAATTCATTCTTTGCCCCTAGCCAGCTACGGGTGGAATTTTCTGTCTCGTCCTCGCTCCAATTGGGTTTGAGACAGTCAAGCGGATTAAACTTATATAAAATTTTAAAATAAAAATAATTCTCTAACCCTATTTGAAATTATATATTTTTTCTCATAGCTGACTCTTAATTTTTATATTCATCAGGGTTAGAAATTTTGTTGTCAAAATAACCACAGAGTTTCGAAATAGAATGACATGGTCTCCCAAGAAGATAGAATAACTTTTCATTTGGGCATGAAAGTTTATCACAGGATGTATGTGGACTGTATGTAACCAATCTCGTCTGCAGTAATGGTTTTTTGAGCTTTTGATGTTTTTCTTTTTTATTAGCTTTTAACATTTTAGGTTTTTTATATTAATTTTAGGTAAGTATCAGTTAAAAATATGAATTAGTCTTCAAAGTTCAAACCCCATTTGGGGAGATGTTGAGGAGGGGTTGGAAGCCCTATTCAAGGGTTCTGCACCTAGTGTTCGTGTTCCTTGATTGACGCGACATGGTTTGTTCAGCTGATGAATCTTGCACATGGCACGAGCAGCTTGCTTTAAGTGAATATGTATGTGTGCCCATGCATAAAATTTTGTATATATACTAGTAGAGCAGCACCTGCGTTACATGTGAATGGTGCTCTATGATCGTTTGAAATATTAAATAACAATTTATATTTCATGCCTTTAATTTATATATATATATATATATATTTTGCTAAAATTTAGTTTTTCATGACTATGTTAGGATTGACAAAACCTATTCATATATCTTTCAAATTCTTGTCGCCAAATCTACTACGAAAGTAATGCAAGACATAATAAGTTTGCAATCTTGACTAACGAGTTGATATGCCCAGTTTTTACTCTTTGTTTTTTAGATTTTAAACCAATTGAGACTAGTCTAGTTGTGAGGATACTGGATTATTTTCCGTATGAGATAGAGGTTGAGAGAGAGGTGGTAGTATTGAATGGCTACCAAGTCCACAGCATCCCAAGAAGCCAATGCCAATAAATTAGCATACAAACCACCTCGGGGCACAAGGCTTCTAGTAGTGTTTTTGCATCATCAATGGCTTTAAATTCTTTTAGGCCTGTTTAGTACAGTTTTTTCAAGTTTTTTTTTAATTTGCTTTTCTGATTTATAAGCAAAAAAATTAGATTTTTTTTTTTAGTTTTTTTGCTTTTAACAAGATTATATAAGCAGAAAAGTAAAAAAAAAAAGCAAAAATGAACCACCGAAGCCCTGTGGGATGTAAATATCCATCATATCATGCAACAAGAAGAAATTTGGAGTAATTAATCAATGGTTGATTCTACGAAGTATTTAATAGCCTCAGGATAAGAACGTAAAAAATCGAGCACCTCAACAAAACAGTCATGAAAATGAAGCCTAAGCAGGTCAGCTGCAATTGTTGGATCTCTGTTGAAGCAAACTTCAACAATGGACCTGATTATGGCCTCTGCTTTTGGGCAAGATTAAGAATTATAGAATAGAACCCTGTTTTCAATCCTCCTTGTCCTTGTATTGGCAAACCCATCACCAAAATCACAAGAAAAACCAAACATACAACTTCCATTTGTGCTAGTTACAGAATAAGTGAATAAATGTCAATAGGATAGAGATGTTTAATGGTTATCTCTCATTACAATACATCAATATATGCATTGTAGAAATTTGGAAGTTGAATGCAAAGTAAATGATTCCATTTGTTTTTCATGGCATGCCTCAACATGAAGGCATATACAATCTTTTAATGGGTCTGATCGACAAAATCATAGGGAAAAGTTTAAGACCGTGTCATTGTCTGACATCTCCGAATGTTCTTCAACCCAGGTGGAACAACCATTTTCTGAAGGGGAAAATAAAAAAAACAAATCAGCTGAAAATGGATTAAATTTCAAGTACTATGCAAAGTAATGTACTCATTCCAATGGAAAATAACAGAGTGGCATAACCTATTTACTTGAACCCTTTAATCTAGTTAACGGCAATTCAACTGCTTTTTGTAGCCTTCATTTCCACCTGATCAGGTCTTAAGTTCAACGATATGGAATTCACATCGAATTATTTCAAGCTTTGGTGCCTCACATCTAGATCATGAAACTTCTCATAATTATTTATTTGTTTACTTACTCACATCAGTGAACTCAATGGTTTCTAAGTCACCGCTTAGAGATTTTTCAGTCTCCTATACACACACACACACACACACACATATATATATATATATGTATAGGTTAACACACCCATTATGTAAGAGTTAAGCTAAGTATTTGGTCGTATGGAATATCCCATACACCTAATTAGTGTTGGTTGACATCTTCCACTATTCATCACTGAACATGAACTTCCGCACCAGTATAGCCTCATTTTGTTCCCCATCTAGTGCCAGCTTATCAGATATTTCTCTGTCAAAGTTGAGTTATTATTTCCAAAGAATTATACCCAAAGCAGTTCTTCCTGAAAAACAGAAGAAACATGTTTTTAGCACATGTATCATACAACAATTCCCTGCTCGGTTAGTACAGTAAGTTTGTAAGAATCCATTTTCACATTACATTCCAAACTTGCTGTTTTAAACCCAAAATATTCTTTGAGATTGTACCTGATACCAGCTAGGAGGTGGATTTCTTTGAGATTGCATGACCAGAATCACTGCAAATCGCAGTACCAGAAATAATGATGATCTGCTGTTTATATATACATATATGTTTACATACAGAGAGAGCGAGATCATACCAGATCATAGATTTCTTCAGATTCAAAAAGTAACTAAAAAAAAAAGAAGTAAAAATGAAGATTTTTTGACCCATGTATGATCCGGTTGTATGTATTGGCATGCCTAATAGTTTTCACAACTGACATGAGAAACATAGTTACATTCCTTACAAAGATATATAGGGTGGTTGGGGTGTCTTTCTTTCTCGCAATTGTTGCAGTAGAATTCTTCTGAATCATCATCTTCCACATATGAATCAGTGAGAGTCAGGGGGTGCCGGTGAGTTGTACATGTATTTTTAGAAGGGAAACAGCATTCCACGTGGAATTTTCTTTTGCAGTGCATGCAATAAAGAAAAGGGCCATGTGCAGGGAGGTTTTCACCACAGGCCAAGCAGTAGCGCCGAGGAGATATAGATGGTTCTTCAATGAGAGTCAGAAGGTGCAGATGAGATTGACTTCTGATAGTGGGTTTCAAGAAAATGCAACGAACTTCCAAGCAGAATTTACAGCTCAGACATCTGAAGGCACAACCATGTGAGTCCTCTCCACAAGCATTGCACGTCCCAACTCTTTCATCCAAGTCAAGAAAAAGAGAGTGAATTGGATGAAGGGGGTGCTGGATCTCCAGTGGCAGTTGAACACACAGTTTGTGCACAAAGAACTTGCACTCGGGGCAGTGGTAGGTAGGACCCCAGAGAGCTAATTTGCACACAAAACAATGAACTTCTGAAACATTCTTGTCCCAGAGGTTTAAGGACGAGTTGTGCACAAATTTTTGGAGAATCAGATTATGTTCATGAAGCATGCAGCGAATCTGTTGGGGCAATTCTGCACATGATCTATGGAGGTAAAAATGGCACAGGGTGCAGCCATAAATTGGACTCTCCAATATAGGTAACTTACACCCAGAGCAGCGAACTTCACCACCATTCTTTTTGTCATAGATGGTCATCATGCGATGTTTGTGGGCGTACGAAGACAAGGATCTTATAAGGCCATGCTGTACAACAAAAGCTTCAATCTTGTTAACAAGAATATGAAAATCCCAGCTGCACATAATTTTGTCCTTTCCCCCTGATTTTAAAGTTCCACTTAGTCGTGATTCTTCAGGCTGCTGCTCCAGTTTTGAATCTTCTGAAATTTCTTGTAGGTATTTACCCGATTTTGTTACTTCATACTGTTGCCAGGGCTCATTTTTGAACTCCTCCAGCATGTCTGGAAAGCTGGATCTCTCTCTATGATTCCTGTTGAATATCTTTCTTTGATTCATGTTGAATCTCTCTCTTGGATTCGCAATCTCCTTGTTGTATTCATTCCATGAATTGTCTGCCATGGACTCCTCCACCATTTCTAAAGTCTCACTTAAACATTCCCCCCTTAAGTTTGCCACGACACGCTGTGAAAGTTTCTTCATAAGGGCCCGTACTGCTAGGCTGAGTGTGCTGATATTTTCATATTGCTCTCGGAAGAGTGTTCTAAGAAATTTCTCTAGCTCAGCAGTGGCATATTCTGAATCTTGGAAACCAAGTTGAGCAGTTCTCAAGTAGTCCCACAAGGTGAAAACTAGATCTTCACTCATGTTGTCTGCCTCGTTGGTGTTGCAAAGGTTATATAATGCCATACATAATGCCAACATTATATGTGATTTTTCATTTGGGCTTAATGTGGAATTATCAGAGAAAAGTTCAGCAAAAAAGAAGAAGTTAAACATCCTATCCTTGCCAACATTTGCACCCTGTGAATTAGTTTCAGGACTCCTCAATTCTGATCTGGTGTCCCGAGCTGTGAATTTACACTGTTCCATCCATATTCTGAATTCCTCGTGGGCGTATATAGGGACCTTTTGAGCACTGAAGCCACTCTCGTCTTGCTGGAGTACCTCTCCAACAGCAAGCTCTTCACTTCTTGCATTTCGAGAAAGCATCTAGTGCAGGAGCCTCAGACATGGCAATGGATTCCAGAATCTCATTTATAGTAAAAGCAGGATTAATAACCAGGACAGTTGATGTTTTATTGCCCAATTTGTGAGCAATAGACAAGTCATTCTGAAAAGTAACAAAAATTCAACTCATTATAACAACTTTATGGAAGAAAAAACCAAGGCATGTATATATATAAAGCATTTTTATATAGAATGAGGTGACCGGTTAAGGTTCTATCAGCTAACAACAGTTTCAAATCCATTCCAGCATAATTTTTAATGGATATTTTGTGTAAATATTCTGCATCTGTAAAATTTTATAGCAGTCTAGTTGTTGAACAGCTCACAAGAATAACACTCTTTCTATGAGAGAAATATAATTTCGACTAAGAGATGATAAAGGTTATCTTAGTTCTTAGAAAGAAAAGGAATACTGTTCCTCATATTTCCTCTGCTGCTTTAATATGATTCATACATTTTTTTCCCCTTTCTCTCTCCAAATTGACCGACAATCAACCAAAAATTGCCGAAACAACCACCACCCAAAGATCTTTTTTTTTTTTTTTTTTTTCTTTTTTTGTCCTTTCTTCCACCTCGTAGTCTTGGTTTTAAAATTGCAGTACTACAAACTAACACTTTGGCTTTCTGTTCATGAAATACAGAGCAAAATCATCCATGAAACTAGCAATTCTACTACACCCATAAATCACAACCATGGAATTTTTTATTCAGGATGGATCATCATACCTCAGAGAAGACGCAATCGAAATGAGAGACAAAGCTGCTGCCGCATCCAAGACAGCGATATACAGGGTGGTGAGGGTCTCTTGGTTTCTCGCAAGCATTGCAGTAATACTCGTCAGCCGAATCATCCTCCGTAAAAGAAGCGGCGAAGTTGAGGGGATGTTTGTGAAACTTGCTCTTGATGGTAGGCGGCAGAGCGCATTTGATGTGGAGGCTGAACTTACACTTCTTGCACCGGAACACGGCGTGAGAGCTATTGAAGTTTTCCCTACATACCAGACATGTGTCCCAATTGGAAGATTTGGGAGGTGGCCAACGGACAAGAGTTAGGAGGTGTCCGCGGTGACCCTCGGAGCTTGACCATCATCAACAGTCTCCTCCTCAATGTCCTCATCGGAAGTCTCCTTCTCAGTGTCCTCATCGGAGTAATAAGTCAAGAGAATCTCCGACGTATTCTCAATTTTATCTCTCAAATTTTCATGCTCCATCTCTCGAATTCCTCTCTCTCTCTCTCTCTCTTTCTTACTTATTGGGGAACAAGGGCGATGTATGATACAGAGATTCAATTCCCTGCCGAGGATTGGAAACTCGTGCACAGCCTCTGCACAATAACGATCTGTAGTTTGACTTCTCATGAAGTTGAAGTCTTTTTTTCTTAATAGTTTATTAGAAGTTGCAAAACAAACAGTAGGTTGTCCTAATAACAATAGTGAAAGTCCTTGATGCCTAACACTTGCTAAATGTTTTCAAGACTAGCAAAAGAGAGCTTGTGGGGTGGTAGGGTAACAACTGGCTGGCTCATAGTTGCCGTATTAGCGGTAAGGTAAATAATGTACAATAAATATTTATCATAATATATGAAGGAAGGATACTAATTTGTATCTTTTGGCTTTTAAAATTGCATCAATATATTTTTATTTAAAAAAAATCAGATTAATCCTACTTGGTTACTTTCTTAACTAGATTTGCATTTAATAACTTCAAAAGGCAATTATGGAAAACCATTTCTCCTACAATTACTCCACCTTCTACATAATGCTGTGCTTCAGATTTCAAATCTTTTGGGCTTTATTCTTTCCTTCCCGACTCTTATCTTTTCGGTTTCTCACGTTCTCAAATTGTTTTCACAATCTTCAAACTCTTTTTTCACTCTATCCGATTGCATTGAAACAAAGCTTCAAATAGATGAGGACTCTCTAGCACATCGCCAACGAAACAAAGCTTCAAAGAGGTGACCCATCTTCCAAACGAAGTTTTCGATTTCATGGTTGGTTTGTTTTCTATTTCGATTCACTTTTTTTTCTGTACAGGTTTTGATTTATTGAATTTTCTCCCTTGGCCAATTGTGTGCATATGCCACAACATATTGTGGCTACGACAAAAGAATCTTGAATGCAAGGAAATTCTGTAAATAATGTGTTGAATCATGCTGGCCATTTGTAGGTATTTTTTTCTTCTTTTATTTATTTTTCCATTAATTTTTCCTCTTTTAACCATTCCATATGGATATGCCAACTAAGAACTCATACCCATTTCTATATATATATATTGCCGAGGACCCACAACCACTGTGAATGCATATCGATCAAGTTGTGTATTCTTTCATTAAAAGTGTTTCCCTCGATTTTCACAGAAATTCATGAAATTTGAATGTTAGAATTTTCACTTTTATGCTGCCTTGTTTATTTAGGGTTTCCTGTTCATTGTCTAATGTTTGTCAGTGTTGGATTGTAATTCTTGCTGTTTGTGATTTTTTTTTAATTTTATATTTGTGCACATATGGGTGTTTATAGGGTTTGCTTTTCATATTAAAACATAGTTGATCGAGTTGCAAACCTCTATTATGCACTAAGTGTGTGGTTACATCAATGTAAAGTTAATTTTATAATATAGTTGTAGTTTAATAAATACTAGTAATGGACTGGCACTGAGCATAGGTAGTAGTAAATGTTAGCTTAATTGGCCAGAGTTTCATATTTTTCTTTAGAAGGTCAAGAGTTCGAACCCTCTTCCTAACTTCGACTCTTTTTATAATCTTTTTTGAAAAATCAAGAAAAAAAAAATTAGTGTACGTAGAGTGAAGTAGTGAACACTGTCAGTGGGGGGGTTTGGAAAACTTTTCTTGTCTTGTCCAGGTGCTAACAAGTAACAACAAGCATTTGTTGCTGTAGGCGGTGACAAACAAATTGGGAACCGACTGTTATACAAGGACAAACATACACAAGCATAGACATATGATATATAACTAGGGTTGGGCTGAGTCGGGTCGAGTATTCTGCCTACGAACCGAGTGGATCTGATATGTTATCATCAAATTTGATCTAGGCTAGACCCAATCTGGCCTTGAAATAAATAATTAAGCACAGTGCCTGTCTCGTCTCGACATGTCATAAGCATGCAAAATCACCGCATAAATCTTATTACTCAAACATATTTTACAAACAAATATTTCTTAGGGTATGTTATTAACAATTTTTAATAAAAATTGAAGTATATACATTGAAACTGATTTCTGGCATTCTCTTATTGTGTAGATGAAGTCAATTGCTTGCCGGAGCAAGATACACCTGAACGGAAGGCTCCTGTGCAACAATCCAGCGGTTAGAGCACCAAAAATTCTCAAAGTTTGAAGAAATGAAAGCTAGAGAAAGTCAGCAAAACTCTAGAGAGAGACATCCTTTCCAGCTTAATCAAAATTTAGAGTAAATTACACTGCTCGCTCCAGAAGTTTCGCGAAATATAAGGCTTTGTTTGGTACCGGTCTTGGTTCTAGTTTCGGTTTTGTTTTTCGTGTTCTTGAAGCCAAAAATTCTAGGAATTGTTTGTTTTTTTGTTATCCAAAAAAATAAATAAAATGGGACTATCGAAAACACCACTGTTTTCATATCGTTTTCATTTTCATATGAAAACGGTTTTGAAAACTTAGAAAACACCTTTTTTAATAGTTTCCAAAACTAGGGTATTTTTTGAAAAATTTTTAAAAAACAAATTCTGAAACTAATTTATCAGATGCGGTTTCAACAGAAATAATTTTTGAAACCAATCTGCCAATCGAGGTTTCATCGAATTTCATAAAATGAAAACAAAAAACAGAAACTGAAACCATAACCAAACAGAGCCTAAGATACTATTATTTAAATACTGACAAAGTTAGTCAATAAATGTGTTAATGTGCTAGCGTAAAGTTACTCAGATATCCCCACTACAGGCCAAAATAACACAGAAGGCCTAGATAGTAAATATTCTAGGCTCGATCTTAAGAGGGTAAGCTCGGTAGGGCTAACTAAGCCCAAAAAGATAGGTCCAAGGGGCATGGAATCCCTGGCTGACCTGAACTAGGACAATTAAAGATAAGTCCACTATACCACAAAACCGATCCAAAGAAGATGGCTCCTAAAAGGAGATTGAGTACCATTATGAGAAGGAGTATGGCATTCCGAATCTTATAAATAAATCATGCCACTAAGGAGACAATGTACGTTTACTTGAGTTCTAGCTATCAATATTTTATTCAATTAATTGTTATTAAGCTTGCTAACTTTTTATTAGAGTGCCATCGGCCTAAAGAGGGTCAACGCATTCTTATTGTCTTCTTCTCTTGTAGATTACTCGTGCTCATCAATTTGGTTCGTCTATTGAATCAAGCCTTCCAAAAAAATTCACTTACAATTGACGCCATCTGTGGGAAGGTCTAGCAACGATGAGTACTAGCTTTCTTAGAGAAGGAGCTGAGCCCACCAGTAGGAAGACGAAAGACAACCGAGATGTTCCCAGTAACGAGGACACTCACCCGTTAGACCGCTGAGTGGGAGCAACGCGAAGTCATGGAGGTCTGCAGATAAGATCGGAGATACGAGTCCCTGATAATAATCGTCAGGGAAGACAGGAGGAACTACGACATGCTCCACAGTACGTTAGAAATCTGAACCACCTAAGGAGCTGTCGTAGGAATTTAAACCCCTCACCCTCCAGTGGACGTCTCATTGGTAATTTATCACCCCAAGTAGCCGAACAAGAACTCTGACAATGGGATGAAGAGATTGTCTGTAAGACCCCAACTTTTAATTTCATCAATAATTAATTATAGTTTTGCATGGTTAGATAGGATATAAAATTATGTGGGTGTTTGGTGCCAACAAGTATAGTGGACATATATGACATCTATTAGTGGTATACGTGAATTTCACGTAGAGTAAAAATGAGGTCCAATGTGTGATGAAATTAAAATTATCTAGTATTGTTAGGACTATGACTTGTAAAGAGTTAAAGTAAGTAATTGGTGGAGTGAGATGTCAAAGCATAAATCTTAGGTACTTCATATTTATGCAATAGCCAAGGGAAAAAAAAGAAAAAAATAGAGAGTTATAAAGAGAGAGAGAGAGAGAGAGAGAGAGAGAGAGAGAGAGAGAGAGAGAGAGAGAGAGAAGGAGAAGAGAAAGAGAAAGAAAGATAGAGATAGAGAGAAAAGAGAGATATAGAGAGAGTTGCAAAGAGAAATAGAGAGGGAATAGAGAGAGAAGGAGCTGTCACAACTAGCACAAGCAAGAAAAAGCAAATTTCAGGTATAAGAACTCTTCCCTTGCTACAGATAAGGCTATAGGTAGAAATATCTTAAAAAATTACTCGATTTAGACACAAAATTCATCTGATTTGGTTAAAAATTGAGAGATAAACCTCTGTCCAAAATTGAAAGAGTTTCTGTTGTGAAAATCTGTAAGAACAGCCAATTTCAGAGGATGTTTGTCCTCTTTAAAGCTTTGATTTGTAGTTGAATTTTTGTATACTTGAACTTTGAGATCTTAGGAAAATTTGAGCTTTGGTTTCAGCCAAAAATGTTTTATATTCGAATTATGGTGATTTTTCAAACTTAAGCTGCCACTGTAGAAGTCTGATGCCTAGATCTGCCCAGATCTGTAACCTTTGGTTTGATAGAGGATTCGACCAAGTTAGAGTAGCTCAAAAATTATAAAATTTTTACTGTATCTAGTAAAAAGGTTGATGATAATTTGTACCAAATTTCAGGTTATTTCGATGTCGTTTGCTTATGCTACTAATTTAGCAAAAATAGAGTATCCATTGTTGAATTCGAGTTTCTACAGCACTGCCTTGTTTTAGAAAATACCAAATAAATACTTAGGCATGTTCAAAAAATGTAAAATTTGGCCTGGATACTCTTTGAGATGTCTATTTTCTATTTATAAAGTTTTAGAATTTTTTGGTATAAGCTCACAAAATTATGTTCAGATTATGAAGCCTGTGTCAGTTTTGGCAAATTAGAGGATTTAGTCTATTTTGGTATTTTTTAGCTCTAGCTTTACATTGGGAGTTAATTGAGATTAGCATATGGTAGTTTTAATGCATAATTTCAGTATATTGATAATTATTACTGAAGTATAAATTGAGTTTTCTAAACTAATACGGTTGTGGTGATAGGAGCTAACGGAGAACAAGATCCTTCAACGTCAACCAAGAAGTGATCTTTAGCGTAGTGTGTGCGGTGACATGTGCGATTTATGATAGTCGCATTCATATTGAAAGACTATATTGATTGTACTAATATGAATATTGGTGTTGTTTGTAATATTATCTATATTGGTGTTAATTGTGGGATTTTGGGATAATATTATTCATGTTGAATGTATTGTCTGTTTTCTATATGTATAGTGGTGGTGAATGCATATGAGGTGTTGAAAGTGTTCATATATGAGGTGAAATTGGTATTTATACATATGAGAAGTTCTGTGGAGACATTGATAATTTTATATATATGGTGGCATTGCATACCATTCATATTGTATGCCTTGCATTGCACTGGAGAGAGTTAACCATGGTGGGTTAACCAAGGCTTAGTCACGGTGGCATAGAACTAAATTGCAGTAACGGATCGAGACGCGGATCCGGTTGTGGTGTAACAGACGCTGGCACGCCTCCAGATGTGCTTCAACCAGAGTCACTCCGCAAGGGTACGGAGGTCGCGCTTGTAGTAAAATTGGAGGATTCGGTGTCGTTCTCTCCCAAGGAAATTCTACAAATATAGCAACAAAGCTCAACTAGCACGGGTACTTATCTTAATGGATTGCAAATGAAAATTCTTAACATAAAAGAGACCGAAAATATGTTGGTTTTGAGATGATGATGGTTATATGCTTCATACAATAATTTAGTGACTATGAAAGACAACAAAAGCTAATTTTATGTAATTAAGGAGAAAAGCTTAGACATGGTTGTCTTGATCCACCAATTCACAACAAGGGTTTCCAATGAGAGGCTTATAACTCAAATCAAGAATCACACCTTGGATTCTTGATTCGAAAAATGTCGACTATAAAAATGTGGGTTTTGTTTGATTGAGCCTAGAGAAGGAATATATAATTGGTACCCTAGAATCAAACCTTAAACATGTGCAATACCTATACCAAATATTGATTTGTGCATAAATATTACCAAAGGGTTATGAATCTAAGTTTTTCTAATGAATCTCATGTTAAATCAAATGAAACCATATAATTTTGAGGATATGACTTTGAAGTTCATACAACCCATTTTCACCCCTTTGAAGATTCTTGGTGGATCTTCACAACCACATCCAAGGGGTATTTAGCTACTAGAATCCATGTTAACTAACATAAAAGGAGCCAAATCTACCATTAAACTATAAAGAACTAGTGTTTGGTTGCCAAGAAAATGAGAGAAAGTGCCAAGAAAATGATGGAAAGTTGCTAGAAAAGGTAGAAAATCATTCACTTCATATATATATCAAACATTCACTTACAATGATCCAAAAGCAATAAATGACATTAAATACAAAGCATTAAGAGTAGATCTAACTAAAAACCTTACAAGATAACAAAAATCCACTTTTTGGAGCCTTCTTCCCGTCCAAACTCTGCAGAAAATGACCTATATCACTTTTTGTCTCGAACAAAAGCTTTTATACTCTGCAGAAAAACAGAGCCTGTACAGACCGATCGATCGGTGTACGACCGATCGATCGGCCGATCAATCGCCCGATCGAACGGTTAGGGCGATCGAACGCCCGATCGATCGCAAAACCGACCCCTCTGAAGTTTGCTTCTGTGTCGTCTGTTGAGAGAATTCCGACGTCACCGATCGAACGCCCGATTGATCGGAAAAACGCCCTCTCTGAAGTTTGCTGCAGAAGGTTGAACAAAGCATCTCCGATCGATCGCAGGATCACCGATCGATCGGCAGATCGAACATTCCGTGGACCGTTCGATCGGGCGATCGATCGGTCATACTCAAGATTGCCCATTTGCCTTAGTTTAAGCTCCAAATCCTGCAAAAAGTGTACAAAAAGAGTTTTAACGCGTTTTATAATTCAACCAACATTCAGCTGAAGAGTTAGAATACTAAATTAACACCAAATTTAACTATTCAACTAACAATTTAAGCCAAAAGATTACTATTTCTAAGGGTAATCAGACGCGGGTGTTGCGAAGGTTACGTAACGGGACGCGGTTCTTGCGGTCATGAATTTTTTTTAGATTAGTAAATTTGTATAAAATATATTGTTATGCATGGTTTGACTCAAAAAACAAGTTGTACAGTTATTTTAGATTATTTTAGTTGAATGTTAGTGTAACATTTAAAATAAATATAGTATATTATGTATATTATGGATGTTCTTAAGTCATTTAATAGAGAAATTAATAAATTATTACATACAAAACACAATAATCATTATAAAATTGCAAATGCAACTGTAAGTTCTCACAAATAAAACTTAAAACATTCAAATTAGCAAGTTTCTTTCACATCCACCATATAGAATGTCATGGCGGTTCTTCATAATCATCGCTTTTATCATTCCTTGATTGAGAGTTATTGCCACTATCATGCCCACCAAACAAGTAATTGACAGTTTTTTGAAAGGCTCTACTAGATTCTTCTTCGTGTTGGTCATAATAATGTGATGATGAAGATGAAGAAGCAAAGTGTGAGGGATATTGCTGTCGTGGAGGATAATGCAGTGGGGGTTGTGGATAATATTGTGGTGGAGGTGGATAATAGCTTGGTTGAAGTGGTGGATAGGTATAACTAGGTGGGCCATAACTATCAAAAGAGGAGGATGATTCTTCAACCCCAAGTTGTCCAAAAATCTGACACATGACATCTGAAGCTAAATTTAGAGACCCTGTACGAGACAATCTTTTTATCCCTCTTGTTTGTGCATTACTTTGCCTATATCTCAGAATAGAATTGGGCTCTCCAACTTCAAAAAAAGCATCAACTGCTCCTAATCCTACTTCTCCATGATAAGGAGAAGGAGGCAAATATTCTAATTCATATGCATGTTCTGCTCCAACACCAATAGGTCCAGGTTATCCAGCACCACCTCCATTGGGACCATCATCATTATCACTTGATGGATTCTTACTTTCATTGTTATCATTTTGAGATGCAGAATCAAAATGACCAAGAGAAGTTTGAACATTTTTTGGTTCAACATGGGCTTGTCCAGCTTGTGATCCAGTAACTGTCACATTATCATTATCATCATCATCAATATTCATCTAACTATTATCTTGCCCATCTAATAGAGGGGCTTCTCTTTCTTCCAACCATGCAGACAATGGATCGTCCTTCTCAAAGATATAATCAAGGATGATAGGATTAAATCCTTCCCCTATTTCCCTGGAGGTTTTTCATGGGACATGCCTTATCTTTAACCTCATATTGTAGTAGCAATAAACCAACATCTGCAACTTATAACACTTGAGTCCATTTCTGGTTTTTGTGTGAATAAGGCTAAAAGTGCTCCAATTGCGTTCACAATTTGAAGACTAGGTGGTCTGACTTAAAACTCATACAACAATTTGGCGAAGTTCAGGTGCAGACTCATCATAATTCAACCAACATTCAGCTGAAATGTCAATAAAAATACATTAGACAAAATTTTCATAATGTGTCATGTAGAAATTTGGTAACGTTAATTTATATCATCTCGATTGGTTTGCTTTACTGCTCTCTGTGCTAATGGTGTTCCAAATGACTCCATCTTATCCTTAAATAATGTTAACTGCAAAAAAAATTAAAATTTATTATGTTCAAGTTAAACCCTTGCCTCCTTGACTAAATAAATATAGATTTAATAATTACAAATAAAATATACTTGATTGATTGCTCGAATTTGGTTGTCCAAATTAGGCTCCAATCTTTGTATTACTGCCTAGCTCCTCGAAATACCTCATCATAATCATCATCTTCAGAGAGGTCACATGAATATTGGAATTGTGGATTCAAATAATAACCTAATAATGCACAAGTCACAAAAAAATGCTAGTTAAAAGTTCATGATGTAAGCTTGTAAACATATAAAAAATATTAAAAATTAAAAGATTCACTTACCAGCAGCATGCAAGTCAGTATGTAGCTGGAAACCTCACCTGTTATCAACTATCTTCCAATATTTTTGAAAATATCTACAATCTTTTTGGATGGCCAACTTTGCTTTATCTATTTCTTCATAAACAAAATCAATAGTTGGCTTTTCATCTCCATCCACCAATCTTAACACTTTCAAAAGTGGCTCGTGAACTTTAAACACATCCCTTGCTGTTTTCCAAAATTCATTTATCTATTGCTGTTTTTCCAAAATTCATTTATCTCTATTAGTTGTTTTACATCACAAGCAGGGCCTTCTTTTGCTTTTCCCCATTTAGAATTCCTCCATAATTCTGAAGCAAACATATTTTTCAATCTTTCTTTTTCTCTCATAATACTTTGTAAAGCCACAATATTGGTAGTAAATCTTGCGATGCCTAGATGAAGCAATTGACGCTCACTGGTAAATCGCTTTGTAGTATTTGCAACCCAATAACTGTTGTAAATAAAACTTATAATTGTCTTGGCGTCACTTAAAACTGCTTTTACTGACTTAGACTCGCCGATTTCCTCTAGGATCAAGTCCATGCAATGAGCTACACAAGTTGTCCAATAAAGATGCTTTCTCTTTCTTATCAGCTTTTGTCCTGCTGCTTTCATTGCAGCCTCATTGTCTTTAACCACTTGTACCACTATATCCTCACAAATTTCCTCCACAACACCATCCAAAAGTCAAAAATAATAATCAGTATCCCTGCTTGGCACTAATGATGCATCAACTGACTTATGAAACACGATGCCTCAATTACTGTAGATGAGAAAATTGATGATATGCAATTGTCTGGTACTTGACCAGCCATCACATGTGATAGTGACACTTCTTTGCTTCCACATACCTTGAAACCCACTAATCCATTTCCTTAACCCTTCATACTCCTGCTTTAAATATTTATTAACCACTTCATAAGGAGTGGGGACTTTCACTCCAAGCCTAAGATTGATTGCCTTTTGTAGCAAGGCGGGCAACCAAGGTGAATCAACAATGGTCATCGGAAGGCGCTCATATATTAAAAGTTTCAAAACTGCAGCTCCTAACTCTTCCTTTTTCCCTTTCATAATCCTTTCGTCTATTTTGGGTTGTTTGTCACTTTTTGATCTTTGAAGAAGAGGGTCCATAGCTCTTAACCTCATTTCTGGAGAGTCAATATCAATCGACCTACGGCTACTCCCTCCCTTAGTCCCACTCCCATGTGAACTACTCGATCAGTTTAATCCAAATAATTTGGCAAGTCCCTTCTTAGCCTTACCTATTACACTTTTGCCTCTGCCTTCACCAGAGCTACCCCTTACATCACAAGATTGTCCACTCTGTGCTCTAAACCTGTGCATGTCTTCCATTTCTCTATATTCTCTCATGCTTTGCATCCTTGCATATTGAATTTCTACATCTTCATCATCATCTTCTGATTCAATCTCGTCACCCATAGCCAATCTTTTTTGCAATTCATTTTTTATTATCTCTTTCTCCCTCTTTTTATCCCTCATACCTTTTAGAAGCAATTGCATCTCCTCTCTAACTTCTTGATTTGCTTTTGAGCATGAATCAACTTGCCCTCTCTTACGAGCTAGGTGTTTTTTAAGGCGTATAATACCACCTTTGATCACCTTTTTACATAATTTACATCTCACAATGTGCCTATTTCCATCAACCATTTTTCCAAAATTCCACCCAACATCGCCCCTTGGTGCACCTTCAGATGTAGTATGTCGTGGCTATATGATTTGATCATATCAATCACCAAGTCTCAAATAAACTACATTGCCAAAAAAATAAAGTAGAAGTAATATTGTGAAATGCTAAATTACAAATGCACCAATTTCAAATTTAAAATTAACAAAAACTAATATATTATCTAATTTTATGCAAACAAGTTATTTTTAAGATTCTTCACAATATATTCAAAACATATTCCAAACAAAATTAGCACTAAAAAAATATTATATTTGTAGTAAGATTTTATAATATGATTAAAATTTACACTAACAAAAGTACACACTGTTTGGATAAAGTGTTTGGGTTGGTTAAGAGAAATATAAGTTAGTTAAGTGAGTTTGGTTTGGTTAACAGAGATATGAGTTACTCAGTTAATTTGGTCCATTTAACTCAAGTTAAAACTTAAAAAGGGCTTATTTATCTTTAAAATTGGGTTCATTATAAAAGGAATTTTATAATATTGGCTTTTTTTTTTTCAAAGATTCGCAGGTTAAAAATTATTTAGGTTATGAACTTAAAATAATTCAAACAAAGGGTTTTTCTATTAATGAAAAATTTTCTATGAAACAGATTTATATTAATTTTTTTTTACGCTTAAAAATGAATATGCATAAAAAAAAGGGTATACAATTGAGTAAACTCTTAGGAATACAAATCTGTATTCATAAAAAAGTGAATGCAGTTGAATACAAAATGAATTTATATTCAACGAAGCAAGCTTCGGATAACTCAAAGGAGTCAAATGGTCAAACCTAACCATATTTCCCAACAATTGAGTTAAGTCAACTGATTAACTCATTAATCAATTTGTCATATTAAAACACAAGAATCATGATTTGTACATAATAAACATGAAAGAGATAGAGAAACTGGTAACCCATTAATCAATTTCTGATATTAAGAAATAAGACTCATCAATCAGATATGTACAAACAAACATGAGAGAGTGAGAGTGAGAGAGAGAGAGAGAGAGAGAGAGATTGCAGTTGCACACTTACACGTCGCTCTTCACTTCGCGTCGGAGGCCGAGGCCAAACCTAGATGGCCAAATGAGACCAGATCTGAAGCTTGAAGACCCAGATCTGAAGCTTAATGACCCAAATCTGAAGCTTGAACTTGAAGGTGGCCTAGAATCTCATATCTGAAATGAAGAAATTTGAATCTGAGCGAATCTGCAGTCGTGACTGAGTCACCGACCATGACGATGGCGATGCTGCGATAGTGAGCCCGTGAGTCGTGACCCTCCAAGACGACGGTGATGAAAGATCTTGTGGACGGTGGACCTCTGGATTTTCTCTTAACTCTCAACCAGTCAAGCTTAATTGCTCAAGTGCTCCTTTAGGCTCTGTCTCTGTGTTCAATTATGCACATAGGTCACTATATGTCTATATGTGTATTTTGTTTTCTTTCTTCTTTTAGCTTTTCCTTTTCTAAATCTCTGACTTTTGAGTTCTGGACTTTTGAAAAAGCTTTTTTTTTTTTTTTTTAATCACTGATTACATGGTAAATGTTTTAATTAGATTCAAAAAATTGTGAAGATCTTGTGGGAGTAAAAGCTGTAACCTTTGTTACGATTTTGTAACGGTATAAAATTCGTTTCGACTTCGTTACGGTCCTGTAACGGACGTTACAGGTGTGATTGTATTTTTTCCGTTACAAACCGGTCGTAACGGGAACGACGCTTGACGTTACCATTACGTA
This sequence comes from Euryodendron excelsum, assembly GCA_033060915.1. Lineage (NCBI taxonomy): Eukaryota > Viridiplantae > Streptophyta > Magnoliopsida > Ericales > Pentaphylacaceae > Euryodendron > Euryodendron excelsum. The sequence continues at coordinate 31,135,736 of CM065393.1, read as the reverse complement.
CTGGCCGTTACGGCTCGTAACGTCCAATTTTTTATTCTATGCACGGTGGACTAGTCTAGGGGTGCCACGGTGGGCATTTCTTGATAACGCGCCATCGATATATTGTGCCAACGTTATCTAAAATTACACGCACGTGTGGGTGAAACATGCATTGCATTGAGACATTCATGATATATATATTGATCATTTCTACCTGTGTGCATTATAGGTGTTTATTATCATTCTTTATGAGTTATGAGTTTGATTATCTATCGTGAGTACGTTGACAATTAGCTCACACTCACACAGACTGTTTTGATAGGTAATTTGGAGATGACAGTTTGGCTCACTGCAGTCTTGGTCCTTGCTGTGGTGGCATTCATGTCGATGTCCGAATGTCGTGTCTTAGGGCTTGAGAAAACTCTTGTTGCTTTGCCCTCGTCTTTTCATATATTTGTATAAACCATTGAGATTTGAGTTATATTTGTATTTTGCTTTATGTTAGCTTGAGTTTGAGATTTCGTCATATACCTACACTTGACATGATGTGTGTAAAGTTATGGGATGGTTCACTCTGATGTACTTTATATTTATGCATAGTTGATTTATAATTTCATAAGGCAATGGTATTTCTTCTGCTGCATTTTATTTATTGGGTGTGGCTTAAGGTGTCGTTCGTAGGTATAGTGTGCGATCACGCCCTACCTAATACGACAGTTTGGTATTAGAGCAGGTTGTCAGCCAAAGTATATAACCGAGGCCAAAGTGTAGAGTTATTGTCTAGGATTGCAGTGAACTTTAAGGTGTTGTTGATGTCTGTTAGTGTGGGTTATATATCTTGTGTACTTATTCTAGTTTGGTGCAGAAAGAATGGCACATCAAGAGTTAGGAGGGGGGTCATCAGCTTCAGTACAAGGTGCAGAGGAAATAGCTCAAGAACCACGTGTCATCGATGCCATAGACAGACTTGCAAATCTTATGGCACAGTATATGGAAGCTCAGGTGACAAGATTAGTGCCATGGAATACGACCTTACACGAGTAATTCATGAAGTTGAATCCACCAGAATTTATGGGGGCAACTGATCCATTGGTAGCTGAAGAGTGGCTAAGAAAGCTAAAAATAATACTTGAAGTGATGGGGATTCCTGATGAACGAAAGCTATCATTATCTACTTTTATGCTAAGAGGTGAGGCACGAAATTGGTGGGAAGCCACGAGACGAATGACAAATGCTCAACCTAGAGGGGTACCAATCACGTGGCAACGCTTTGTGGAAGTATTTAATGATTAATACTTTCCTCTCATTTGTCGGTACCAGAAAGAGCATGAATTTGTTCTATTAAAGCAAGGTAAAATGTCAGTGGTCGAGTATGAAGAGCAGTTCACGACCTTGTCTCGATTTGCACCTGACTTGGTGAGTACTAAAGGTGCCAAGTGTAGAAGATTTCTACAAGGACTAGAGTTGGCAATCCGGTTTCGGGTTTCTGCATTTGAAATCACTAGATATGGGAGTTGGTGAACAAATCTAAGATTGTGGAATTGGATGTGAAAGAGATGACAGGGAGACAAGAACAATTTAAGAAGGGGAGGTTTGATTCGAGAGCTGGTATTTCACGACAGATACCTTCAGAATCTGCTCCAACCATGAGCCAAGGACGGGTACAATTCAAACCTTGATCGAGCGGTTCACGATTCAATAACGTGAGAAGCACAAGAAGTTCAAGGGGTCGAGGAGCATCGAGACCACCAGGTAGGTCTACCAGTTCGAGGCCCTTGGGGAGTAACATCGGGGGCATTATTTATTATCGATGCGGGGCTGAGGAGCATATTGTCAGAAATTGTTCAATGCCATGGATCGACAGATGCTATAAGTGTGGATAGCCGGGTCACATAGCAAGAAACTGCCCTCAGAATCTTGCTGCAACATCATTAGTGGGTAATGTGGCGAGCGGAAGCAGGGGAACAATGGGGGTTGCTCAAAAGGGGCCAGCTACGACATCGGAACCTCGCACTCAAGTACGGGTCTATGCTATGACGATGAGAGATGCACATGCTACTCTTAATGTGGTGACAAGTATGTTACCCATAGCTGATAAAGAAGCATATGTGTTGTCAGATTCGGGTTCCACACATTCATTTGTTTCTATTGTATTTAGTATGCATTTGGATAGGCCATGTAGTTCAATGTCACAACCTTTACTTGTGTCTACACTGGTGGGAGATATGATAGTAACAGACAAGGTATATAAAGATTGTATGGCGAAGACTGGGGATAATGAGTTGATAGTTGACTTGATTCCATTAGCTATTCATGACTTTGATTTGATATTAGGGATGAATTGGTTATCTTCTTGTCATGCGTCCATTGATTGTTTTAAGAAAGAAGTTATTTTTAGAATGCCGAATAAAGCAGAATTTAAATTCCAAGGGGAAAGAGATGTAGTTTCAACTTGTTTAATATTAGCTTTAGAAGCTAGGAGGTTGTTGTAGAAAGGATATGAAGGGTATCTTGCACATGTAGTTGACACTACCAAATTCGAACTGAAATTATTTGATATCCTTGTGGTTCGAGACTTTCTGGATGTCTTTCCAGATGAGCTTCCAGGGGTGGTCCTAGACAGAGAGGTAGGGTTTTCTATTGAATTGTTACCAGGAACAACATCGATTTCAATTTTATCATATAGAATGGCACCAGCCGAATTGCGTGAGTTGAAAGTGCAATTGCAAGACTTGCTGGAGAAGGGTTTTATTCAACCAAGTGTTTCACCATGGGGGCACCAATTTTGTTTGTGAAGAACAAGGATGGCACCATGAGATTATGTATTGACTATTGACAGTTGAATCTGGTTACAGTGAAGAATAAATATCTTTTACCTCAGATTGATGACTTATTTGATCAATTGCAAGGTGCTTGTGTCTTTTCCAAGATTGATTTGAGATCTGGATACCATCAATTGAAAGTAAAAGACAGTGACGTACCAAAGACTACATTCCGTACGCGATATGGCCATTATGAGTTTTTGGTGATGCTTTTTGGGGTGACAAATGCACCTACTATCTTCATGGATTTGATAAATATTGTGTTTCGACCTTTCTTTGATTCCTTTGTGATTGTTTTTATTGATGATATATTGGTTTACTCCCATAGTCAAGAAGAACATGAGAATCATCTGAGACTTGTATTGCAAACTTTACGGGAAAAACAATTATATGCCAAGTTTAGCAAATGTGAATTCTGGTTGGACAGAGTCGTATTCTTGGGTCATGTGATATCTGCGGAGGGAATTAATGTGGATCCGAAAAAGATTGAAGCCATGATTAGCTGGGGACAACCGAAGAATGTTTCAGAAGTGAGAAGTTTCTTGGGCTTAGCGGGCTATTATCGGAGGTTCATACTAGGCTTTCATCTATTGCGGTTCCTTTGACTCGGTTGATGCGCAAAGAGATAAAGTTTGACTGGACAGATGATTGTGAGTGTAGTTTTCAAGAATTAAAAACCAAATTGACTACAGCATCAGTATTGACCATTTCGTCAGGTAAGGTTGATTTTGTTATTTACAGTGATGCTTTACATCAAGGATTAGGTTGTGTTTTGATGCAAAGGGAAAAAGTTATAGCTTATGCATCAGACAGCTGAAGACACATGAAAAGAACTACCCTATACATGACTTGGAGTTGGCAGCAGTGGTGTTTGCATTGAAACTATGGAGACATTATTTGTATAGGGAATCTTTCGAGGTATACACAGATCATCAAAGTTTAAAGTACCTATTTACTCAACGAGACTTGAATGCACGACAGAGGAGATGGATGGAATTGATTAAAGACTATGAATGTGTAATTCATTATCATTCGGGAAGAGCTAATGTAGTGGTTGATACTTTGCGTCGAAAGTCTTCAAGTAGACTGACTTGCATGCGATGTCATCGAGCAGAATTATATGCATAAATGACTTCTTTGGGAGTGGAGTTTAAACAGAAAGGTATGTGTGTCATGTTAGCTCATTTTCGAGTGAGACCATTATTACTTGATCGCATTCGGGAACTTCAAATGCAAGATGAGCGGTTGATAAAGATTAGGCAAGAGATGTTGGAAAAGGGAGCACCAAGATGTACAGAGATCTTTGGGAGATATACTGGTGGCTAGGTATGAAGACGGATATTGTTGAATTTGTGACAAAATGTTTAACTTGCCAATAGGTGAAAGCTGAGCATCAAAGACCGACAGGTTTATTGCAGCCTCTCTCTATCCCTCAATGGAAATGGGAGCGTATCACTATGGATTTTGTTGTGGGACTACCGAAAACTCCTAGTGGACAATATTCAATATGGGTTATTGTGGACAAATTAACCAAGTCAGCTCATTTCCTTCCAGTAAAAATTACTTATACGTTGGATCAATATGCCAAGTTATATGTGAATGAGATTGTCAGACTGCACGGAACGCTAGTATCTATAGTTTTGGATAGAGATCCAAGGTTTACGCCGAGATTTTGGTTGAGTTTTCAGCAAGCTATAGCTACATCATTGAAGTTTAGTACGACTTTTCATCCGCAAACAGATGGACAGTCTGAAAGTACTATTCAGACTTTGGAAGATATGCTACGAGCTTGTTTGCTTGATTTCAAAGGTCGTTGGGGTGATTACATAACTTTGATGGAGTTTGCATATAGCAACAGTTATCAATCTAGCATTGGTATGGCACCATTCGAAGCATTGTATGGTAGGAGATGTCGGACTCTAGTATGTGGGAGTGCAGTCGGTGAAAGACAGTTGTTGGGCCCGGAGATGATCCAAGACACAACCGAGAAAATCAAGACAGTTCAGGAGCATCTGAAGGTGGCACAAAGCAAACAGAAAAGTTATGCGGATAACCGACAGCGTGAACTTGAATTCAAGGTGGGAGACTAGTGTTTCTTAAAGTTTTTCCATGGAAAGGCGTTCTGAGATTTGGAAAGTAAGGTAAATTGAATCTGAGATATATTGGGTTGTATACAATTGTGGAAAGAGTTGGTGTTGTGGCTTGCAGGTTAGATCTACCTCCGGAAATGTCTAAGCTATATAATGTTTTCCTTATATCCATGTTGAGGAAATATGTGCCAGATCCGTCTCATGTGTTAGTTCAGCAACCGATTGAGTTAGCAAATGATTTGAGTTATGTTGAGGAGCCGGTGCAAATTCTAGATCGAAGGGATCAAGTACTTCGTAATAAGGTAATTCCGTTGGTGAAAGTACTGTGGAGGAGCCATACGGTGGAAGAAGCTATATGGGAGAGTGAGAAGATAATGCAAAAACAATATCTGTACTTGTTTCCATCAGGTAAAAGAATTTCGGGACGAAATTCTTTAAGGAGGGGAGAGTTGTGAGACCCCAACTTTTAATTTCATCAGTAATTAATTATAGTTTTGCATGGTTAGGTAGGATGTAAAATTATGTGGGTGCTTGGTGCCAACAAATATAGTGGACATATACGACATCTATTAGTGGTATACATGAACTTCACGTAAAGTAAAAATGAGGTCCGATGTGTGATGAAATTAGAATTATCTAGTATTGTTAGGATTGTGACTTGTAAAGAGTTAAAGTGAGTAATTGGTAGAGTGAGGTGTCAAAGCATAAATCTTAGGTGCTTCATCTTTATGCAATAGCCAAGGGAAAAAAAGAAAAAAAAAATAGAGAGTTATTTAAAGAAAGAAAGAGAGAGATGGAAGAGAGAAAGGGAGAAAGAAAGATAGAGATAGAGAGAGAAGGAGAGAGATATAAAGAGAGTTACAAAGAGAAATAAAGAGGGAGTAGAGAGAGAAGGAGCTGCCACAGCTAGCACAAGAAGAAGAATCTAATTTCAAGTATAAGAATTCTTCCTTTGCTATAGATAAGGCTAGAGGTAGAAAGATCTTGAAAAATTACTCGATTTAGATACAGAATTCATCTGATTTGGTTCAGAATGAAGAGAGAAACCTCTGTCCAAAGTTGAAAGAGTTTCTGTTACAAAAATCTGTAGGAACAGTTATTTTCGGAGGTTGTTTGGCCTTTTTAAATCTTTGATTTGTAGCTGAATTTTTGTACACTTGAACTTTGAGATTTTAGAGAAATTTGAGTTTTGGTTTCAGCCAAAAATGTTTTATATTCGAATTATGGTGATTTTTCAAAGTTAAGCTGCCACTGTAGAAGTCTGATGCCCGGATCTGTCCAGATCTGTAACCTCTGATTTGATAGAGCATTCGACTAAGTTAGAGTAGCCCAAAAATTATAAAATTTTTATTATATCTAGTAAAAAGGTTGATGATATTCTGTATCAAAGTTTAGATTATTTCGATGTCGTTTGCCTATGTTACTAATTTAGCAAAGATAGAGTATCTACTGTTGAATTCGAGTTTCTACAACACTGCCTTATTTTAGAAAATACCAAATAAATACTTAGGCATGTTCAAAAAATGTAAAATTTGGTCTGGATACTTTTTGAGATGTCTATTTTTGATTTCTAAAGTTTTAGAATTTTGAAGTATAAGCTCACGAAATTATGTCCAGATTATGAAGCCTGTGTTAGCTTTGGCAGATTAGAGGACTTAGTGTATTTTGGTATTTTTCAGCTCTAGCTTTACATTGGGAGTTAATTGAGATTAGCATATAGTAGTTCTAATGCATAATTTTAGTATATTGATGATTATTACTGAAGTATACATTGAGTTTCCTAAACTAATACGGTTGTGGTGATAGGAGCTAACAGAGAGCAAGATCTTTCAACGTCAACTAAAAAGTGATCTTTGGCGTAGTGTGTGTGTGGTGACATGTGAGATTTAAAATACTCTCATTCATACTGAAAGACTATATTTGTTGTACTAGTATGAATATTGGTGTTGTTTGTAATATTATCTATATTGGTGTTAATTGTGGGATTTTGGGATAATATTATTCATATTGAATGTATTGTTTATTTTCTAATGTATAGTGGTGGTGAATGCATATGAGGTATTGAAGGTGTTCATATATGAAGTGAAATTGGTATTTATACATATGAGAAGATCTATGGAGACATTGATGGTTCTATATATATGGTGGCATTGCATACCATTTATATTGTATGCTTTGCATTGCACTAGAGAGAGTTAACCACGGTGGGTTAACCAAGGCTTAGTCATAGTAGACTAGCCTAGGGGTGCCACAGTGGGCATTCCTTGATAACGGTCCATCGATATATTGGGCCAACGTTATCTAAAATTGCGCGCACATGTTAGTGCATACATGAATTGCATTGAGACATCCATGATATATGTATTGATCATTTCTTCCTGTGTGCATTATGGGTGCTTATTATCATTCTTTATGAGTTTGATTATCTATCGTGAACATGTTGACAATTAGCTCACAACCACACAGACTGTTTTTACAGGTAACTTGGAGATGATAGTTTGGTTCACTATAGTCTTGGTTCTTGCCGTGGGGCATTCATGTCAGTATCCGGATGTCGTGTCTCAGGACTTGAGAAAGCTCTTGTTGCTTTGCCCTCGTCTTTTCATATATTTGTATAAACCATTGGGATTTGAGTTATATTTGTATTTTGCTTTATGTTAGCTTGAGTTTGGGATTTCGTCATATACTTACACTTGACATGATGTGTATAGAGTTATGAGATGGTTCACTCTGATGTTCTTTATATTTATGCATGGTTGGTTTATGATTTCATAAGGTAATGGTATTTCTTCCACTACATTTTATTTGTTGGGTGTGGCTTAAGGTGTCGTTCGCAGGTACAGTGACTTGTGCGATCACGCACCACCTAACACGACATAATTAATATCTAATTGGGATAGGGTTGTGACATTGCCTACCTTAAGTCTTAGGTTGAAACTATGAGATGGACGATTTCCAGAAGAGATGAATGAGTCTTCGGCAGGAGTCCAGATCGGCGCAGAAGTAGAAGGACAAATTCTAAGAGCATGAGCTCTCCTACCACACATTTAACTGCAAGTCACGTCTCTAGTACTGAACACTACAAGGATGTAAGCACCCCATTTTTGCCCGTTCGACAATCTCCAGCCTGACTGAACTCACATTTAAACCGATATAGACACATTTAAGTCCAAACCGGCTTTCCAGACTTAATCCAGTTAATCAACTGTTTCGCGAGCTTGCGGGGCCCAATAGAGGCAAAATGACTATAATGTCATTGGGGCATTGCTCAGTCAAATTCCAGTTGGCATATTTTCTTAGAGACGGTAAGTTCGTATTTCAACCTCAATTCCAGTCTAGACCAGTCAAACTCAATCTGCCACGTCTTTCAAGAAAATTGATTCCTCAGACGGTAAGTCAATCCAACGCGATGGAACGATAATTTTCTTCACACTCGTCGACTGGATAGAACTCAAGTCCTCGAGATGGTAGAATGGTTTACTTCTAACGTCTGCCAGCTTGCCAACGTAGAATGTCCCTTATTTAGCACGTTGATTGGGAAAATACCCAAGGCCCCGACACGATAAGACCATCCAGCAGCTTCCCGAGTTTAAGTAGTCTCCGGAATAAATGCACACTGTCAGAGTGATGAAAACACTCACAAACATTGCAGCCGTCAGAGTGACAGAAACACTCACAAATAGGTTAATATCGGGCATGCCAACAAACCCTTATGTCACAAGACCGAACACGCCTTTTGGCCTAGGTAGGTTTACCGGAGGATGGGATATCTCTAGAAAACAACTCGTCACACACTATCAGAGTGACAAAAACACTCAAAACTCAGGTCAACACCAGTGCCTGCTAGCCTATTTCAGTGAAAAATGACCAAACTGTCTTTTGGGCTCTACCAGTGCACTTCTTGAGAAAGTACCTAAGAGCTTAGAGTGGTAAGTCTACCCTTCTAAGATTGTCCCAAAGATAATCTAGTACATTCTTGTGCCTTCCAGTTGCTTCCGGATTAATTCCAAGAGCATTTGGTCAAAATGACCATTTTGCCCTTAAGCATTCAATCGCATCTGGAAACTACACCAGCTCTGGGTATCAAACCAGTTACCTTCCATGGATGTTTTTAATAGTATTCCCAACCTTCTAGTACCTTTTTGGAATATTCCGACTCTATTCCGGTTAACCAAGTGTGAAATGACCGTTTTGCCATTAGTAGACGATCGCCTTTTCCAACCATACCGATTTTGGGTATCAAACTGGCAATCTCCTGAAATACTCTCAATAGTGTTTCTGACCTTCAAGCCTTCTCACAGACCACTCCAGATCGATCCTGGTGCTTCCCCGATTCAAATGACTGTTTTGCCCTTGGTGGGCTGGTCACTATTTTCAACTACTCCGGCTCCAATCATCAACACAGTTACCTCTGGGACATCTTTTTAGGGGTTCTCGTCCATTCTCAACTGAGTCTGGTTATTTGGAACCTTTCGGATCATCTTTGTGAGCATGATGATATATAGTTTACACTCATACAAATCATTTTGCCAGCGAGATGGGGATGTTCAGTCCACTGTTGTTGATGTTGATGTTGATGTTGAGTTGGAGAGTTTCAAGAAGCTCTTGTTGTTGTGTTGTTGGTCTTTGCATATGTTGTACGTTAAATGATAGTTCATGGAGTTTATTTACAGTTGATTGTAATTATTATGAGTTTAATTTAATAGTCTTTTTATGATGTATGTGTGGAGGATTATGCGATGATTTATTTTATATAATAATGTTGGTAATCCTCTTTAAGATTTCTATCTTTGAGATTGTTGTGAGGTTTTGTTTACAGGTAAGTGATGTTATGACCTAGGTTTTAATTTCTATTATTTCCTACATTTGTTTACATTATAAATGTTATTTCGTAAATTTTTAGCAATGGGATATAAACTATTTAGGTAGTTGAATTAATAAATTAATTTTGAATATTTGGACCATGTTGATTATAATTGCTTGGAAATTAATCATGATCTTTGGAAGTTGGGTAGTGATTTGGTGTTGTGAGATCTTTGATTTTATACGGGTTACATAGTTTAGGTGCTGGTTTTCTTTTCAACTATTGGTCATTGTCTCATAGTGTATGGAGGTTTGATCGCGTAGGATTAAAATTAAAAGATTGATCTGTTAGATGTGGTTAATTAAATGGGAAGTATATGATTATGGGATGCTTATGTTATTAACTAGGATTTAGAGTGGTTATCAAATTGCCGCACAAGAGGGAGAGAGAGAGAAGACTTTGTAGGGCAAGTAGCTGCAGTTTTCACCCCAGAGAGAGAGAGAGAGAGAGAGAGAGAGAGAAGACTTCGTAGGGTAAAGTAGCTGCAGTTTTCACCCCAAGATTAAGGTACGAACTCCCTCCTTGGGATGATTCCATATGATATGCAGTCTTTATAGTACAAGAACTGGCACGATGTTTATATTTTTGGGATCATTGCAGACCCTGTAGTTGTTGGGCAAAGTCATCATACGCGCCAGGTATTGGTTGATTTGATGAGACTATAAATATAGTCTCTTTAGCTGTTAGAGTTTTGATTGAGTAGTAAATGGTTTATTTGATTGGGAATCTGGCTAAAATAGAAAAAGATAAGCTTTGGTATTAAACATCTAATGGCCAAGTTTCTAGCACAAGCATATATATATATATATATATAGACTTTAAGTAGGTGTCACCATGACAAGTCCTTTCTATTACATTTCTTAGCATAGTTCCAGGTTTATTGTTTTTCCATTTGAATTACTGATACGTCAATCCTCCCACATACCTCTCTAGCCAAATAAGATGCATCAGTTTTGTTAGATTGTGTACGGATCAGACGAGTAGAATGTAATTGTGAGGGGTTGGTGGTGATATTTGGGTTTTGTTTAATCAGAATTTGGCCTATAGTGCTTGGGGTGGGTTTAGCACACTCGTGACGTATTCGGGTTGCGCCTCTAGATTATTATGTTAAGGTCTTGTGAATGTTAGAAGGTTTTATGTGAAGAATATGAATTTATAAATTAAATTTAGAAGTAACATCTTATTTGTGTAATTAGGTGGATATTGATTTATCGTGTGCATTTGTTTTAGCCTAATTACGGGCGTCAGGTGAGTGGTTTTTGCCTTGCTAATATAAAATTACAAACTCCTATGCAAATTGATTTCAAACACATGTTTTATAAATTATGTGATATATTTTATTTGAAGAATAAATCTTATTTTGAATCATGAGAAATGTTACATCTTTTTTCTGTTATATTGCATTGAGAATTGTTCCGAAGTTATTTTGAGAAATTACATGAGCATGGTTTGAGAGTTATTTAACAGTGAAAACTCTTTTAATTTTGGATATTGGGACCAGGTGAAGTCCAGGGAACAACCCTTTTAAGTGGGGTGACTCTGACAGCTAGGGAACAAACCTATGAAAATTATGGTAACCTTAGTTCTCAACGGTTATAGGAACAGACCCGTGCAATTGGTAGTGACCTCAACTGGATCGGCTTAGGGAATAAATATAGAAGGTAGGTTGGGTGACTCTAAGTACAATGTTGGATCCAGCAGGTATTACCCATGAGATATTATTTGGCACATGTTACAATATTCTTTAACTAGTTTTCCTTTACAATTATCCATTGATTTATTTGTTATCACCATAGTGATAATTTGGTTTCATTATGAGATGCAAAGTTATTCATTAAGACTTGGTTTTGCATTGTGATATGCAGATTTATAAAAACGCTTTCATGGTTAGTTGATTGGTATGGGGAGAATTTTCATAAAATTTATTTTGATCATAAATTGGTATTTTTCAAAATATTGTTTTTACTTTGAGGTATTTCATTTACGAGTTGGACGGTGAGCCACACTCTTTATAACATTTCAGGTGAGCGTGGTCGTTAGTAGAGTTGGACTCTGAATACTGGAACCCCCTTGTCATGGACCTCTTAAGGATTTGTGTCCTTTTATTTTTGCTGTCTTTAGAGTTAGATTATGGAGTTTGAGAATTTATGTGGTTGATTCACTATTCATTTAATGAGTTATTTGTTTTGAGATCATGTAATCTCTAACTAGTTAGTTGTTTTGATGGAGGTGTTAATCCTGAATAGGATGGATTTATTTGTGACTTATTCAGGCTATCTATTGAGTATTGACTTCAGCATTCAATGTTTTAATTGAAATATTAGTTTTTATCAAGTAATTAGGCTTTCGTGTTTCATGAGCCAAGGCTCAAGTCATATTCCTAATTTAGGTGTGACAAGTGACCTGTGCGATTAGTGGGTAAGAAAATATATTAAGAAATTAATTTATGTATATCATTACTCTAAACTTATGGGTGAGCCTTCAATACACCCCTTGAAAAAGTGTATAATTTGTAAACTTGTTATAGCCATAAGATTTTAATGAACAAATTTAAATGGTTGAAATTATTAAAAGGTAAGAAATGTGAAGAGGAGTAAATATTGGGTACAACCATTCTAAACTATATTTTCTCCGTGAAGAGCTATCAAGTTTCTTGCCAGCCATGTGAGATCCTAATCTCATAACGGTTTCTCTTTTGGTGGGTGGTAAAGTGTCGTTTGCAGGCACGGTGACCTGTGCGATCTTGCCTGCCTAATGAAATATTAATGATGTCTAATTATGTTGGAAGTGTGACAAGCCAACCCTTCATTAACCCTTTCTTCCTCTAACTTGGGTTTTTTCTTACTTAAAATATAGTATAACTTTTATTCCGTGTCTGTTTTTTTTTTTTTGGTATAAATTTATTATTTTTGTTACCCATTCATCGAGATCTATCAAACCAAAACTCATATTGTGTGTGAAAATTATGTCAACAACAATTGACAGAAATTTCACTATTTTATTTTGAATATTACTAAAAAAAGATTAAGAAGTTATTACAAAAACACTAATAAAGGAACTGCATCCACCCAAAACAAAAACTTTTCCTTTTACCTAGAGTAATGTTTTTTTTTTTTTTTTCTTGAAATTGAAAAGTTTAAGGTGAGGGGAGACTATCCCAGTCGAAAGCTAGGGCAAGCCGTAGGTCGCTATGAGGACTTACATTGGACTTACAAATTATCTACTAAAGAGGATTGCTGACAGTGAGAATCGAACCTAGGTTTCCTCAAACGAAGTGTCCGATCCTTGCCAACTCAACCAATCCCGTTGGCCTAGAGTAATGTTTTTGAACTCAGGTTTATTAAGGAAAAAGAAAAAGAAAAAAATGAGAGGAAAAAGAGAAGAAAAATGAGAGATTCTAAATTCTAATTCTCTTTTTATGTTCTTTTACTCTCCACATGACGTAATCTCATATCCTTTTCCCTTTGCTCTTATGTCACCGAATATTTGACTCAAACCCAGCGTAAAAGTTTAGAATACCATGCATGTAATTGTTGATGCTAGTTCACTAAAATACTCTCTTTTTTTTTTTTTTTTTGCTACAAATGAAAATACTTTCCACAGAACTTAAAGACACAATATGGCAAAAAGACGTTAATTTTTGCTTTCTACAAGTTCCATTTATTTTATCAAACCTTTGCAACTTGTTGCATCTATCACACTAGGAATCATACATGCATGAGTAGATCACTTTGCTTCTACTGGTGCACAGTTCTCTAACTACTTATCTAGGTTAAATTTTGAGCATACCTTCCTGATCTCCCATTCTTCACCTCAATGCTACTCATCCTGATCATAGTCTTTGGAAACTCAAAATCAAATCTCAGTCCCAGTAATCCTCTTATGCCGCCTGCGTATTTTGCAAACAATCAGTTTGGCCAATGGAATGTACCCCTGCACTCAAACACAGCACAAAGAACATATGTTATAACAGGCAAATCAGGGTGAATAGGCCCCATTAAGAGAGAAATGGAGTATATATACCAACTAGTCTAACAAGATCATATCATCTAGGCCTTTAGCCGCGAACTTCCGCCTCTGGACAGCAGTGGAATCTAAAGGAGAAAGTAAACTTGCAGAGATTTCGAATGATGAAGATACCTTACCATCTCTTCTTCCTGTTCGTACTACCCAACATGGACCATCACTCTGAACCATGCATAAATATAAGTATGTGTGTGTGTGGAGAGACAGAGAGAGAGAGGTGTGGTACTGAATGGCTACCAAATCCACAGCATCACGAGTAGCCAATGGTAATATATCAGCACCTGAAACCACCCTGGGCACAAGGCCTCTAGTTGTGTTTTTGCACCATCAATGGCAATGCATTCGTTTCAGCTGAAGCTCCTGTAATCAAAATTGAACCATCACAGCCCTGTGGCGCCACTTAGATATCGATCATATCAGAAACAAGAACAAAATTTCAGTACCCCTCAATTCATGAAGAAGCAAAGTAATTAGTCATTGGTTAATTCTATGAAGTACTTAGCAGGTTAAGGATAAGAAAGTGACAATTAAATTGAGCAGCTGAACAAAACAGTCACGGAAATGAAGCCTAAGCTAGCCAGCTATAATGGTTGAATCTCTGTTGAAGTGTGCTTCAACAGTGGACCCCACCATGGCCTCTGCTTTTGGGGAAGAAGAGGAATAGAACCCTGCTTTCGATCCTCCCTGGCTTTGTATTGGCAAAACCATCACCAAAATCCCTAGGCAAACCAAACATATAACTTCCATTTGCTCTAGCTTGTGGGCAAGAAGAGGAATGGAACCCTGATTTCCTTTGCTTTTATTTTTGGTGCTTTGAGTGTATCATGTTGATTGATTACATTCAACCTAATCAACTTTAAGTGGCTAGTGTGATTTGTCCACACTGCAACATGAGGATTATATGTTAATTAGCGTTTTATATGACCAGAGTTATTTTCAAGATTTCAATGCACTGTTGAAATTTGGAAGTCATATGCAAAGTAAATCATTCCATTTGTTTTCATGGCATGCCTCAACATGAAGGCATGTACGATCTTGAAATGGTTCTGAATCATATACAACAGTTCAAGACCATCTCACTCTAGGAAATCCCAAAATGTTCTTCAGCACAGGTGGAACGAGCATTTTCTAAAGAAAAAAAAAAAACAGAACAAATCAGCTGAAAATAGAATCATATTGATGTACCAGAGGATTGAATACACACCATGTTAATATATATATATATATATATATGCATATGCAGAGAGAGAGAAACAACATACCAGATCAAAGATCTCTTCAGATTCAATAAGTAGATGTAAAAAAAAACGAATATTAAAGATTTCTTGACCCATGTATGATCCAGTTGTAAGTTTTAGCATACCTAATAGTTTTCACAACTGACATGAGCAACATAGTTACATTCCTTACAAAGATATATGGGGTGGTTCGGGTGTCTTTCTTTCTCGCAGTTATCACAGTAGAATTCTTCTGAATCATCTTCGACATATGAATCAGTGAGAGTTAGGGGGTGCCTGTGAGTTGTACATGTGTTTTTAGAAGGAAGACAACATTGGAGATGGAAGTTGGATCCCCACAGCATGCAATAAAGAAAAGGGGCATGTGCTGGGAGATTTTCACCACAGGCCAGGCAATAGCGCCGCCGACAAGATATAGATGGTTCTTCAATGAGAGTCAGAAGATTCGGATGAGATTGACTTGTGATGGTAGGTTTCAAGTAAAAACAACGAACTTCCAAAAAGAAATTACACCTCCAACAGGTGAAGGCACAGCCCCGCCACTGCTCTCCACAGGCATGGCATGTCCTAACTCTTTCGTGATCCAAATCAAGAAAGAGAGGGTGTTTTGGATGAAGGGGGTGCTGGATCTCCAGTGGCAGTTGAACACACAGTTTATGCACAAAGAATTTGCACTTGGCGCAGTGGTAGGTAGGACCCCAGAGAGCTAATTTGCACACAAAACAATAAGCTTCTTCTGTGGAAGAGTTGTGCACAAAACTTCCAAGAATCAGAATATGATCATGAAGCATGCAGCGAATCTTTCGGGGCAATTCTGCACACGATCTATGGAGAAAAAAATTGCACAGAGTACAGCCATAAATTGGACTCTCCAATATAGGTAGCTTACAGCCAGAGCAGCGAACTTCACCACCATTCTTCTCATCATTGATGGTCATGCGATGTTTGTGGGCGAAAGAACACAAGGATCTTCTAAGGCCATGCTGGACAGCAAAAGCTTCAATCTTGTCAATAAGAATATGAAAATCCCACGTAATAATATTGTCCCTTTCCCCAGATTTTGAAGTTTCACTTAATCGTGATTCTTCAGGCTGATCCTCGGCCAGTTCTGAATCTTCCGATGTTTCTTCCAGGTACTTATCCAATTCTGTTTCTTCTATCTTTCTTGTGTATGGCCAGGGCTCATTTATGAACTCCTCCAGGGAGTTCTCTGTGAATCTGACTCTTTGATTCATGGTGAATATATCGCTTTGATTTGTAGTCTCGTTATTGTATTCATTCCAACTGTCTGCCATGGATTCCTCCATCATTTCTAAAGTTTCGCTCAAACGTTCCCCACTTATGTTTGACACGGCACATTGTGAACGTTTATTCCAAAGGTCCTGTCCTGCTAGGCCGAGTGTGCTCATATATTCATCTAGCTGTACTGCTAGGTTGAGTGTTGTAATATATTTTTCTACCTCGTCAGTGGCATAGTCTGAATCTGGGAAACCAAAGCGAACTTTGGATCCTGCAAGTTGAACAGCTCTCAAGCAGTGCCACAAGGCCAGGAGTATATCTTGACTAAGGTGTGCATCTTTGGGGTTGCAAAGGTTATATATGGCCATACTTAATGCTATCAATATATCCGATTCTCGATTCAGGTTTAGAATGGAATCATCAGTGAAAAATTGGGGAAAAAAGGAAAGCATGGCGAAGCCCGAGGAGTTTAATATCTTGGCAAAATTTGCAACCTGCGAATAAATTTCAGGAGCCTTCAATTCTGATCTGGCGTCCCAAGATTCATACCTTTCCATGAAGATAAAGAACTCCTCGGGAGAGTATATAGGTACCTTTTGAGCGCTGCAGACACTCTCGTCTTGTCGGAGTACCTCTCCAAAAACTACTTCTAAACTTCTTGCAACTCTAGCAATAGCATCTCTTCCAGCAGCCTTGTATATGGCACTGGATTCTATACACTCTTTTAGAGTTAAAGCAGGACTAATAATCAAGACAGTTGATGTTGGGTCGCCCAATTTGTGAGCAATAGACAAGTCATTCTGAAAAGTAACAAAAAATTATACGAGACGTCTATAGAAGATACAACAATAAGCTGGCTCTTTAATTTCAAGTCCATTAATTGCAGCATAGTTTTGCAATGGATATTTTGTGTAATCATGTTTTAAAATTTTATAGCGAATAATTGTTGAAATCACAATAATAAACAACTCTCTATATTCTTTTCTTTTTTTTCTTTTTTTTCTTTTTGTTAAAAAACATTTCTCGACTATCAGACAATAAAGGTTGAATGTGGTTCCTAGAACTTGGTTCGGGAAAATTAATAGAAAGAAAAGGAATACTATTCCGTCATATTTCCTCTGCTGCTTTAATATGATTTATTTTTAAATTTTGTGAAAAAGGTTAGAAATCAAGAAAAGAGAAATGTAAAATAAAAGAATGGATGATAAAATCACTACCAGCGATACCCAACTTTCTTTCTTCTTTTTATTTTTTTATTTTTTTCTTTTCGGTTCCATGGTAGCCAAAGAGGGAAAAAGGAAAAATTAACTTTCATTGTCCTTTTGCTCTCCAAATCTACCGTTCAAAGAACGGATGATAAAATCACAACCAGTGATACCCAACTTTATCAACAAAAAAAATTCCTTCTCTCCAAATCCACCATTCAATCAACCAAAAATAACGGGTTGGTCAGAATGTATAATCATAGATTCATACGTACCTCAGTAAAGAAGCAATCGACATGAGTGACAAAGCAGCTGCCGCATTCTAAACAGCGATATACAGGGTGCGTAGGGTTTCGTGGTTTCTCGCAAGCATTGCAGTAATAATCAGCCGAATTATCGTCCGCATAAGAATCGGCGAAGCTGAGGGGATGTTTGTGACGCTTGCTCTTGATGGTAGGCGGCAGAGCGCATTTGATGTGGAGGTTGATCTCACACTTCTTGCATCGGAACACGGCGGGAGAACAACCCAATTCTTCATCACATACACGACATGTGTCCCAATAGGAAGAATTGGGAATTGGCCAATGGAGAAGAGTTAGGAGATGACCCTTCGAAGCTTCTTCACCAGAGCCAGAGGAGTCAAATTCTCCTTCTTCATCAAAGAATGGCCTTACTACACAAGATTTGCAACCAATTAGCAGAAAGGAAGTAAACTATTTATTCATTGATGAAATAATTAACAAACAGAGGTTCAAAATATAGACCTAATGGGTGTTCCTAGCTACCACAAAATTTCATCACACACATAACCGAAAGGAATAGCTGGGAATTGACCGATGGAGAAGAGTTAGGAGCTGACCTCTAGGAGCTTCTTCACCAGAGCAGGAGTAAACTCCATCATCATCAATCTCCGACGTATTCCCAATTGTATCTGAGAAATTTTCATGCTCCATCTCTCGAATTTCTCCCTCTTAGTATGATATGCTTGCGCAGAGCTTTAATAGTCGGATAATTGCGCACCGGCGCAGCCTCTTTATAATAACCATCTATAGTTGACTCCTTTCTCATAAGGACCAAATGCTAGTTACACGCGCTTTACCTTTTTTTTATTTTTATAAATTACAGTGACCTCTATTGAAATTTCTGGCAATGACAGGTAGTTCTGAACATGTTTTTTAAAATGGCACTGAGCTTCTTTGTCAGGGCTCCCGGTCGGGCATATTTGTTTTTCCAGCTCACTTTTATCTCCATAATAAAAAAACTCTACTGTTCTCCATTGCCAATATCAATTTTACCCCTATAATAAAACATAATGTAAAATATATAGTATATAATTTCTACACCTTCAAATCATACATTATCACCTCATAAATGTATCATCACCAACACCACACTTGATCAAACCCCCCTATATCATCTCCAAATTCGTCACATGTTGATGTAATGTGAGAAATGCATTACTGCTAAACAATTCTCTAATTCATCTTAACTCTAATTGTATTTTTTGATTGTGTTAGAAGTTAATTAAAGTTAATTTATGTAATATAAAAAAATTGAGACAGTGTGTAAGCTGCTGGGTCCAGCCCCTTTCTTCCCCTATTTTATTGCTAAAAATCAAATTTAGTATTTTTGTGTGTTTGAACTTTGATTTTTTATGTGATGTTTACGTAGTTGTTGCAAACATAAATACAATAAATTGGTATAGAGTTTTTATGCAACAGCTATTGTTGAAAACACGACCTGAAATTGATCCGCGACTGCAATTCAGTTCTATGGTTGGTGCAGGTGAAAATCAAAATGGGAACCAACTGTTGTACAAGAAAACGCACACACATATACATATATATATATATATATATATATAACTCGAGTTGGGTCGGGTATTCAGCCTACAACCCGATTATTAGAGGATAGGATAGGATCTGTTAACATGAAATTGGATCCGAGCTAGATCCGGTACTTTTACTATCCTTGATATAAATAATTAAGTAAACTCTCCTGGAGTTTTTGCCAAATTCAAATTGGTCAAAATCAAGTTATTTAAAATTTATTTATCAAATTTAAGTCAGTCTTAAAAACACAACTATGAAGTTGTCTTCAAAACACGACACATTAGGTTTGAAGTTGGATTTTAAAAACATAACTTTTGATTTTTAAAGCATCACATAGAAAGTTTTTAATATTTAAAATATCATATAGAAGTTGTGTTACTTCAGATTTGAAGTTGTGTCTTGAAGATCCATTTTTAGAGTGGGCCTGTTTGGTACAATTTTTTTTTTTTTTTTTTTTTGTTTTGCTTTGTTGACTTATAAGCAAAAAAAAACTAGTATTTTTTTTTTTTTACTTTTTTACTTTTATAAGCTAAAGATAAGTAAAAAAAAAAAAAAAAAACAAAAAGCAAAAAAGCCAGAAAAAATCTTACCTTTTTTTCTTGTAAGTTAAAAAAAAAAAAACTAGGTGGAAAAGACATACCAAACGGACAACTTGAATTTGATAAATAAATTTTTAAAAAACTTACTTTTGATAAATAAATTTTAAAACAATCCTATTTTTGTAAAAGAACTCGTTTGTCCAGTTTCAGCATGTCAAAAGTACGCAAAATCATCGCATAAATCTTTTTACTCAAGACAGATTTTACTTCTTAGTGTATTTTACAAACTGATCCTAATCAAAATTAAAGTATATACTTTGAAAGTGATTTTTTGCATTCTCTTATTAAATAAATTAAGTCAATTGCTTGCCGGAGAAAGATAGGCGGGAGGCTTTTGTGCGACAATCCAGCGGTTAAAGCACCAAAAATTCTCAGAGTTCAAAGAAATAAAAGCTAGAGAAAGTCATCAAATCTAGAGAGAGATACTTGCCAGCAAGGAGGTTAGTGTCACATTTCAACTTTAAGCGCATTCTTTAAATCGACCCTAACCATGGGGAGGTAAAAAGTGTAATTTATCTAATTAAATTTAGGATAAATTACAATGATCACTCCTGTGCGGTGGCAGAGTTAGTGTGTTAATGGAGTTTGTTCACCAAACCCCCCCGGCCCCCCTCTCTCTCCCAAAAAAAAAAAAACCTATTTATCAAATATCACAACCCAATAGCCTCATCCTCCGCCAAATCATTGCACCACACCCGTCGAAACTCTCTCATCCTTCCCTTTTTCCATAATCGTCACAGACTAAAGCTCCAAAATCAACAATTTCTTTCTCTGCCTCCGACGCGAACAAAACCTCTATGATTACTCCCCCTCCATCACTGTTGTTAGGGTGAACCTTGTTCCAGTCACGGTGTTGGCTTCAAAATATGTGGTGTTGGATGTGGGGTTAGGTTACATCTTCCTTAGTAAATATCTAGGGAATTATTTTACGAAAAGCTTCAATGGTTTACTCCATTTGGTATTTTTTTTAGAGCTTTTTAAAATTTTTTTTTTTTAGTTTGTAAGCAAAATAGTTAAATTTTTTAAACTTTTTGCTTTTATAATCTAAGATAAGTAAAAATGCAAAAAAAAAAAAAAAAATGTAATAAACTAAAAAAATTGGTATTACTTATAAACTAAAATGACAAAAAATAAATCATATCAAACAGGCCAATTTTCGTAATGTAATGGAAACTAGTATAAAACAACCGACCATATATACTAATATATTCATGTGAGTTCAATCAGTGTTCTCAATTTGGATTGGTCCAAGGGTTTAGCATCGGGAATAGACATATCTTAATTTTGGGTTTCGGAGCTGTGGCTAGAGGTGGTTTTGGTTTGGCTGGGCGGATTTTGTGTGGAGTAAGTTGTTGGACCTAGCTTAGTATGCTAATAAATTGTTTATATGATTTGGTTTGCTAATTACTTAACTATTAGGGTTTGTGAGCTGTTTGGATAGGTTTAATTAATTATTTATTTGATTTTGTTAGGCGTTTTGTTGAATTTTTTAACTAATTATTTGAGGCATTCATAGGTGTGTTCAGTTTTTAGTTTTAAGTTTTGCATTATTAATTTCATTATTCTGTTAAGTATATTACAAAGGGTAGATAGGAACTTGTGTGAAAATTGTGTTAACAAAAATTGAAAGAAATTTCACTATTTTATCTTAAATATTACTTTAAAAAGGGTTAGGAAGTTAGAACAGAAAAACTCAAAAAGGAAATGCATCCACACAAAAGGAATTTTTTTCCTTTTTCCTAGAGCAATATTTTTGAACCTAGATTTATCAAGGAAAAAGAAAAAGAAAAGAAAAAGGAAAAGGAAAAGAAAAAGAAAAAGAGAAGAAAAACGAGATATTCTAAATTATTACTTATTTTCTTTTTATATTATTTTACTCTTCACATACGATGTAATCTCATGTCCTTTTTCATTTTCTCTTTGTCACCGAATATTTGATCCAAATACAGTGTAAAAGTTTAGAATACCATGCATGTAATTGTTCATTCTAGTTCACTAAAAATACTTCACCACCATTCTTCTCATCATAGATGGTTATGCGATATTTGTGAGCGTAAGAAGACATGGATCTTCTAATGCGATGCTGCAAAGCAAAAGCTTCAATTTTTTTAATAAGAATATGAAAATCCAATGTAATAATCTTGTCATTTCCCCCAAATTTTAAAGTCCCACTTAGTCGTGATTTTTCAAGCTGTTTCCCAATTCTGAATCTTCTGAAATTTCCCTTAGGTATTTATCCAATTCTTTTTGTTCTTTCCGATCGGTGTATGGCCAGGGCTCATTTATGGACTCCTCGAGGAAGTTTTTTATGATGTATCTATCTCTTTGATTCATAGTTTTGTTATTGCGTTCATTCCCAGAGTTGCCTACTTTGGATTCCTTCACTATTTGTGAGGTCTCGCTCAAACATTCCCCATTTAAGTTTGCCAAGACACATTGTGAAAGTTTATTCCCAAGTTCTCGTACTGCTAGGCTGAGTGTGCTGATATATTCATCTAGCTGTACTACTAGGCTAAGTGTTGTGATATATTCAGTGGCATAGTCTGAATGTGGGAAACCAAACTAAACTCGGGATCCTACAAGTTGAACTGTTTCTTGATTTTGGGGCAAAGCAATTAACCTTTGACTCAAGTGGGTCTTATGGGGGACTCTCATGGAGAACGTGATTGGCCAACCGGTGACACTGTAATGGCCCAGACCCTCATGTTCGCCTGCCACTTAATGCGGGACTTTGTACAACTAAATATACGGAAATAAAATTATGTCTTAGTTAACAACAATTGATTTTGGCGCAGTGGTAAATGCTTGATCCTTGCTCGAGCCATCATCGATTCATGTTCAAGCGATATTCTCTAAACCTCTGCAAGTGGTTCTTCTTTGCAGTTTACTCGAGCTATCCTAGCATTCGCTCGAGCCAACTTGCTCTGTCAACGTAATCTTTAATTCTTGATCTCTAAACCTTAACCTTAGAAACATGAATAAAGAAAACATTGTCTAACATGATTTTATCATAGGATTAGCCAACTAAAAACCTAATAATCTCTCCCTTTGGCAATTCTGTGACAAAACTCAACCTTCTAAATAACTCATTACAATCCCAACCTAAGTATTTTAACTTTAACAAAGTGAAACATATGGTTATAGATAGCGCAATGAACTAAGACACGTTTCCAAAAGTTGGTGAAAGATCAAGATGTTGTACTAGCACATTAAAAAACAATACAATCTTGTGAATTGGATATGTGAAAAACGTATATAAAACTGTAGTGATTGCAAACATATGCAATATCACAATTCTCTCCTCAAGTTAATATATTCCCCCTCAACACAACACATATCATATTCTCTCTTCCCATTTTTGTCATGAATTGACAAAGACAAATATAAATACAAAGTAATCATGGAAGAGTATAATTCAAATATGAATATAAAAATGCGGTACTCAGGTAAAGAATTCAAGAAGAGTATGCGGTCAAAAAGGGATTAAAAAAAAGTACTCTTCCAATAGAGTCAACAAAAGTTTAAAAGTTGACTATACAAATTACTAGAACTTTAATGGTGTTTATGCATAAAGTCATTTGAATAAAATCATGCTCATAAATATTAAACAAAAACTAAGTGTATGAACTAAAGTAAGATTGTTCCAATATAATGAAGTTCATGAGAATTTCAAGTGTGTGTAAAGTGTACTCAATAAATATTCACATTTGTTCAAATCCTAAAAGTTTTTTGCCGCTAGTGGGAATGATTGGGGCCAATGATTAGACAACTAAAATTTTAAAATAAAACCAGTTTAATAAGAATACATAAGTTATACAAATAAAATATTTTTGAAAGCCCTAAATTTTTTAAAACATTACATTCTTAGGTGAGAAAACTTACCACATACCCAAATTTTCAAACATGACTTTAAAGTTTGAAATTGTGTTTTGAAAATATGTTTTATATGAAGTTTGCACTTTTCAATTTGAAGTGGTCTTGTTTTTAAACTTCACTTGAAAATTATAAACTTCACTTGAAAACACGACTTATTGGACTGCATGAGTTTGAAAAATAAGTTGAAGAAAGGGCATTGAATTGAAAAACAAGTTAGTCGTAAAAAAACTGTATGTATAGCTTCAATGTATGGGCTTGACGTCTGTTTATCGGTGGGGTGTGCAGCTGCTTTCATGGATAGGTTTCTTTCTTTGTTTATTTAAAAATGACAAATGCTAGCATATGCATGTGTGAACCAGCATTTATATGCTTGGTTTTCACTTCAACTTACATCTTACATCTTCCTATGTATGGTTTTAACGGAAGTAATTGCTACCGAAACTTACTTATTTTAGTTAGGGTTGGGCTAAATGTGATAGTTGAAATACATTGTTTTCATATAACAAGCCCTACGTTTCTATCAATTCTAACACTATTCAAGGAGTCTTTAAAACTAAATATTAATTACTTTTAACTATCCTATCAAATGGACAAAAATAACCTTCACTCAACTTTATCTACGTATATGCATATATAGTATTCGAAGGTCCACACAAAAACTCTATCTCTAGCTATTCATTTGACATCATGATAATGGCACTAATCAATCCGGCCAATAAAATAAGATTGTTGAATTAGGCTTTTTTTTTTTCATTTTTAATTTATCTATTTTCTTTTGTTGTTCATCCTTTGATAAATAAGATAAAAATTTGAAATTAAATTTAGAAATTGAAATCATAAGTAATAAAATAATGATATTACACTATACTTTTACTATATATCAGTAATTTGTGATTGAAACATTAGAAAAAATTGTTAGTTATGAAGATTAATAGTTTGATATGTATGCAATGTAATAAATAATTAAAAAAAGAACTATTAAATATATTTGTATTGCTTCAAAATTCAATAAGATTGCCTTTTCTTTTATTTTTCCACAAATCCAAAACAATTAACAACATTAAGTTCAGTATACCATATAGTAATTATTATACATTTTTCATAACTCTATGTGGGTGTGTATGTACAAGTCTCCGTGTAACTCGAACTCAAAAAAAAAGAACCATGAATGTAATTGAGTGAACCCATGATCTTATGACATCAATATGGACCACCACTGGCTAGTTCCGCTCTTCATTATCTATTATAGATAAACTCAATTATGTGATAAGATTATATCAAATTATGTCATATTTTTTTTAATTTAAATAAGTTTTTTTTAATTATTATGAAATATAATACAAAAAAACGTTAAATACAAGTACTATGCTGTTCAAGTTTAACAAATAAGTAATTTTCCTTTCGTTTCAAATTTATGTGAAAAGTGAAAGTTTTGTTATTTAAATTTATGTACATTTATTATACATTCAAAAGCTAATTGGATGAGATTTTTTATTGGTTTCATACACAATTATGACAAAATCTTTAGGAGGGCCCATAGTTTAAAGCATGCATGATTGCTAGCAATTAGCTTCTTTTTTTTTATATTTTCAAGCACCTTAGTATTAATTAAGTTGGGCCCTACTTCATGTTCACATTTCAAATGAAATTTGAGTCTATTAATATTAAAAGGTTAGTTTTATCATTTAAATTAATAAAGGAACATTAAGTTTGAGTGGTTGGTATTTTCATAAAATAATGCATAAAAAGATGTGAAAATGAGTAAAATTCAATACAATAAAGGGCGTAGATTAGCATTTACTTTTAGTTAATTTGAATGACAATATTGACATTCTATAGACTCGCATTCTTAATTCGGTGAAATATAAACAGTTAATGGACCCACCTATTTTATCAAATATTTGTATAATTATTTCTTCGTATATTTACGCAGAATTTTTTATTGTATTTTTTAAAGAAAAATCATATCATATCATACCCTTATGTATTACATATCACACTTTATGAGGCTTGCACAAAGAGAGAGAGATTACTGTAAAAATATTTGACGTGAATGAAATATAAATGTGAAATAATGAGTATACTATGAGGCTTGCACAGACACATAAAAATTTATTGAATTTTAAAGCAATGCAGAAACATTAGTTATTTTCTTCACTTTTTTATGACATTGCATATATATCAAATTTCTAGCTTCTAATCACAATTTGCGGATATATAAAAAAAAAGTATTATCTCCTCGTTTTATTTATAATGTTTCTAGATACAGTTTTTATTTTTTTATCTTATCTAATGATAAAAGAATAAAAATAAAAAAGCTACAAGTAACTAGTTTTACCGGGTGTGATTGGGTCTTTTAGTGACATCATCATGATGTCAGTTAAAATAGTTAGAGGCAAAAGAGTTGTGTGGGCTTTCTACAATGTTTACATTCACAAAGTAAGTTTTGAATTATATCTTTAAAAGGTCAGTTTAGTCATTTTAATAGGAGAGTTAAAAGCATTTATTATTTAATTTTGAAGAATGTTTTAAATGTTTAGGACTTGACGTAAATGTGAGTCTCATTATGTTGCAATAATATCTTTTAACTTTCGTAAAATGTGTTCTTAAAACATATATTGAAGCTTTAAATTAAAGCTTCAATAGTTCAATGGATTTGTTTCTTTGGAAGAAAAGCAAAAATGTTTCGTTTATGGCAGTGCCATTGCTGGTCAGATAGTACGTCGGCGTTTTGACTGGAAAGAGGAAAATAGGGGTCGTTTTGGTTTTGTCTTCGTTTGAGTGACTTGTGGACTGTTAATACCGAGGTAGGATTTTTGGGGGAGAAAATAATTGAAAAGGTTTGAATGAAATTCTACCATGTGAATGCACGTGACTTAAGTTTCCTTCATGGGTTTGATTGCGGAAATTATTTGGCTGTCAGATAGAAGGATGCACTGGATTATCAGAGCTCTACCATGTGAACGCACGTGACATAAGTTTCCTTCATGGGTTTGTTTGGAGAAAATATTTGGTTGTCGGATAAGAGAATCCACTGTATTATGAGAGCTGAGGATGGCAACATGATAAATATATGACGGATCGTAAATAGGAAAATTCAATTCATTCATTGGCCCTAGCCAGCTATGGGTTGAACTTTCTGTCTCCTCCTCACTCCACGGGTTTGGAACGGTCAGAACGGATTAAATTTATATAAAATTTTAAAATAAAATTAATTCTCTAACTCTTTTCGGATTATATGTTCTTTCTCATTTCTGATTTTTAATTTGTATATTCATCAGGATTTGAAATTTTCTCATTAAATTATCATAGAGCTCCTGAGGAGAATGACATGGTTTTCTAAGAAGATGGAATAACTTTTCATTTGGGCATGAAAGTTTGTCCAATGATGTATGTGGACTGTATGTAATCAATCTCGTCTGCAGTAATGGTTTTTTGAGCTTTTGATGTTTTTCTTTTTATTAGCTTTTAACATTTTAGGTTTTTTATATTAACTTTTAGGTAAGTATCAGTTAAAAATATGAATTAGTCTTAAAAGTTCAAACCCCATTTGGGGAGATGTTGAGGAGGGGTGGGAAGCCCTATTCAAGGGTTCTGCACCAAGTGTTCATGTTCCTTGATTGATGCAACCATGGTTTGTTCAGCTAATGGATCTTACACATGGCACGAGCAGCTTGCTTTAAGTGAATATGTATGTGTGCGCATGCTTAAAATTATGTGTATATACTAGTAGAGCAACACCTGCGGTACACGTGGATGGTGCTCTATGATCGTTTGAAATATTAAATAACAATTTATATTTCATGCCTTTAATTTATATATATATATATATGTATATATTTTGCTAAAATTTAGTTTTTCATGACTATGTTAGGATTGACAAAACCTATTCATATATCTTTCAAATTCTTGTCACCAAATCTACTACTAAAGTAATGCTAGACATAACAAGTTTGCAATCTTGACTAACGAGTTGATATGTCAAGTTTTTACTCTTT
The DNA here is from genome assembly GCA_033060915.1 of Euryodendron excelsum. Classification (NCBI taxonomy): domain Eukaryota; kingdom Viridiplantae; phylum Streptophyta; class Magnoliopsida; order Ericales; family Pentaphylacaceae; genus Euryodendron; species Euryodendron excelsum. Next base: position 31,107,968 of record CM065393.1, on the reverse strand, counting down.
GTTTTTTAGATTTTAAACCAATTGAGACTAGCAAGGATACTGGATTATTTTCCGTATGAGATAGAGGTAGAGAGAGAGGTGGTAGTATTGAATGGTTACCAAGTCCACAGCATCTCAGGAAGCCAATGCCAATAAATTAGCATACAAACCACCTCGGGGCACAAGGCTTCTAGTAGTGTTTTTGCATCATCAATGGCTTTAAATTCTCTTAAGGGTCCCTTTAGTACAATTTTTTGAAGTTTTTTTTTTTATTTTGCTTTTCTAATTTATAAGCAAAAAAATTAGATTTTTTTTTTTTATAGTTTTTTTGCTTTTAACAAGATTATATAAGCAGAAAAGTAAAAAAAAAAAGCAAAAATGAACCATCGAAGCCCTGTGGGACGTAAACATCCATCATATCATGCAACAAGAAGAAATTTGGAGTAATTAATCAATGGTTGATTTAACGAAGTATTTAATAGCCTCAGGATAAGAATGTCAAAAATCGAGCACCTCAACAAAACAGTCATGAAAATGAAGCCTAAGCAGGCCAGCTGCAATTGTTGGATCTCTGTTGAAGCACACTTCAACAATGGACCTGATTATGGCCTCTGCTTTTGGGCAAGATTAAGAATAGAATAGAACCCTGTTTTCAATCCTGCTTGTCCTTGTATTGGCAAACCCATCACCAAAATCACAAGAAAAACCAAACATACAACTTCCATTTGTGCTAGTTACAGAATAAGTGAACAAATGTGAATAGGATAGAGATGTTTGATGGTTATCTCTCATTACAATATATCAATATATGCATTGTAGAAATTTGGAAGTGGAATGCAAAGTAAATGATTCCATTTGTTTTTCATGGCATGCCTTAACATGAAGGCATATACAATCTTTTGATGGTTCTGATCGACAAAATCATAGGGAAAAGTTTAAGACCGTGTCATTCTCTGACATCTCCGAATGTTCTTCAACCCAGGTGGAACAACCATTTTCTAAAGGGGAAAATAAACAAACAAATCAGCTGAAAATGGATTAAATTTCAAGTACTATGCAAAGGAATGTACTCATTCCAATGGAAAATAACAGAGTGGCATAACCTATTTACTTGAACCCTTTAATCTAGTTAACAGCAATTCAGCTGCTTTTTGTAGCCTTCATTTCCACCTGATCAGGACTTAAGTTCAACGATATGGAATTCACATCGAATTATTTCAAGCTTTGGTGCCTCACATCTAGATCATGAAACTTCTCATAATTATTTATTTATTTACTTACTCACATCAGTGAACTCAATGGTTTCTAAGTCACTGCTTAGAAATTTTTCAGTCTCCTATACACACACACACACATATATATGTATAGGTTAACACACCCATTATGTAAGAGTTAAGCTAAGTATTTGGTGGTATGGAATATCCCATACACCTAATTAGTGTTGGTTGACATCTTCTACTATTCATCACTGAACATGAACTTCCGCACCAGTATAGCCTCATTTTGTTCCCCATCTAGTGCCAGCTTATCAGATATTTCTCTGTCAAAGTTGAGTTATTATTTCCAAAGAATTATACCCAAAGCAGTTTTTCCTGAAAAACAGAAGAAACATGTTTTTAGCACAAGTATCATACAACAATTCCCTTGCTAGGTTAGTACAGTAAGTTTGTAAGAATCCATTTTCACATTACATTCCAAACTTGCTGTTTTAAACCCAAAATATTCTTTGAGATTGTACCTGGTACCAGCTAGGAGGTGGATTTCTTTGAGATTGCATGACCAGAATCACTGCAAATCGCAGTACCAGAAATAATGATGATCTGCTGTTTATATATACATATATGTTTACATACAGAGAGAGCGAGATCATACCAGATCATAGATATCTTCAGATTCAAAAAGTAACTAAATAAAAAAGAAGTAAAAGTGAAGATTTTTTGACCCATGTATGATCCGGTTGTATGTCTTGGCATGCCTAATAGTTTTCACAACTAACATGAGAAACATAGTTACATTCCTTACAAAGATATATAGGGTGGTTGGGGTGTCTTTCTTTCTCGCAATTGTTGCAGTAGAATTCTTCTGAATCATCATCTTCCACATATGAATCAGTGAGAGTCAGGGGGTGTCGGTCAGTTGTACATGTATTTTTAGAAGGGAAACAACATTCCATATGGAATTTTCTTTCGCAGTGCATGCAATAAAGAAAAGGGGCATGTGCAGGGAGGTTTTCACCACAGGCCAAGCAGTAGCGTCGAGGAGATATAGATGGTTCTTCAATGAGAGTCAGAAGGTGCAGATCAGATTGACTTCTGATAATGGGTTTCAAGAAAATGCAACGAACTTCCAAGCAGAATTTACAGCTCAGACATCTGAAGGCACAACCATGTGAGTCCTCTCCACAAGCATTGCAAGTCCCAACTCTTTCATCCAAGTCAAGAAAAAGAGAGTGAATTGGATGAAGGGGGTGCTGGATCTCCAGTGGCAGTTGAACACAGTTTGTGCACAAAGAACTTGCACTCGGGGCAGTGGTAGGTAGGACCCCAGAGAGCTAATTTGCACACAAAACAATGAACTTCTGAAACATTCTTGTCCCAGAGGTTTAAGGACGAGTTGTGCACATATTTTCGGAGAATCAGATTATGTTCATGAAGCATGCAGCGAATCTGTTGGGGCAATTCTGCACATGATCTATGGAGGTAAAAATGGCACAGGGTGCAGCCATAAATTGGACTCTCCAATATAGGTAACTTACACCCAGAGCAGCTAACTTCACCACCGTACTTTTTGTCATAGATGGTCATCATGCGATGTTTGTGGGCATACGAGGACAAGGATCTTATAAGGCCATGCTGGACAACAAAAGCTTCAATCTTGTTAACAAGAATATGAAAATCCCAGCTGCACATAATTTTGTCCTTTCCCCCGGATTTTAAAGTTCCACTTAGTCGTGATTCTTCAGGCTGCTGCTCCAGTTTTGAATCTTCTGAAATTTCTCGTAGGTATTTACCCGATTTTGTTACTTCATACTGTTGCCAGGGCTCATTTTTGAACTCCTCCAGCATGTCTGGAAAGCTGGATCTCTCTCTATGATTCCTGTTGAATATCTTTCTTTGATTCATGTTGAATCTCTCTCTTGGATTCGCAATCTCCTTGTTGTATTCATTCCATGAATTGTCTGCCATGGACTCCTCCACCATTTCTAAAGTCTCACTTAAACATTCCCCCCTTAAGTTTGCCACGACACGCTGTGAAAGTTTCTTCATAAGGGCCAGTACTGCTAGGCTGAGTGTGCTGATATTTTCATATTGCTCTGGGAAGTGTGTTCAGAGAAATTTCTCTAGCTCATCAGTGGCATATTCTGAATCTTGGAAACCAAGTTGAGCAGTTCTCAAGTAGTCCCACAAGGTGAAAACTAGATCTTCACTCATGTTGTCTGCATCGTTGGTGTTGCGAAGGTTATATAATGCCATATATAAGGCCAACATTATATTTGTTTTTTCATTTAGGCTTAATGTGGAATTAACAGCGAAATGTTTGGCCAAAAAGAAGAAGTTAAACATCCTATCCTTGCCAACATTTGCACCCTGTGAATTAGTTTCAGGACTCATCAATTCTGATCTGGTGTCCCGAGCTTTGAACATACACTGTTCCATGAATATTTTGAATTCCTCGTGGAAGAATATAGGGACCTTTTGAGCGCTGAAGCCACTCTTGTCTTGCCGGAGTACCTCTCCAACAGCAAGCTCTTCACTTCTTGCAGCTCTAGCAATAGCATCTGGTGCAGCAGCCTCAGACATGGGAATGGATTCCAGAATCTCATTTATAGTAAAAGCAGGATTAATAACCAGGACAGTTGATGTTTTATTGCCCAATTTGTGAGCAATAGACAAGTCATTCTGAAAAGTAACAAAAATTCAACTCATTATAACAACTTTATGGAAGAAAAAACCAAGGCGTGTATATATATAAAGCATTTTTATATAGAATGAGGTGACTGTTTAAGGTTCTAGCAGCTAACAACAGTTTCAAATCCATTCCAGCATAATTTTCAATGGATATTTTGTGTAAATTTTCTGCATCTGTAAAATTTTATAGCAGTCTAGTTGTTGAACAGCTCACAAGAATAACACTCTTTCTATGAGAGAAATATAATTTTGACTAAGAGACGATAAAGGTTATTTTAGTTCTTAGAAAGAAAAGGAATACTGTTCCTCATATTTCCTCTGCTGCTTTAATATGATTCATACATTTTTTTCCCCTTTCTCTCTCCAAATTGACCAACAATCAACCAAAAATTGCCGAAACAACCACCACCCAAAGATTTTTTTTTTTTTCTTTTTCTTTTTTTGCCCTTTCTTCCACCTCGTAGTCTTGGTTTTAAAAGTGCAGTACTACAAACCAACACTTTGGCTTTCTGTTCATGAAATACAGAGCAAAATCATCCATGAAACTAGCAATTCTACTACACCCATAAATCACAACCATGGAATTTTTGTTTCAGGATGGATCATCATACCTCAGAGAAGACGCAATCGAAATGAGAGACAAAGCAGCTGCCGCATTCAAGACAGCGATATACAGGGTGGTGAGGGTCTCTTGGTTTCTCGCAAGCGTTGCAGTAATACTCGTCAGCCGAATCATCCTCCGTATAAGAATCGGCGAAGTTGAGGGGATGTTTGTGAAACTTGCTCTTGATGGTAGGCGGCAGAGCGCATTTGATGTGGAGGCTGAACTTACACTTCTTGCACCGGAACACGGCGTGAGAGCTATCGAAGTTTTCCCTACATACCAGACATGTGTCCCAATTGGAAGATTTGGGAGGTGGCCAACGGACAAGAATTAGGAGGTGTCCGCGGTGACCCTCCGGAGCTTGACCATCATCAACAGTCTCCTCCTCAATGTTCTCATCGGAAGTCTCCTTCTCAGTGCCCTCATCGGAGTAATAAGTCAAGTGAATCTCCGACGTATTCTCAATTTTATCTCTCAAATTTTCATGCTCCATCTCTCGAATTCCTCTCTCTCTCTCTCTCTCTCTCTCTCTCTCTCTCTCTCTTTCTTGCTTATTGGGGAACAAGGGCGATGTATGATACAGAGATTCAATTCCCTGCCAAGGATTGGAAACTCGCGCACAGCCTCTGCACAATAACGATCTGTAGTTTGACTTCTCGTGAAGTTGAAGTCTTTTTTTCTTAATAGTTTATTAGAAGTTGCAAAACAAACAGTGAAAGTCCTTGATGCCTAACACTTGTTAAATGTTTTCAAGACGAGCAAAAGAGAGCTTGTGGGGTAGGTAGGGTAACCAACTGGGCTGGCCATAGTTATCGTATTAGTGGTAAGGTAAATAATGTATAATAAATATTTATCATAATATATGAAGTAAGGATATTAATTTGTATCTTTTAATTTTTAAAATTGCATCAATATATTTTTATTTCAAAAAAATCAGATTTCAAAAAATCCTATTTAGTTACCTTTCTAATTAGATTTGCATTCAATAACTTCAAAAGTCAAATATGAAAAATTATTTCTCCTACAATGGCTGTGCTTCAGTTCTCAAACTTTTTGGGCTTTATCCTTTCCTTCCCGACTCTTTGTCTTTTCGGTTTCTCACGTTCTCAAACTGTTTTTGCGATCTTCAAACTCTTTTTTCACTCTATCCGATTGCATTGAAACAAAGGTTCAAATAGAAGAGGACTCTAACACATCGCCAACAAAACAAAGCTTCAAAGATGTGACCCATCTTCCAAAGGAAGTTTTCGATTTCATGGTTTGTTTGATTTCTATTTCGATTCTCATTTTTTTTTTTTACAGGTTTTGATTTATTGATTTTTCTCCCTTTGCCAATTGTGAGCATATGCCACAACAATGTGGCTACGACAAAAGAATCTTGAATGCAAGGAAATTCTGTAAATAATGTGTTGAATCATGCTGGCCATTTGTAGGTATTTTTTTCTTCTTTTATTTATTTTTCCATTAATTTTTCCTATTTTAACCATTCTATATGGATATGCCAATTAAGAACTCATACCTATTTCTATATATATTGCCGAGGACCCATAATCACTGTGACTGCATATCGATCGAGTTGTATTCTTTCATTAAATGTGTTTCCCTCGATTTTCACAGAATTTTCACTTTTATGCTGCCTTGTTTATTTAGGGTTTCCTGTTCATTGCCTAATGTTTGTGTCAGCGTTGGATTGTAATTCTTGCTGTTTGTGATTTTTTTTATTTTTATATTTGTGCACATTTGGGTGTTTATACGGTTTGTTTTTCATATCAAAACATAGCTGATTGAGTTGCATACGCATCGCGTATGTCTCAGTCTCTATTATGCATTAAGTGTGTGATCACATCAATGTAAAGTTAATCTTATAATATAGTTGTAATTTAATAAATACTAAGTAATAGATTAGCACTGAGCATAGTTAGTTGTAAATGTTAGCCTAATTAATCATAGTTTTTTGCTTTTTTTTGAGAGGTCAAGAGTTTGAACCTCATTCTCAAATTTTTTTTCCCGATTTTGACTCTATTTGTAATTCTTTCCGAAAGTCAAAAAAAAAAAATTTAGTGTATGTAGGGTGAAGTAGTGAACACTAGGTGGGTGGGTGGGTGTGTTAAAACTTTTCTTGTCTTGCCCAGGTACTAACAAGTAACGACAACCATTTGTTGCTATAGGTGGTGACAAATAGAATGGGAATCAACTGTTATACAAGGACAAACATGCACAAGCATAGACATATGATATATAACTATGGTCGGGTAAGGTAGGTCGGTTATTCGGCCTACGAACCAATTATCAGAGGATCGGACATGTTACCATCAAATTTGATTTAGGCTAGACCCAATCTGGCCTTGATATAAATAAGGGTAAATTACATTGACCACCCTTGAAGTTTGGCTTTAATACACAAACTATCCCTCAAGTTTTAGAAATTACATTAACCTCCCTTGTCAGAGCTAAAAGACAATTTTACTCCCTATTTTTTTAACATAAGATAATTACATTTGCAAGGGTAGTTTAGGAATTTAGAAAAATTAAAATTTGACTTAGTCAAGGGAGGGGGGAATCTGTTCCAAGTATCATACTTGAACGGAGGTTAGTGTAATTTCTGAAACGTAAGGGGTAGTTTGTGTATTAAAGCCAAACCTCAAGGGTGGTCAATGTAATTTACCCTATAAATAATTAAGCATAGTGCCCGTCTCGTCTCGACATGTCATAAGTATGCAAAATCATCGCATAAATCTTATTACTCTAACATATTTTACAAACAAATATTTCTTTGGGTATGTTATTAACAATTTTTAATAAAAATTAAAGTATATAGATTGAAACTGATTTCGGGCATTCTCTTATTATGTAGATTAAGTCAATTGCTTGCCGGAGAAAGATATGCCTAAACGGAAGGCTTCTGTGCAACAATCCAGCAGTTAGAGCACCAAAAATTCTCACAGTTTGAAGAAATGAAAGCTAGAGAAAGTCATCAAAGCTAGAGAGAGAGACATCCTTTCCAGCTTAATCAAAATTTAGAGTAAATTACACTGCTCGCTCCAAAAGTTTTGTGAAATGTAAGGCTTTGCTTGGTACCGGTCTCGATTTCAGTTTTGGTTTCGTTTTTCATGTTCTCGGAGCTAAAAAATCTAGAAACTACTTGTTTTTTTTTTGTTCTCGAAAACATAAAAATGGGATCATTGAAAACACTATTATTTTCATATCGTTTTCAATTTCAATTTCAAGATTCAATGCTACAAACTCTAATATTAATAATTATTTGCTTGTTTATTATCTTTTTTTATTCTATGATTATACCGCCTTATTGTGTGGTTTTAATTGCTTTCATTATTTATTATCTGTTATAAGCCGCAAACAACGTTTGGTTGACCCTCTAGGCGTGCCTCTAAATTGTTGAGGCTTACTACCTGGGTTAAGAATGGTATCAGAGCCATGTTCTTTGTAATTGTATTTATTAGTCAATTATTGTGAATCTTTCAAGTATTTGTTTTCAAGTTTTATATCTGATTCTTATCCTCTGTGTTGTCTGATGCACCTGTAAACCAACTAGTCGCATAGCCATTGTAAGTCCCAAGTTTAAGGTAGTAGGTGTCAAACGTTGACCGGTAGGGTACGTCTAGATCATCCATAGGTATTAATCTTTTATAAAATTTTGAATCTAAATACTTAAATGATAAACAATTAGTTCCCTAATGAATCGTTTAACGAGAACCATGTCTTCGGTATCTAGGCAATCTCATAGTAGTAATGACACTTCAATACTTAACCAAGAAGAACAATGTTTTCCTCCTCCCAATTGAACACCTCCTCGTGTCTCAATTCGCTAAGTTTATCAAATTAAACCCTTTGATTTTTTGTCCAATTATACTATCAAAACTGTTGAACAAACAATTCCTTTTACAGAATCATCTCAACAAATTCAACTTCTCAGTTAAACTATTATTAACAAGTACAAACAACAAAAATACAATTATCTACACTTAGGGTTAGTACAAGTAGCTGTTGTTCCCTTTACTCGTCAGGGTCAAAATACTACAATTCTTTTAACTTTACAAGATAAAAGACACACAACATTTATCAATAGTACCTTAGGATTAATTGAAACAAGTCTTTATAGTGGGCCTGTCCATTTTGATTGTTATCCTGGATATGCAGTATGTCTTCAAGATATCGGTATTCTCAAAGTCCTCACATTCAAAATTAAAACTTCTGGTTATAACTTAGGACCAGGCAATATCCCTTTTTCCATTATTTACCGTATTCATCTTAAAGCCATGACTACACTAATAGATCCACGTTGTAAGATCACTAACCCCAAAGGCGAAACACTTCTTATTTATACGAATAGTGACTCCAATATCAGTACTCCCAAGACCATACGCTGGGAAGATGTTAATCTCCCATTAGAATGGACTTTAGGCAATGAAGTTCCATCTACAACCATAGAAAACAAAAATTTAGAATATATTTATGAAAGCACTGATGGCAGTGTTCGTATCAAATTCACCAATACCAATACTACGGCAGGGTCATTTCGACCACAGTTTTCAGATGTTGGATCATCTGCTAGCACTCAATTTCAATCTTTTCCACCTAGGAGTTCTTTTTCTTCTGTTCCTTCTTCTTCAATACCTTTTAGATCTCCTGTCTTACAATCTGTCACAACTTCTAATGTTGCACAACCTATTTATACACATGTAGATTTTCCCTAATCTCCCACACTATCTCAAATGCTTCCAAATTCTCCTCTTGATCCTCAAATAAATATGATAGAACAAGAATTTATTTTTGACAAATCTATTTTAGTTCGTGATTTCAATTCTCCCCAAAATACACAGAAGAAGAATTGGTTTTTAAAAACCTTTGATGAAATTGCTCGCCTTCCTATACGTGAAGAATATTATCAGTTTGTTCAAAATCACAAAATTCATTTAAGTTTCTTTGACTGGTTTGAATATTATTCTAATTATTTTGACCAACTTAATGTTATTACCAATACTGAAAACCAATGGGTTACTTCCAACGATATTATTAAACCTTCTATTCATCCCCCTCTAGAAGAAATTCATATTCAACACAGATCTAGTATTATTACTGCTTCCCCTTTCAAACTTAAGCATGATATTTCACCTCCTAATGCCAAAGATATTTCTAATATTTTACAACAAAATAATTTTACAAATCAAACACTTAAAACTATAGGTGACCAATTAACTCGTGTAGAAAACTTTATCAACAAAGATCAAGTCACTACACTCACCACTACCGAAACCCCTCTATTTACACCACATGAAGTCCCTTCACATCTTCAAAATGAATTAAGTACCCAAGACTTTTCTTCTCAAATTGATCACAAACTTGCATAACTTGATCATGTTCTCCGAGTTGTCACTGCACCTGACACACCTCCATCTACTCCTAAAACTATTAATACTTTATCTCAACCAACCCTTTCTGAAGTTGAAGCTATTGAACAAATCATGAATGATTCCCAACCTTTAGAACTTAATGCTACCCAGAATAAAAAACAAAAATAGAAATATCAAAACCGCTATGAATTTAATAACACCAAAAATTATTATCCTCGTCCTACTCTTCCTGATATGCAATATGAAGAAAGAAATCAATTCACTCAAGTTGCTTATCATGGTGGTACCATTTATGAATGAGATTTTGATGGTATGACTGAATATCACCATAACTTTCCCAGGTAGTAAGCCTCAACAATTTAGAGGCACGCCCAGAGAGTCAACCAGACGTTGTTTGCGGCTTATAACAGATAATAAATAATGAAAGCAATTAAAACCAGCCAATAATGTGGTATAATCATAGAATAAAAGAAGATAATGAACAAGCAAATTATTATTAATATTAGAGTTTGCAACATTGAATCTTGAAATTGAAATTGAAAATTGAAAATAAATTTACACAAACAAATTGAAAATTACATAAACATTAGAAGATTACCAGGTAATATTTGGAAATCTCTGATACTTGAACTTGAGATCTTGATTACAGAAGAATCCTAGAGAGAGAGAGAGAGAGAGAGAGAGAGAGGTTGGACTCGAACTTGGCCTCCTCTCCAAATGGGAGAGTCAGCGTTTAAATAGACAGAAAAGAAAAACTAGAACTGTTGAAATAGTGTTGGTTTATCGGTCGCCAAACTGGAACTGTTGAAATAGTAACTGTCGGTGGCCGAAAGTTGGTTGAATAGTGAACAGTAAAAGTTGCTTTTACTGTAGCAGTGTTGACTTTTGCTGAAATTTATCGGAAGAGCACCGAAAGTTGATGGCTTGATCAGTGGTGTGTCTGTCTTGCTTTGATCACTTCCTGTCGACTTTTGGAGCGAGTTTTGACTGGAGTAAAAATGCCAAAACAGTCATCTTCATTGTCCTGGGCAAGATCTGTAGAAGATACTTGAGAATCTTGATCTGGATTGGATGGAGAAGCCTCATCATCACTATCAGAGAGAGATGATAAGGTTTCAAGCAAGTGTTGGCGAAGCTCCCTCTTGGATTTGACTGCAACTAATTGAGGAATTAATTGGCTACGATTGAGAAGAAATTGGGGATCAGATGCCATAGCAATGATTGGATGTTGTTTGAAGAATTTGTAGACTGTTTGAGAGGTGACAGTTTGGGCAGCCGGCCAATTATCCCACCATTTGACCTGAAAGTTTTGGGCAACTTATCATGGTGGTACCATTTATGAATGGAATTTTGATGGTATGATTGAATATCATATTCTTAACAAACTCCAAGAAATGACAATGGTTGCTTTAGCCTACAAAACTAAACAAAAATCTTCTGATTTTGCTGTTGCACAAGCTTTAGTTACTGGTTTTACTAGACATCTTAAAGGATGGTGGGATCATTTCCTCACCTCTACTGAATGTACTCAAATCCTTACTGCAATCAAAACTGATTCAAATGGAACTCCCATCAAAACTGAAGATAATCAAACAATTGAAGATGCTGTTAGTACCCTTATCTTTTCAATTTCTAGGCACTTCTTAGGACGTCCTTCTAAAGTCCAAACTGTTACCTCTGAAATCCTTAATAATCTTCGATGTCCAAAACTTCAAGATTTTCGTTGGTATAAAGATGTTTTCTTAACCAAAGTTATGTTACGTGATGACTGCCGTCAAACACATTTGAAAGAAAAATTCTTAGATGGTCTTCCCAAACTATTTTCTCAAAAAGTCAAAGACAAACTCAAAGAAAACAACAATGGAGTTGTCCCTTATGAACAACTCACTTATGGTGACTTAATTAATGCCATCCAAACCCAAGGTCTTAAACTCTGTACCAACTTCAAACTTAACCAACAATTACAAAAAGATTTAGCCGCTTCCAAACGTGAATTAAGTACCTTTTGCCAACAATTTGGTTTTGAAAATACGACACAAATCATACCCCCTTCCCGACATAAACCTCGCACTACTTTTGCATGTAGATTCTTTCGAAAACCAAAACCAAGTTCCAATGTTTTTTACCAGAAACCCCATACACAACCTCCTGTTAAAACTTCTCCTTCTAAACCTAAACATGTTTCTAAACACACCAGAAAAGTTCCCACATGTTACAAATGTGGTAAAGTTGGCCATTATAAAAATCAGTGTCGAATGAATCAAAAAATTAATTCTTTAGATATTGATGAAATACTTAAACAACAACTTATGCATTTATTCTTAAACTCTGATGTTTCTAATAATGCTCCACTCTCTGATGATGAATTACAAATAAATGAAATTGTATCCCAATCTTCTTCTGAAGAAGATGAACCTCATACTTCCTCTTCCCCTGAACCTGACCAAATTATAAAAACTAATTGTCAATGTCCAACCACACATACTATTAATGTTATTACAAAAGAACAAGAATTACTTCTTGATGTTATAGATAAAATTTCTGATCCTCAAGTTAAAAAAAATTATTTACTCTAACTTAAACAAAGTTTAACTTCTGCTGAAAAACCTACCCAAGATATTTCATTATTGAATAACCCTTATAATCTTAATGATATTCTCAAAAGATTTGATCAAACTTCTAAGTCTTCCCCTATCACTATTCAAGATTTACAAACTGAAATTAACTGGTTCTGAAAACTCAGAGAACACCTTTTTAATAGTTCCCAAAACTCGGGTATTTTTTGAAATTTTTTTAAAAAATTGGTTCTGAAACTGATTTATCAAATGTGGTTTCAACAGAAATAATTTTCGAAATCAATTTGCCAAACAAGGATCCATCGAATTTCAGAAAATAAAAACAGAAACCGAAACCGTAACCAAATAGAGCCTAAGATACTATTATTTACATACTGACAGAGTTAGTCAATAAACGTGTTAATGTGCTAGTGTAAAGTTACAAAGATATCCCCATCGTGGGCCAAAATAACACAGAAGGCCCAAATAGTAAATATGCTAGGCCCGATCTTAAGAGGGTAGGCTTGACAGGATTAACTAAGCCCAAAAAGACAGGTCCAAGGGGCACGAAATCCCAAGCCGACCTGAACTAGGACAATTAAAGATAAGTCCACTATACCACAAAACTGACCCAAAAAGGACGACTCCTAGAAGGAGATTGAGTACTATTCTCAAAGGGAGTATGGCATTCCGAATCTTATAAATAAATCATGCTACTAAGAAGGTAAGATACGTTTACTTGAGTTCTAGCTATTAATATTTTATTCGATTCATTGTGATTAATCTTGCTAACTTAATCATCAGAATGCCATCAGCCCAAAAAGGGTCGACACATTCTCATTATCTTTTTCTCTTATAGATTGCTCGTACTCATCAATTTGGTTCGTGTATTGAATCAAGCCTTCCAAAAAAATTCACTTACAATTGGCGTTGTCTGTGAGAAGGTCTAGCAACGATGAGTACTAGCTTTCTTAGAGGAGAAGTTGAGCCCACCATTAGGGAGACGGAAGACAGTCGAGATGTTCCTAGTAACGAGAACACTCACCCGTCAGACCGTTGAGTGGGAGTAGCTTGAAGTCATGGAGGTCTGCAGATAAGATTGGCAATACGAGTCCTTGATAATAATCGTCAGGGAAGACAGAAGGAACTACAATATACTCCACAGTACGCTAGAAATCCGAACCGTCGAAGGAGCTATCACAGGAACTTAAACCTCTCACCCTCTAGTGGGTGTCTCCTTGGTAATTTATCACCCCAAGTAGTCGAACAAGAACTTTGACAATGAGATAAAGAGATTGCCTACCTTAGGTCTCAAGTTGAAGTTATGACATGGGCAATGGTCAAAAAAGATGGATAAGTATTTGGCAGGAGTCCAGATCGGGGTAGAAGTTAGAGGACAAATTCCAAGAGCATGAGCCCTCCTACTACACGTTTAACTGCAAGTCATGTCTCCAGTACTGAACATTACAAGGATGTTAGCATCTCATTTTTGCCCGTTTGGCAATCTCTGGCCCGACTAAACTCATATTCAAACCGTCATAGACATATTCAAGCCCAAACCGGCTTTCCAAACTCAATCCAATTAATCAATTGCTTTGCGGGCCTGCCGGACCCAATAGAGGCAAAATGATTAAAATGCCCTTGGGGTATTGCTCAATCCAATTCTAGTTGGCACGTCTTTTTAAAGACGGTAAGTCCGTATTTCAACCTCAATTCCAGTCTAGACTAGTCAAACTCAATTTGGCACGTCTTTCGAGAAAGTTAATTCTTTAAACGGTAAGTTCATCCAACACGAAGCATTTACTGAAAAAATATAAAACCCATCAAAATGATAATTCCCTTCACACTCATCAACCAGACGAAACCCAAGTCCCTGAGATAGTAGAACGGTTTACTTTTAGCGCCTGCTAGCCTGCCAATGTAGAATATCCGTTATTTAGCACGTTGATCGGGAAAATACCTAAGGCCCCGTCACGATAAGACCATCCAGCAGCTTCTTGAGTTTAAGTAGTCTCCGCAATAAATGCATACTATCAGAGTGACGAAAACACTCACAAATATTGCAACCATCAGAATAACAAAAACACTCGCAAATAGGTCGACATCAGGCATGCTAACAAACCCATATGTCACGAGACCGAACACGCTTTTTGGTCGTGGAAGGTTTACCAGAGGACGGGCTACTTCTAAAAACCAACTCGTCACACACTATCAGAGTGATGAAAACACTCAAAACTCGGGTCAACACTAGTGTCTGCTAGCTTATTTCGGTGAAATTTGACCAAACTATCCTTTGGGCTCTACTAGCGCACTTCTCGAGAAAGTACCTAAGAGCTTAGAGCGGTAAGTCCACCCTTCTAAGATTATCGCAAAGATAATCTAGTATGTTCTATTGTCTTCCAATCACTTCTGGATTAATTCCGAGAGCATCCGATCAAAATGACCATTTTGCCCTTAGGCATCCAATTGCCTCTAGAAACCACACCAGCTCTGGATATCAAACCAGTTATCTTCCAAGAATGTTTTTAATAATATTCCCAACATTCTAGTACCTTTTTGGACTATTTTGAGTCCATTCCAGTAAACCAAGTGTGAAATGATTGTTTTGCCCCTAGTAGGCAATTGCCTTTTCCAAACATATCGACTCTGGGTATCAAACCGGCAATCCCCCGAAACACTCTCAATAGTGTTTTCAACCTTCAAGTCTTCTCACAGACCACTCCAGATTGATCTCGGTGCTTCCCCGATTCAAATGACTATTTTGCCCTTGGTGGGCCAGTTACCATTTTCAACTACTCCGCCTCTAAATATCAAGCCAGTTACCTCTGGGACATCTTTTTAGGGGTTCCCGTCCATTCCTAATTGAGTCTGGTTACTCGGAATCTTTCGAATCATCTTTATGAGTATGTTGATATATAGCTTACACCCACATAGATCATTTTATAGATGATATGGAGATGTTCAGTCCACTGTTGTTGATGTTGATGTTGAGTTGGAGAGTTTCGAGAAGCTCTTGTTGTTGTGTTGTTGGTCTTTGTATATGTTGTACGTTGGATGATAGTTCATGGAGTTTATTTACAGTTGATTCTAATTATTATGGGTTTAATTTAGTAGTCTTTTTATGATTTATGTGTGGAGGATTATGGGATGATTTATATTATATAATAATATTGGTAATCCTATTAAGATTTTTATCTTTGGGATTGTTGTGAGGTTTCACTTACAGGTTGGTGATGTTACGACCTAGATTTTAATTTCTATTATTTCCAACATTTGTTTACATTATAAATGTTATTTGGTAAATTTTTAGCAATAGGATATAAACTATTTAGGTAGTTGAAGTAATAAATTAATTTGGAATATTTGGACCATGTGATTATAATTGCTTGGAAATTAATCAGGATCTCTGGAAGTTGGGTAGTGATTTGGTGTTGTGAGATCTTTGCGTTTATATGAGTTAGATAGTTTAGGTGTTGGTTTTCTTTTTTACTATTGGTCATTGCCTCATAGTGTATGGGGGTTTGATCACGTAGGATTAAAATTAAAAGATTGATCTGTTAGATGTGGTTAATTAAATGGGAAGTATATGATTATGGGATGCTTATGCTATTAACTAGGGTTTAGAGTGGTTATCAAATTGCCGCACAAGAGAGAGAGAGAGAGAGAGAGAGAGAGAGAGAGAAGGCTTCGTGGGGCAAAGTAGCTGCAGTTTTCACCCCAAGATTAAGGTTCGAACTCCCCACTTGGGATGATTCCATATGATATACAGTCTTTATAGTACAAGAACTGGCACGATGTTTATATTTTTGGGATCATTGCAGACCCTGTAGTTGTTGGGCAAAGTCATTATATGCTCTAGGTATTGGTTGATTTGATGAGACTATAAATATAGTCTCTTTAGTTGTTAGAGTTTTGATTTAGTAAATGGTTTATTTGATTGGGAATCTTTCTAATCTAGAAAAAGATAAGCTTTGGTGTTGAACATCTGATGGCCAAGTCTCTAGCACAAGCATACATACATACATATATATATATATATATGTAGTCTTTAAGTAGGTGTCATCATGACAAGTCCTTTCTATTACATTTCGTAGCATAGTTCCAGGTTTATTGTTTTTACATTTGAATTACTGTTACATCAATCCTCCCACTTACCTCTCTAGCCAAATAAGGTGCATCATTTTTGTTAGATTATGTATGGATCAGACGAGTAGAATGTAATTGTGAGGGGTTGGTGGTGATATCTGGGTTTTGTTTAATCCGAATTTGGCCTATAGTGCTTGGGGTGGGTTTAGCACACACGTGACGTATTTGGGTTGTGCATCTAGATTATTACGTTAGGGTCTTTTGAATGTTAGAAGGTTTTATGTTAAGAATATGAATTTATAAATTAAATTTAGAAGTAACACTTTATTTGTGCAATTACGTGGATCATTGATTTCTCGTGTGCATTTGTTTTAGCCTAATTAAGGTGTCAGGTGAGTGATTTTTGTCTTGCTAGTAAAAAATTACAAACTCCCATGCAAATTGATTTCAAACACATGTTTTATAAATTATGTGTTATATTTTATTTGAAGAATAAATCTTATTTTGAATTATGAGAAATGTTACATCTTTTTTCTGTTATATTGCATTGACAATTGTTCCTAAGTTATTTTGAGAAATTATTCAATGGTGAAAACTTTTTTAATATTGAATATTGGGTCCAGGTGAAGTCTAGGAAACAACCCCTTTAAGTGAGGTGACTCTGGCAGCTAGGGAACATGCTCGTAAAACCCTAGTTCTCAACGGTTGTAGAAACAGACTCGTGAAATTGGTGGTGACCTCAACTAAATCGGCTTAGGGAATAAACCTAAAAGCCAGGTTAGGTGACTCTAAGTACGATGTTGGATCCAACATGTATTACCCATGAGATATTATTTGGCACATGTTACAATATTTTTTAAGTGGTTTCCCTCTACAATTATCCATTGATTCATTTGTTATTACCATTGTGATAATGTGATTTCATTATGAGATGCAAAGTTATTCATTAAGATTTGGTTTTGCATTGTGATATGCAGATTCATAAAAACACTTTCATGGTTGATTGATTGGCAGTGGGAGAATTTTCATAAAATTTATTTTGATCATAAACTGGTATTTTTCAAATTATTGTTATTACTTTGAGGTATTCCATTCACGAGCTGGACAATGAGCTCACACTCTTTATAACATTTCAGGTGAGCGCAATTGTCAGTAAAGTTGGACTTTAAATGCCGGGACCCCCTTGTCATGGACCTCCTAAAGACTTGGTGTTTTTATTTCCGCTGTCTTTAGAGTTAGTTTATGGAGTTTGAGAATTTATGTGGTTAATTCACTACTCATTTAATGAGTTATTTGTTTTGAGATCATGTAATCTCTAACTAGTTAGCTATTTTGATGGAGGTGTTAATCCTCATAGTATGGATTTATTTGTGGCTTCTTCAGGCTATCTATTGAGTATTGACTTCAACATTTAATGTTTTAATTGAAATATTAGTTTTTATCAGGTGATCAGGCTTTCGTGTTTAATAATTCAAGGCTCGTAGCTCATGGCCAGTCACATACCTAATTGGGGTGTGACAAGTGACCTGTGTGATTAGTGGGTAAGAAAATATATTAAGAAATTAATTTATGTATATTATTACTCTAAACTTATGGGTGAGCCTTCGATACACCCCTTGAAAAAGTATATAATTTGTAAACTTGTTATAGCCATAAGATTTTAATGAACAAATTTAAATGGTTGAAATTATTAAAAGGTAAGAAACGTGAAGAGAAACAAATATTGGGTACAACCATTCTAAACAATATTTTCTCCGTGAAGAGCTACCAGGTTTCCTGCCAGCCATGTGAGATCCTAATCTCATAACGACTTCTCTTTTGGTGGGTGATAAGGTGTCGTTCACAGACACGGTGGTCTGTGCGATCATCTCATAACGACTTCTCTTTTGGTGGGTGATAAGGTGTCGTTCACAGACACGGTGGTCTGTGCGATCACGCCCTGCCTAATGAGACATTAATGATGTCTAATTAGGTTGGGAGTGTGACAAACCAACCCTTCATTACCCTTTCTTCCTTTAACTTGGGTTTTTTCTCGCTTAAAATATAGTATAACTTTTATTTCATGTCTGTTTTTTTTTTTTTTTGTATAAATTTATTATTTTTGTTACCCATTCATCGAGATTTATCAAACCAAGACTCATATTGTGTGTGAAAATTATGTCAACAACAATTGACAGAAATTTCACTATTATATTTTGAATATTACTAAAAAAAGATTAATAAGTTATTACCAAAAAACTCATAAAGGAACTGCATCCACCCAAAACAAATACTTTTCCTTTTACCTAGAGTAATGTTTTATTTCTTTTTTTTTTTTAGTCGAAAAGTTTAGGGTGAGGGAAGGCTACCCCAATCTAAGGTTAGGGCAAGTCGCAGGCCTCTATGAGAACTTACATTGGACTTACAAATCACCTAACAATGAGGATTGCTGGCTGTGGGAATCGAACATAGGCTTTCTCAAAAGTGTCCGATCCTTGCCAACTCAACGAACCCCATTGGCCTAGAGTAATGTTTTTGAACCCATGTTTATCAAGGAAATAAAAAAAGAAAAATAAAATGAGAGAAAAAAGAGAAGATTCTAAATTCTTATTCTCTTTTTACGTTCTTTCACTCTCCACATATAACGTAATCTCATATCCTTTTCTCTTTGCTTTTCTGTCACCGAATATTTGATTCAAACCCAACGTAAAAGTTTAGAATACCATGCATGTAATTGTTCATTCTAGTTCACTAAAATACTCTTCTCTTTTTTTTTTTTTTTTTTTTTTGCTATAAATGAAAATACTTACTACATAACTTAAAGACACAATATGGCAAAAAGACGTTAATTTTTGCTTTCTACAAGTTCCATTTATTTTATCAAACCTTTGCAACTTGTTGCAGCTATCACACAAGGAATCATACATGCACGAGTAGATCACTTTGCTTCCACTGGTGCACAGTTCTCTACCTATTTATCTAGGTTGAATTTTGAGCATACCTTCAGATCTCCCATTCTTCACCTCAATGCTACTCATCTTGATCATAGTCTTTGGAAACTCAAAATCAAATCTCAGTCCGAGTAATCCTCTTATGCTGCCTGCGTATTTTGCAAACAATCTGTTTGGCCAATGGAATGTACCCCTGCACTCAAACACAGCACAAAGAACATATGTTATAACAGGTAAATCAGGGTGAATAGGCCCCAATAAGAGAGAAATGGAGTATATATACCAACTAGTCTAACAAGATCATGATCATCTAGGCCTTTAGCCGCGAACTTCCGCCTCTGGACAGCAGTGGAATCTAAAGGAGAAGTCAACTTGCAGAGATTTCGGATGATGAAGATACCCTACCGTCTCTTCTTCCTGTTCGTACTACCCAACATGGACCATCACTCTGAACCATGCATAAATATAAGTATGTGTGTGTGTGGAGAGAGAGAGAGAGAGAGAGAGAGAGAGAGAGAGAGAGAGAGAGGTGTGGTACTGAATGGCTACCAAATCCACAGCATCACGAGTAGCCAATGTTAATATATCAGCACATGAAACCGCCCGGGGCACAAGGCCTCTAGTTGTGTTTTTGCACCATCAATGGCTTCAAATCCTCCTAACCCAAGGTTTGGCAATGCATTCCTTTCAGCTGAAGCTCCTGTAATCAAAATTGAACCATCACAGCCCTGTGGCGCCACTTCAATCTCGATCATATCAGAAACAAGAACAAAATTTCAGTACCCCTCAATTTATAAATATCCACCTTCATGAATAAGCAAAGTAATTAATCATTGGTTAATTCTATGAAGTATTTAACAGGTTCAGGATAAGAAAGTGACAATTAAATTGAGCAGCTGAACAAAACAGTCATGGAAATGAAGCCTAAGCAAGCCAGCTATAATGGTTGGATCTCTGTTGAAGTGTGCTTCAACAGTGGACCCCACTATGGCCTCTGCTTTTGGGGAAGAAGCGGAATAGAACCCTGTTTTCGATCCTCCCTGGCTTTGTATTGGCAAAACCATCACCAAAATCCCTAGGCAAACCAAACATATAACTTCCATTTGCTCTAGCTTGTGGGCAAGAAAAGGAATAGAACCCTGATTTCCTTTGCTTTTATTTTTGGTGCTTTGAGTGTATCATGTTGATTGATTACATTCAGCCTAATCAACTTTAATTGGCTTGTGTGATTTGTCCACACTGCAACACGAGGATTATATGTTAATTAGCGCTTTATATGACCAGAGTTATTTTCAAGATTTCAATGCACTGTTGAAATTTGGAAGTCATATGCAAAGTAAATCATTCCATTTGTTTTCATGGCATGCCTCAACGTGAATGCAAATACAATCTTGAAATGGTTCTGAATCATAGACAACAGTTCAAGACCATCTCATTCAAGGAAATCCCAGAATGTCTTCAACACAGGTGGAAGGAGCATTTTCTAAAAAAAAAAAAAAATATCAGCTGAAAATAGAATCATTTTGATGTACTATGAACAGTAATTTACATTTCTAGTACACTGGCAAATAACAGTGTAATACCCTATACACTTGAACATACTTATTTCACCAGAGGATTGAATACACACCAACACGTTCATATATGTATATGCATATGCAGAGAGAGAGAGAGAGAGAGAGAGAGAAATAACATACCAGATCAAAGATCTCTTCAGATTCAATAAGCAGATGTTAAAAAAAAAACGAATATTAAAGATTTCTGGACCCATGTATGATCCAGTTGTAAGTTTTAGCATACCTAATAGTTTTCACAATTGATATGAGCAACATAGTTACATTCCTTACAAAGATATATGGGGAGGTTCGTGTGTCTTTCTTTCTCGCAGTTATCACAGTAGAATTCTTCTGAATCATCTTCGACATATGAATCAGTGAGAGTTAGGGGGTGCCTGTGAGTTGTACATGTGTTTTTAGAAGGAAGACAACATCGGACATGGAAGTTGGATCCCCACAGCACGCAATAAAGAAAAGGGGCATGTGCAGGGAAATTTTCACCACTGGCCAAGCAATAGCGCTGACGAGATATAGATGGTTCTTCAATGAGAGTCAGAAGATTCGGATGAGATTGACTTGTGATGGTAGGTTTCAAGTAAAAACAACGAAATTCCAAAAGGAAATTACACCTCTGACAGGTGAAGGCACAGCCCCGCCACTGCTCTCCACAGGCATAGCATGTCCTAACTCTTTCGTGATCCAAATCAAGAAAGACAGGGTGTTTTTGATGAAGGGGGTGCTGGATCTCCAGTGGCAGTTGAACACACAGTCTATGCATGAAGAATTTGCACTGGGCACAGTGGTAGGTAGGAACCCAGAGAGCTAATTTGCACACAAAACAATAAGCTTCTTCTGTGGAAGAGTTGTGCACAAAAACTTCGAAGAATCAGAATATGTTCATGAAGCATGCAGCGAATCTTTCGGGGCAATTCTGCACACGATCTATGGAGAAAAAAATTGCACAGAGAACAGCCATAAATTGGACTCTACAATAGAGGTAGCTTACAGCCAGAGCAGCGAACTTCACCACCATTCTTCTCATCATAGATGGTCATGCGATGTTTGTGGGCGAAAGAACACAAGGATCTTCTAAGGCCATGCTGGACAACAAACAATCTTGTCGATAAGAATATGAAAATCCCACGTAATAATATTGTCCCTTTCCCCATATTTTGAAGTTCCACTTAGTCGTGATTCTTCAGGCTGATCCTCGGCCAGTTCTGAATCTTCCAACATTTCTTCTAGGTACTTATCCAATTCTGTTTCTTCTATCTTTCTTGTGTATGGCCAGGGCTCATTTATGAACTCCTCCAGGGAGTTCTCTATGGTGAATCTGACTCTTTGATTCATGGTGAATATATCGCTTTGATATGTAGTCTGGTTATTGTATTCATTCCAACTGTCTGCCATGGATTCCTCCATCATTTCTAAAGTTTTGCTCAAACGTTCCCCACTTAAGTTTGACACGGCACATTGTGAACGTTTATTCCAAAGGTCCTGTGCTGCTAGGCCGAGTGTGCTCATATATTCATCTAGCTCTACTGCTTGGCTGAGTGTTGTGATATATGTTTCTAGCTCGTCAGTGGCATAGTCAGAATCTGGGAAACCAAAGCGAACTTTGGATCCTGCAAGTTGAACAGTTCTCAAGCAGTGCCACAAGGCAAGGAGTATATCTTGACTAAGGTGTGCATCTTTGGGGTTGCAAAGGTTATATATGGCCATACTTAATGCTATCAATATATCCGATTCTCCATTCGGGTTTAGAGTGGAATCATCACTGAAAAATTTGGGAAAAAAGGAAGGCACGGGGAAGGCCAAGGAGTTTAATATCTTGCCAAACCTACGAATAATCAAGACAGTAGATGTTTTGTCGCCCAATTTGTGAGCAATAGACAAGTCATTCTGAAAAGTAAAATTTTATAGCGTATAATTGTTGAAATCACAATAATAAAAAACTCTCTATATTCTTTTCTTTTTTTTCTTTTTGTTTCTTTTTTGTTAAAAAACATTTCTCGACTATCAGACAATGAAGGTTGAATGTGGTTCAAGAACTTGGTTCGGGAAAATTAATAGAAAGAAAAGGAATACTATTCCGTCATATTTCCTCTGCTGCTTTAATATGATTTATTTTTAAATTTAAAATAAAAGAATGGATGATAAAATCACTACCAGCGATACCCAACTTTTTTTTTTTATTTTTGTTTCTTTTCGGTTCCATGGTAGCCAAAGAGGGAAAAAGGAAAAATTAATTTTCATTGTCCTTTTTCTCTTCAAATCCACGTTCAAAGAACGGATGATAAAATCACAACCAGTGATACCCAACTTTATCAACAAAAAAAAATTTCCTTCTCTCCAAATCCACCGTTCAATCAACCAAAAATAGCGGGTTGGTCAGAATGTATCATCATAGATTCATACGTACCTCAGTGAGGAAGCAATCGAAATGAGAGACAAAGCAGCTGCCGCATTCTAGACAGCGATATACAGGGTGCTTAGGGTTTCTTGGTTTCTTACAAGCATTGCAGTAATAATCAGCCGAATTATCCTCCGCATAAGAATCGGCGAAGCTTAGGGGATGTTTGTGACGCTTGCTCTTGATGGTAGGCGGCAGAGCGCTTTGATGTGGACGTTGATCTCACACTGCTTGCATCGGAACACGGCGGGAGAATAACCCAACTCTTCACCACATACAAGACATCTGTCCGAATAGGAATATTCTGGAATTGACCGATGGAGAAGAGTTAGGAGGTGACCTTTCGGAGCTTCTTCACCAGCAGGAGTAAACTCCACCATCATCAATCTCCGACGTATTCCCACTTGTATCTGAGAATTTTCATGCTCCACCTCTCGAATTTTTCCCTCTTAGCATGATATGCTTGCGCAGACCTTTAATAGATCGGATAATTGCGCACCGGCACAGCCTCTTTATAATAACCATCTATGGTTGACTTCCTTCTCATAGGGACCAAAGGCTAGATACACGCGCTTTACTTTTTATTTATTTATTTATAAATTACAGTGACCTTTATTAAAATTTCTGACAATGACAGATAGCTCTGAGACGGAACATGCTTTTTAAAATGACAATGAGGTTCTTTGTCAGGGCTGTCGGTTGTGCATATTTGTTTTTCCAGCTCACTTTTATCTCTATAACCACAAAATTTTACTGTTCTCCATTGCCAATATCAATTTTACCTCTATAATAAAATATAATGTAAAATATATAGTATATAATTTCTACACCTTCAAATCATACATTACCACCTCATAAATGTATCATCACTAACACCACACTTGATCAAACCCCCCTATATCATCTCCAAATTCGTCACATGTTGATGTAATGTGGGAAATGCATTGCTGCTAAACAGTTCTCTAATTCATGTTTTAACTCTAATTGTATTTTGATTGTGTTAGAAGTTAATTCGAGTTGGGTCTGGTATTCAGCCTACAACCCGTGGATAGGATAGGATCTGTTAACATGAAATTGGATCCGGGCTAGATCCGGTACTTTTACTATCCTTGATATAAATAATTAAGTAAACTCTCCTGGAGTTTTTGTCAAATTCAAGTTGGTCAAAATCAAGTTATTTAAAATTTATTTATCAAATTCAAGTCAGTCTTTAAAACACAACTATGAAGTTGTCTTCAAAACACGACACATTAGGTCTGAAGTTGGGTTTTAAGAACATAACTTTTGATTTTTAAAGCATAACATAGAAAGTTTTTAATATTTAAAATATCATATATAAGTTGTGTTTTAAAAAACACGACTTCAAACTTGAAGTTGTGTCTTGAAAATTCAATTTTTAGAGTGGGCTTGTTTGATACAATTTTTTTTAGTTTTTTTTTTTGTTTTGCTTTCTTGACTTATAAGCAAAAAAAAGTTAGCATTTTTTTTTACTTTTTAACTTTTATAAGCTAAAGATAAGTAAAATAGAAAAAAAACCAAAAAGCAAAAAAGCTAGAAAAAATCTTACTTTTTTTCTTGTAAGTTATAAAAAAAAACTAGGCAAAAAAAGATATACCAAACGGACAACTTGAATTTGATAAATAAAGTTTCAAAAAACTTACTTTTGATAAATAAGTTTTAAAATAATCCTATTTTTGTAAAAGAACTCGTTTGTCCAGTCTCAGCATGTCATAAGTACGCAAAATCATTGCATAAATCTTTTTACTCAAGACAGATTTTACTTCTTTGTGTATTTTATTAACTGATCCTAATCAAAATTAAAGTATATACTTTGAAAGTGATTTCTTGCATTCTCTTATTAAATAAATTAAGTCAATTGCTTGCCGGAGAAAGATAAGCGGGAGGCTTTTGTGCAACAATCCAGCGGTTAAAGCACCAAAAATTCTCAGAGTTCAAAGAAATAAAAGCTAGAGAAAGTCATCAAATCTAGAGAGAGATACTTGCCAGCAAGGAGGTTAGTGTCACATTTCAACTTTAAGCGCATTCTTTAAATCGACCCTAACCATGGGGAGGTAAAAAGTGTAATTTGTCTAATTAAATTTAGGATAAATTACAATGATCACTCCTGTGCGGTGGCAGAGTTAGTGTGTTAATGGAGTTTGTTCACCAAACCCCCCCCGGCCCCCCTCTCTCTCCCAAAAAAAAAAAAACCTATTTATCAAATATCACAACCCAATAGCCTCATCCTCCGCCAAATCATTGCACCACACCCGTCGAAACTCTCTCATCCTTCCCTTTTTCCATAATCGTCACAGACTAAAGCTCCAAAATCAACAATTTCTTTCTCTGCCTCCGACGCGAACAAAACCTCTATGATTACTCTCCCTCCATCACTGTTGTTAGGGTGAACCTTGTTCCAATCACGGTGTTGGCTTCAAAATATGTGGTGTTGGATGTGGGGTTAGGTTACATCTTCCTTAGTAAATATCTAGGGAATTATTTTACGAAAAGCTTCAATGGTTTACTCCATTTGGTATTTTTTTTAGAGCTTTTTAAAATTTTTCTTTTTTAGTTTGTAAGCAAAATAGTTAAATTTTTTAAACTTTTTGCTTTTATAATCTAAGATAAGTAAAAATGCAAAAAAAAAAAAAATGTAATAAACTAAAAAAATTGGTATTACTTATAAACTAAAATGACAAAAAATAAATCATATCAAACAGGCCAATTTTCGTAATGTAATGGAAACTAGTATAAAACAACCGACCATATATACTAATATATTCATGTGAGTTCAATCAGTGTTCTCAATTTGGATTGGTCCAAGGGTTTAGCATCGGGAATAGACATATCTTAATTTTGGGTTTCGGAGCTGTGGCTAGAGGTGGTTTTGGTTTGGCTGGGCGGATTTTGTGTGGAGTAAGTTGTTGGACCTAGCTTAGTATGCTAATAAATTGTTTATATGATTTGGTTTGCTAATTACTTAACTATTAGGGTTTGTGAGCTGTTTGGATAGGTTTAATTAATTATTTATTTGATTTTGTTAGGCGTTTTGTTGAATTTTTTAACTAATTATTTGAGGCATTCATAGGTGTGTTCAGTTTTTAGTTTTAAGTTTTGCATTATTAATTTCATTATTCTGTTAAGTATATTACAAAGGGTAGATAGGAACTTGTGTGAAAATTGTGTTAACAAAAAAATGAAAGAAATTTCACTATTTTATCTTAAATATTACTTTAAAAAGGGTTAGGAAGTTAGAACAGAAAAACTCAAAAAGGAAATGCATCCACACAAAAGGAATTTTTTTCCTTTTTCCTAGAGCAATATTTTTGAACCTAGATTTATCAAGGAAAAAGAAAAAGAAAAGAAAAAGGAAAAGGAAAAGAAAAAGAAAAAGAGAAGAAAAACGAGATATTCTAAATTATTACTTATTTTCTTTTTATATTATTTTACTCTTCACATACGATGTAATCTCATGTCCTTTTTCATTTTCTCTTTGTCACCGAATATTTGATCCAAATACAGTGTAAAAGTTTAGAATACCATGCATGTAATTGTTCATTCTAGTTCACTAAAAATACTTCACCACCATTCTTCTCATGATAGATGGTTATGCGATATTTGTGAGCGTAAGAAGACATGGATCTTCTAATGCGATGCTGCAAAGCAAAAGCTTCAATTTTTTTAATAAGAATATGAAAATCCAATGTAATAATCTTGTCATTTCCCCCAAATTTTAAAGTCCCACTTAGTCGTGATTTTTCAAGCTGTTTCCCAATTCTGAATCTTCTGAAATTTCCCTTAGGTATTTATCCAATTCTTTTTGTTCTTTCCGATCGGTGTATGGCCAGGGCTCATTTATGGACTCCTCGAGGAAGTTTTTTATGATGTATCTATCTCTTTGATTCATAGTTTTGTTATTGCGTTCATTCCCAGAGTTGCCTACTTTGGATTCCTTCACTATTTGTGAGGTCTCGCTCAAACATTCCCCATTTAAGTTTGCCAAGACACATTGTGAAAGTTTATTCCCAAGTTCTCGTACTGCTAGGCTGAGTGTGCTGATATATTCATCTAGCTGTACTACTAGGCTAAGTGTTGTGATATATTCAGTGGCATAGTCTGAATGTGGGAAACCAAACTAAACTCGGGATCCTACAAGTTGAACTGTTTCTTGATTTTGGGGCAAAGCAATTAACCTTTGACTCAAGTGGGTCTTATGGGGGACTCTCATGGAGAACGTGATTGGCCAACCGGTGACACTGTAATGGCCCAGACCCTCATGTTCGCCTGCCACTTAATGCGGGACTTTGTACAACTAAATATACGGAAATAAAATTATGTCTTAGTTAACAACAATTGATTTTGGCGCAGTGGTAAATGCTTGATCCTTGCTCGAGCCATCATCGATTCATGTTCAAGCGATATTCTCTAAACCTCTGCAAGTGGTTCTTCTTTGCAGTTTACTCGAGCTATCCTAGCATTCGCTCGAGCCAACTTGCTCTGTCAACGTAATCTTTAATTCTTGATCTCTAAACCTTAACCTTAGAAACATGAATAAAGAAAACATTGTCTAACATGATTTTATCATAGGATTAGCCAACTAAAAACCTAATAATCTCTCCCTTTGGCAATTCTGTGACAAAACTCAACCTTCTAAATAACTCATTACAATCCCAACCTAAGTATTTTAACTTTAACAAAGTGAAACATATGGTTATAGATAGCGCAATGAACTAAGACACGTTTCCAAAAGTTGGTGAAAGATCAAGATGTTGTAC
Organism: Euryodendron excelsum; assembly: GCA_033060915.1. Lineage (NCBI taxonomy): Eukaryota > Viridiplantae > Streptophyta > Magnoliopsida > Ericales > Pentaphylacaceae > Euryodendron > Euryodendron excelsum. Next base: position 31,079,790 of record CM065393.1, on the reverse strand, counting down.
TAGCACATTAAAAAACAATACAATCTTGTGAATTGGATATGTGAAAAACGTATATAAAACTGTAGTGATTGCAAACATATGCAATATCACAATTCTCTCCTCAAGTTAATATATTCCCCCTCAACACAACATATCATATTCTCTCTTCCCATTTTTGTCATGAATTGACAAAGACAAATATAAATACAAAGTAATCATGGAAGAGTATAATTCAAATATGAATATAAAAATGCGGTACTCAGGTAAAGAATTCAAGAAGAGTATGCGGTCAAAAAGGGATTAAAAAAAAGTACTCTTCCAATAGAGTCAACAAAAGTTTAAAAGTTGACTATACAAATTACTAGAACTTTAATGGTGTTTATGCATAAAGTCATTTGAATAAAATCATGCTCATAAATATTAAACAAAAACTAAGTGTATGAACTAAAGTAAGATTGTTCCAATATAATGAAGTTCATGAGAATTTCAAGTGTGTGTAAAGTGTACTCAATAAATATTCACATTTGTTCAAATCCTAAAAGTTTTTTGCCGCTAGTGGGAATGATTGGGGCCAATGATTAGACAACTAAAATTTTAAAATAAAACCAGTTTAATAAGAATACATAAGTTATACAAATAAAATATTTTTGAAAGCCCTAAATTTTTTAAAACATTACATTCTTAGGTGAGAAAACTTACCACATACCCAAATTTTCAAACATGACTTTAAAGTTTGAAATTGTGTTTTGAAAATATGTTTTATATGAAGTTTGCACTTTTCAATTTGAAGTGGTCTTGTTTTTAAACTTCACTTGAAAATTATAAACTTCACTTGAAAACACGACTTATTGGACTGCATGAGTTTGAAAAATAAGTTGAAGAAAGGGCATTGAATTGAAAAACAAGTTAGTCGTAAAAAAAACTGTATGTATAGCTTCAATGTATGGGCTTGACGTCTGTTTATCGGTGGGGTGTGCAGCTGCTTTCATGGATAGGTTTCTTTCTTTGTTTATTTAAAAATGACAAATGCTAGCATATGCATGTGTGAACCAGCATTTATATGCTTGGTTTTCACTTCAACTTACATCTTACATCTTCCTATGTATGGTTTTAACGGAAGTAATTGCTACCGAAACTTACTTATTTTAGTTAGGGTTGGGCTAAATGTGATAGTTGAAATACATTGTTTTCATATAACAAGCCCTACGTTTCTATCAATTCTAACACTATTCAAGGAGTCTTTAAAACTAAAATATTAATTACTTTTAACTATCCTATCAAATGGACAAAAATAACCTTCACTCAACTTTATCTACGTATATGCATATATAGTATTCGAAGGTCCACACAAAAACTCTATCTCTAGCTATTCATTTGACATCATGATAATGGCACTAATCAATCCGGCCAATAAAATAAGATTGTTGAATTAGGCTTTTTTTTTTTTCATTTTTAATTTATCTATTTTCTTTTGTTGTTCATCCTTTGATAAATAAGATAAAAATTTGAAATTAAATTTAGAAATTGAAATCATAAGTAATAAAATAATGATATTACACTATACTTTTACTATATATCAGTAATTTGTGATTGAAACATTAGAAAAAATTGTTAGTTATGAAGATTAATAGTTTTGATATGTATGCAATGTAATAAATAATTAAAAAAAGAACTATTAAATATATTTGTATTGCTTCAAAATTCAATAAGATTGCCTTTTCTTTTATTTTTCCACAAATCCAAAACAATTAACAACATTAAGTTCAGTATACCATATAGTAATTATTATACATTTTTCATAACTCTATGTGGGTGTGTATGTACAAGTCTCCGTGTAACTCGAACTCAAAAAAAAAGAACCATGAATGTAATTGAGTGAACCCATGATCTTATGACATCAATATGGACCACCACTGGCTAGTTCCGCTCTTCATTATCTATTATAGATAAACTCAATTATGTGATAAGATTATATCAAATTATGTCATATTTTTTTTTAATTTAAATAAGTTTTTTTTTTAATTATTATGAAATATAATACAAAAAAACGTTAAATACAAGTACTATGCTGTTCAAGTTTAACAAATAAGTAATTTTCCTTTCGTTTCAAATTTATGTGAAAAGTGAAAGTTTTGTTATTTAAATTTATGTACATTTATTATACATTCAAAAGCTAATTGGATGAGATTTTTTATTGGTTTCATACACAATTATGACAAAATCTTTAGGAGGGCCCATAGTTTAAAGCATGCATGATTGCTAGCAATTAGCTTCTTTTTTTTTATATTTTCAAGCACCTTAGTATTAATTAAGTTGGGCCCTACTTCATGTTCACATTTCAAATGAAATTTGAGTCTATTAATATTAAAAGGTTAGTTTTATCATTTAAATTAATAAAGGAACATTAAGTTTGAGTGGTTGGTATTTTCATAAAATAATGCATAAAAAGATGTGAAAATGAGTAAAATTCAATACAATAAAGGGCGTAGATTAGCATTTACTTTTAGTTAATTTGAATGACAATATTGACATTCTATAGACTCGCATTCTTAATTCGGTGAAATATAAACAGTTAATGGACCCACCTATTTTATCAAATATTTGTATAATTATTTCTTCGTATATTTACGCAGAATTTTTTATTGCATTTTTTAAAGAAAAATCATATCATACCCTTATGTATTACATATCACACTTTATGAGGCTTGCACAAAGAGAGAGAGATTACTGTAAAAATATTTGACGTGAATGAAATATAAATGTGAAATAATGAGTATACTATGAGGCTTGCACAGACACATAAAAATTTATTGAATTTTAAAGCAATGCAGAAACATTAGTTATTTTCTTCACTTTTTTATGACATTGCATATATATCAAATTTCTAGCTTCTAATCACAATTTGCGGATATATAAAAAAAAAGTATTATCTCCTCGTTTTATTTATAATGTTTCTAGATACAGTTTTTATTTTTTATCTTATCTAATGATAAAAGAATAAAAATAAAAAAGCTACAAGTAACTAGTTTTACCGGGTGTGATTGGGTCTTTTAGTGACATCAATCATGATGTCAGTTAAAATAGTTAGAGGCAAAAGAGTTGTGTGGGCTTTCTACAATGTTTACATTCACAAAGTAAGTTTTGAATTATATCTTTAAAAGGTCAGTTTAGTCATTTTAATAGGAGAGTTAAAAGCATTTATTATTTAATTTTGAAGAATGTTTTAAATGTTTAGGACTTGACGTAAATGTGAGTCTCATTATGTTGCAATAATATCTTTTAACTTTCGTAAAATGTGTTCTTAAAACATATATTGAAGCTTTAAATTAAAGCTTCAATAGTTCAATGGATTTGTTTCTTTGGAAGAAAAGCAAAAATGTTTCGTTTATGGCAGTGCCATTGCTGGTCAGATAGTACGTCGGCGTTTTTGACTGGAAAGAGGAAAATAGGGGTCGTTTTGGTTTTGTCTTCGTTTGAGTGACTTGTGGACTGTTAATACCGAGGTAGGATTTTTGGGGGAGAAAATAATTGAAAAGGTTTGAATGAAATTCTACCATGTGAATGCACGTGACTTAAAGTTTCCTTCATGGGTTTGATTGCGGAAATTATTTGGCTGTCAGATAGAAGGATGCACTGGATTTATCAGAGCTCTACCATGTGAACGCACGTGACATAAGTTTCCTTCATGGGTTTGTTTGGAGAAAATATTTGGTTGTCGGATAAGAGAATCCACTGTATTATGAGAGCTGAGGATGGCAACATGATAAATATATGACGGATCGTAAATAGGAAAATTCAATTCATTCATTGGCCCTAGCCAGCTATGGGTTGAACTTTCTGTCTCCTCCTCACTCCACGGGTTTGGAACGGTCAGAACGGATTAAATTTATATAAAATTTTAAAATAAAATTAATTCTCTAACTCTTTTCGGATTATATGTTCTTTCTCATTTCTGATTTTAATTTGTATATTCATCAGGATTTGAAATTTTCTCATTAAATTATCATAGAGCTCCTGAGGAGAATGACATGGTTTTCTAAGAAGATGGAATAACTTTTCATTTGGGCATGAAAGTTTGTCCAATGATGTATGTGGACTGTATGTAATCAATCTCGTCTGCAGAGTAATGGTTTTTTGAGCTTTTGATGTTTTTCTTTTTATTAGCTTTTAACATTTTAGGTTTTTTATATTAACTTTTAGGTAAGTATCAGTTTAAAAATATGAATTAGTCTTAAAAGTTCAAACCCCATTTGGGGAGATGTTGAGGAGGGGTGGGGAAGCCCCTATTCAAGGGTTCTGCACCAAGTGTTCATGTTCCTTGATTGATGCAACCATGGTTTGTTCAGCTAATGGATCTTACACATGGCACGAGCAGCTTGCTTTAAGTGAATATGTATGTGTGCGCATGCTTAAAATTATGTGTATATACTAGTAGAGCAACACCATGCGGTACACGTGGATGGTGCTCTATGATCGTTTGAAATATTAAATAACAATTTATATTTCATGCCTTTAATTTATATATATATATATATGTATATATTTTGCTAAAATTTAGTTTTTCATGACTATGTTAGGATTGACAAAACCTATTCATATATCTTTCAAATTCTTGTCACCAAATCTACTACTAAAGTAATGCTAGACATAACAAGTTTGCAATCTTGACTAACGAGTTGATATGTCAAGTTTTTACTCTTTGTTTTTTAGATTTTAAACCAATTGAGACTAGCAAGGATACTGGATTATTTTCCGTATGAGATAGAGGTAGAGAGAGAGGTGGTAGTATTGAATGGTTACCAAGTCCACAGCATCTCAGGAAGCCAATGCCAATAAATTAGCATACAAACCACCTCGGGGCACAAGGCTTCTAGTAGTGTTTTTGCATCATCAATGGCTTTAAATTCTCTTAAGGGTCCCTTTAGTACAATTTTTTGAAGTTTTTTTTTTTATTTTGCTTTTCTAATTTATAAGCAAAAAAATTAGATTTTTTTTTTTTATAGTTTTTTTGCTTTTAACAAGATTATATAAGCAGAAAAGTAAAAAAAAAAAGCAAAAATGAACCATCGAAGCCCTGTGGGACGTAAACATCCATCATATCATGCAACAAGAAGAAATTTGGAGTAATTAATCAATGGTTGATTTAACGAAGTATTTAATAGCCTCAGGATAAGAATGTCCAAAAATCGAGCACCTCAACAAAACAGTCATGAAAATGAAGCCTAAGCAGGCAAGTATACTGGAAAATAACAGAGTGGAATACCCTATTTACTTGAACCCTTTTCTCTAGTTACCTGCAATTCAGCTACTTTTTAGAGCCTTCCTTTCCACCTGATCAGGTCTTAAGTTCAATAATGTGGAATTCACATCCAATTATTTCATGCTTTGGTGCCTCACATCTACGTCATGAAATTTCACATAAATTTTTTTTTTTAACTCACATCTGTGAACTCAATGACTTCTTACTGCTTAGAGATTTTTCAGTCTCCCATACACATACACATATATGTATATGTAAACACACCCATTATGTAAGAGTTAAGCCAAGTATTTGGTTGAATGTAATCTCCCATACACCCAATTAGTGTTGGTTGACATCTTCTACTACCTTTCATCAATGAACATGAACTTCCACACCAGTGTAGCATCATTTTTGTCCCCATCTAGTGCCAGCTTATCTGATCTTTCCCTGTCAAAGTTGAGTTATTATTTTCATAGAATAATACCCAAAAGCAGTTCTTCCTGGAAAACAAAAGAAACATGTTTTTATCACGTGTATCATACAACAATTCCCTTGTTTGGTTGGTACAGTAAGAATTCATTTTCTCATTACATCCCAAAATTGCTATTTTATACCCAAAATAGTCTTTGAGATTGTACCTCGTACTAGCTAGGAGGTGGATTTCTTTGAGATTGCATGACCAGAATAACTGCAAATCGCAGTACCAGAAATAATGATGATCAGCTGCTCATACATATATATATATATATATATTTACATACAGAGAGAGCGAGATCATACCAGATTAAAGGTATCTTCAGATTCAAAAAGTAAATGAACAGGGAAAAAAAAAAATAACAATGAAGATTTTTTGACCCATGTATGATCCAGTTGTACGTCTTGGCATCCCTAATAGCTTTCACAACTAATATGGGCAACATAGTTACATTCCTTACAAAGATATATGGGGTGGTTTGGGTGTCTTTCTTTCTCGCAATTGTTGCAGTAGAATTCTTCTGAATCATCATCTTCCAGATATGAAACAGTGAGAGTCAGGGGGTGCCGGTGAGTTGTACATGTATTTGTAGAAGGAAAACAACATTCGACATGGAATTTCCTGTTGCAGTGCATGCAATAAAGAAAAGGGGCATGTGCAGGGAGATTTTCACCACAGGCCAAGCAATAGCGCCGAGGAGATATAGAAGGTTCTTCAATGAGAGTCAGAAGGTGCAGATGAGATTGACTTCTGATAGTGGGTTTCAAGTAAATGCAACGAACTTCCAAGCAGAATCTACACCTCGGACAGCTGAAGGCACAACCACGCGAGTCCTCTCCGCAAGCATTGCATGTCCTAACTCTTTCATCCAAGTCAAGAACAAGAGTGTGGATTGGATGAAGGGGGTGCTGGATCTCCAGTGGCAGTTGAACACACAGTTTGTGCACGAAGAATTTGCACTTGGTGCATTTGTAGGTCGGACCCCATAGAGCTAATTTGCACACAAAACAATAAGCTTCTTCTGAAACATTTTGTGCAAATTGTCGGAGAAGCAGATCATGATCGTGAAGCATGCAATGAATCTTTAGGGGCAATTCTGCACACGATCTATGGAGGAAAAAAGCACACAGACGGCAGCCATAAATTGGATTCTCCAATATAGGTAGCTTACAGCCAGAGCAGCATACTTCACCAGCATTTTTCTCATCATAGTTGGTCATGCGATGATTGTGGGCATGAAAAGACATGGATCTTCTAAAGCCATGCTGGACAACAAAAGCTTCAATCTTGTTAATAAGAATATGAAAATCCCAGGTAAACATAATTTTGTCCTTTCCACTTGGTGTTCCCTCCCTTAGGCGTGATTCTTCAGTCTGCTCCTCCTCCAGTTCTGACTCTTCTGAGAAATTCTCCTTCAGCTCTATGGTGGATCCGTCATCTGGATCAATGATGTTATATATCTTTCTTGGTTTCGCAATCTTCTTAGTGTATACATTCCATGAGTTGTCTGCCATGTATTCCTCCACCATTTCTAAAGTCTCACTCAGACATTCCCGCTCTAAGTTTGTCACCACACATTGCGAATATTTCTTCCTTAGTGCCTGTACTGCTCTTCTGAGTCTGCTGATATATTCACGTAGCTTTACTGCTCGTCTGAATGTTCTGATATATTTACCTAGCTCCTCAATGGCGTCGTCTGAATCTAAGAAACCAAACTGAATTTCGGATTCTGCAAGTTGATAAGTTCTCAAGTACTCCCACAAGGGGAAGAATAGATCTAATTCACTAATGTTTGCATCTTTGGTTTTGCAAAGGTTGTATGCAGCCATACATAATGCCAAGAATATATGTGATCTTCCAATTGGGCTTATTGGGGAATTATACCTGAAAAGTTTGGGAAAAAAGGAAAGTATGGGGCAGCGTGAGAAGTTTAACCTTATCTGGCCAATATTTGCATCCTGTGAACTAATTCCAGGACTCTTCAATTCTGATCTGGTGTCCCGAGCTGTGGATTTGTACTTTTCCATGAATGTTATGAATTCCTCGTGGGAGTATATAGGGACCTTTTGAGCGCTGCAGCCACTCTCGTCTTGCCGGAGTACCTCTCCAACAGCAAGCTCTTCACTTCTTGCAGCTCTAGCAATAGCATCTAGTTCAGCAGCCTCATACATGGCAATGAATTCCATAATCTCATTTACAGTTAAAGCAAGATGAATAATCATGACAGTTGATGCTTTCTTGCCCAATTTGTGAGCAATAGACAGGTCATTCTGAAAAGTACCAAAAATTCAAGTCATTATAAAAAGGTACGGAAGAAAAAATTAAGGCATATAAAGGATTTTTATATAGAATGATGCAATTGATTAAGGTTCTATCACATTACAACAATAAGGTGGCTCGTAATTTGAAATCCATAGCAGCATAATTTGCAATGAATATTTTGTGTACAAGTTCTGCATGTTTAAAACTTTATAGTATATAATTGTTGAAATCACAAGAATAAAAACTCTTGGTTTGCTTTTTTTTTTTTTTTTTGTGAAAAATATTTTTTTGACTATCAGACAGTGAAGGCCCTATTTGGTTCTTAGAAATTGGTTGGAAAAATAAGAAGAAAAGGAATAATATTCCTCATATTTCTTCTGCTGCTTTAGTATGATTTTAAAAATAAATTTTGTGAAAATGGTTAGAAATTAAGGAAAAAAAAAAGTTATGTAAAATAGGGAACGGATTATAAAATCTAAGTACCTGTGATACCCACTTTCTTTTCTTTTCATTTTTTTTTTCCGGTTCCAAGGTAGTCAACCAGTAAAAAAAGTAACCTTCCTAAACATTTTTTTTTTTTGTTTTCTCTCTCCAAATCCACTAATCAACCAAAAATCAAAAGTGATTGGCTCTCTATGTTCATGACATACACAGCAAAATCATCTATGAAACTAGCAATTCTACACCTATAAATCACAATCATGGAACTTTCGATGGAATTATTGCTTCAGGTTAATTCATGTGAGGGTTAGATCGGAAACTGGATGTATTATCATAAATACCTCAACGAAGAAGCAATCGAAATGAGAGACGAAGCAGCTGCCGCATTCAAGACAGCGATATACAGGGAGCTCAGGGTCTTTTGGTTTCTCGCAAGCATTGCAGTAATAATCAGCCGAATTGTCCTGCGGATAAGAATCAGTGAAGTTGAGGGTATGTCTGTGAAACTTGCTCTTGATGGTAGGCGGCAGAGCGCATCTGATGTGGAGGCTGAACTCACAGATCTTGCATCGGAACACGGCGGGAGGAGAAGAACTATCGAACTCTCTACGACATACAAGACATTTGTAATCTGGAGATGGCCTATGGAGAAGGGTTAGGATGTGACCTTTTGGAGCTTGACCAGAGTAGTAATCTTTATCATCATCTTTGTCATAATCTTCATAATCATCATCTGTCTCCTCATCGGAGCTTGACGAGATGTGATCAATCTCCGACGTATTCTCAATCTTGTCTGAGAAATTCTCATGCTCCATCTCTCGAATTTCTCCCTCTTATCGGGGATGAAGGACCATGTATGAATATGCTATTGCTAGCACAGAGCTTCAATTGATCGGACACTTGCACACAGCCACTACACAATAACGATCCATAGTTGACTTCTCATACGGTTTAATTTCACTTAGACCCCTTAAGGTTTGGCGTATCGGCACCTAGACCCCTAGCTTTTAATTTCAATCAACCATCATTAAATTTTAAGGGTATTTGAGACTTTGTGTATGATAGATATAGGTTTTCTTAAACCAAATCCAGCCTCAAAAAATTCTTTTTTATTGAACCCAACATTGTTTTGAACTTATTTACCAAACACAACTCCTTTTTGAAATTGTGTTTTCAAATCACAACTTTAAAAGTGAGCTGAATTTGATAAATAAGTTCAAAACAAGTTACGTTTGTAAATAAATATTATTGGGGCTAGGTTTGTTAAGTAGCTCTAGAGATGTATATCTAGCTTGGAGAATTGTGAATAGAAAACGTCATTTGGTCACCCGTTTCTCCGTTTCTTCTCTATTCCTCTTGCAATCTTCACAAAAATCACAAAGAGTCCTCACATAATCTACCTCTTTCATTCTCTTTTCTCTTTTCTTTCTCCTCTACACTGACCACTCTGAGAAACCAAATGTTTTAGTAATATGGATTAATTCCCTTAAGATAAACCTAGAAAAGGGGTGAATAGGTCTCTACTCATTTTTAACTTGTATTAGTACTGATGAATTTAAAACAAACCATAAACTAAAAGTAAAGTATGCACCATCAACACACAAGATTTTTAGCATGGAAACCCTTGCAGGAGAAAACCATTGGACATTGTCTAGCTCTAACCAAACACTATAAGATGAACAATAGCACAAGAGATCTTACAACCATTTATATTTGTTGAATCCACAACATCAGGCTTGTATCTTCTGCTTATACTCCATTTGCATCTGCGAACTTGTTCACGAGCACTTGGAATCTCACCGAATCCTTGATGAATCTTCAATGACTTGATCTCCTTCAAGACATCATTATCTCTTCAATGGAATAGAAGAAAATATGGTGAAGAGAGTCTTCTTAAAACTTGCAAGAGCTTGTTGGATGAAGAAGAAGACTCTAGAGGCTCTCCTTATAACAAAGACAAAATATCTCCAATAACTTAAAAAGTGTTAAAAGATTGATGTGAGCTTGGAGTAGATGTAAATGGGTTACTTAGAGTGTTGAAGATCAGTTGAAATGACCCCCCACAAGTTCCAAAGCTGGCTAAAGCTACTTAATGACTTTTTGGTGCATAGCTTGAGGTTTAAAAAAGCAAATCTGGGCAAAACTGACATTTTGAGCTAGTGCGCAGCTGGGCGCCCCTAGTGGCGTGATCCACTGGAGCTGGAAGGCTACTTCTCGAATTGGGGGCGCTCCAATGCGCGGTTATGGTGCGCCTAGTGCCGCAATGCTCTGGATTGGAGGTCTTCTTGACGGGCTGGGGCACTCCAATGAGCTCTTGAGGCCCACCTAGGGGCACGGTCCACTGTTTGCCTTGTTGAGCCTTGTCCTTGGGAGGGTGCCAATGAGCACCTATGAGGGCTCGAGTGTGCGCTTCTCTTGCTTTTGCCTTTGTTCTTCATTTCACTTGCTCTATGCCTAAATCATTTCCTTTGAAGCTTCATGAGTTGCAAAGTACTAAGATTAATCCCAAGACATTGAGTCCCCATTTACTCTAATGTCATTCAATACAAAAAGAGATAAATGTGCTCACATTACAAGGCACAAAATAGGCCAATTACGCTAACACACTCAATTGATTCTCCGATCAACCTAAGATAAGGAAATCTCACTTCCGTGCATCTCTGTTTTATTTGAGTTTATTTTTGTTTAGATATCGATGCTATGTTTTAGGCATAACGGGTACAAGAGATTTATCTTCCACGTTAGTTTGCTTACCATAAAAAGCTCTCCAAATTAAATCCAAAAGTCTCCTAAATATTGAAAGGTTTTCAAAAAATTGAGGATGATGGGAGAAATTTTTTTGTAGTGATTTGGTAATGAAGAAAAACTTCGTGAAAGAGGTTCCAAAATTCTAAGGTGAGTTGGTGAGTTACGGCAAAAATACGTTTCCAAGGAAAAAAATTGGGACATAGCTTTCTTAATTGTTGATGCTGCGTTGCATACATTTCTACATAAAAATGTCATTCATCCATTGGATATGGTATTTATTTATAACAGGAGAGAGAGAGAGAGAGAGAGAGAGAGAGAGAGAGAGAGAAAAGACTAAAATGAAAATAGTAAAGACAATGGAAATTGCACTGTTTTTATTTTTTTAAATGCAAGGAGGGTAGTATTGTCAATTCCCATTCAACAAACATAAACAGATGAACAAAGTTGCCGACATGGGTTTAGATACATAAAATGTCAGAAGTGTAGGAGCCTAGGTGAAATTAATCATTTCTCATAGGGAGCAATGTTTTGAAAATCAGACTGTTGAGCGAACTGGAAAAGAGGCCGAGTCACGGGTTACGGGTTCAACCGTCGGGTCAATTGTTATTAACCCATGATATCATAATTATGTCATTAATTTATTTATTAGTAGTGATAAAAGGTATTTTATTTTTTTACAATAGTTTTAATACTTAAAATTTAAAATTTTGAAATTAAAACCTAAAATTTTACCTTAAAAGTTGAACCGAACGATCCAATTACCGGTTTTAGTGATTGGGTAGCAGTTCAACCGTGGATTTTACTAAGTTTGACTAGGTTTTGACCAAAATAAGTTTAGAGGGCTGATCAGATCGTTACTTAAGCCGATTCTCAATTTTTTAGTTCAATCGACCGGTCCGATCCAGATTTCAAAATAGTGATAGGGAGAAAAGTCTAGTTACACGCGCTTTCCGGCCTAGTTAGTCATGTGCCTTTTTTTAATATATATATTTTTTATAAGGACAAATTACATAAACCACCCCTAAGGTTTCTAACTAATACACTGTATACCCCTCATGAATTGAAGAATTATACTAACCACCCTTGTGTGAAATGGGCTCAACGGATATTGTAAAATGACAACTTTGCCCTTGTTTTTTTTTTTTTTTTTTAACACAATGACTAAAATGTTTGATCAAATGTCAAATATACTCTTTTTCACCACTAGTATATACAAAAAAGAAGTGACGGTTTATGCACAAATACCAAATACCAAAATTTATATATACATGCATGTAGTTGTCAATTCTAGTTCACTGAAAATACTTTTTGCAGAACTTAAGACATCACATTACAAAAAGATGTTAATTTTGGCTTTTTATAATGATTTGAATTTGAACATATATGTTGAAAGTTGTTGCATGTATTATATAAAAAGTATAATGTTATATAAACAGAAAAATTTATAGAATTTATACACAAGTACATAACTTTGCTTCTACTGATGCGTACTACTTACAAATTCAGCTAGTTGAACTTTGAGCATACCTTCCTAACATAGGCAGAGCCACACCAAAGGCTCACTTGGGGTGTAGCCTAGGTAGATTAGCCCAAAAAGCTTGTTCATACTTCAACTTTTAGCTCAACAAACCCCTATTATGTTTTAACCCACTCCAATCCAACTAAAAAATTCCCCCAAAAAAATCAATTTAAACAAAAATTCTCTTTAAAGTGTTCCACTGAAGAGGAGACTGAACCAAAGAATGAAAAGTGTTTGTTGTCATCCAAGTGCCTTTGACTATCAAAAAATCTGAAAAGGATCCAAAGAAAAGCGGGTTGATTCAACTCTCTTTCTCCTTGAAATAAAAATAATATAAGTATTAGTGCTTATTGACTTGTTACTACAAACTTGTAGCCATTAGTGGACGCTACATATTACTTTTCTTTCTTCAACAAGAAACTCAGGTATTTTAGTAATTTTTTTGTTAGTTTATTAACTTATAGACATTTTATGTTTGTTTATTTGAGAATTTTTATTTGTTTATTCGTGAGTTGGTTTATATTTAGGGTCTAAAAAGAATCATACTTTTTTATGTTATAAATTGTAATAACACATGAAGCACACAAGAGGCGAAAAACTATTCTTTCATATTTTAAACAAAGAGTTGATAGCTCAGCTATGAAGCATATTAAATTGTCCTTCGAAATAAGATAGAGGATGAATTTCTTGTAGATTCTATGATTGTCTACATTGAAAGATAATTTTGTGCAAATATCGGTTTATATTTAGGGTTTGCAAAGAATCATACTTTTCTAGGTTATAAATTATAATGACACATAAAGTAGACAAGAGGGGAAAAACTATTCTTTCATATTTTAAACTAAGAGTTGATATCTTAGCTATAAATCATATTAAAACTGCCTTTCAAAATAAGATAGAGGGTGAGTTTCTTGCAAATTTTATGATTATCTACAGTGAAAGAGAATTTTGTGCAAATATCATTTCATATCCGATAATAAATAATTTCTATTCTATGAAGAATAGTGGAGCACAATTTCAAATTAGTGTTTTTTTTTTTTTTTTTGGTACTTCTCTTTGTTTATTTTTGAACAAATATTTACATATTTTATGTACAACTAAAAGTTTGCTAGAATTAATTATAAACTTGTTTGGCTTATATAATTTTTTTTATAGTTTGTTACATGTTGACTTATAGTCTACGCTGAATTAAATTCCTGGCACCGCCCTTGCTTCCCTATCTCCCTTTGTACAGTCTTCACATCAATGCTACTCATCTTGCCCATAGCCTTCGAAAACTCAAAATCAAATCTGAACCCCAGTAATCCTCTTATGCTGCCTGCATATTTCCGAACAATGCTACTTATCGCAGCATCTCCCCAAAGCCTCTGGTCAGACTCAAGGATCTCATTGCCATTGCGCACATTCTTGATTCTTGAAGTAGCTCACATCAAATTTGAACTGGCTGTCTTTGTCTAATGCCACGCGCTTTGAGCCATGGCTATCTTTGGGACAAAGTGCTTGTAAGTGGGCTATGAATGCTTGGTTTATGGTTGGATCTGCAATGCCGGTTGTGGTGTAGACAAACAGTCTGTTTGGCCAATTGCATGTGCCCCTGCACCCAAATACCAGAGAAAGAAAATACGTTACAACAGGCAAACAAATGCCTCAAGGAGTTTGTGTATATAGCAACTAGTGTAACAAGATCATGATCGTCAAGGCCTTTAGCAGTGCACTTCTGCATCTGGATAGGAATGGAATCTAAAGGAGAAGGTAAACTTGCAGAGACTTCAGACCATGAAGAGACTCTATCGTCTCTTTTTCCTATTGGTACTGCCCAAACTGGACCATCACTGTGAACCATGCACAAGTATGTTTGTGTGTGTGTGTGTGTGTGTGTGTGTGAGAGAGAGAGAGAGAGAGAGAGAGAGAGAGAGAGAGAGAGAGGGGTGGTACTGAATGGCTACAAAGTCCACGGCATCACGAGCAGCCAATGCCAATAAAGCAGCACACGAAACCATTCCAGGGCACAAGGCCTCTAGTTGTGTTTTTCGCATCAGCAATGGCTTCAAATACTCTTAAACCGAGGTTCGGCGATGCATTCCTTTCAGCTGAAGCTCCTGTAATCAAAACTGAACCATCGCATCCCTGTAGCATGTAAATATAGATCATATCAGAAGCCACCTCGATTTATATAAATTTCCCTATTCATCGAGAAGCAAGAGTAGTTAATCAATGGTTTATTCTGTGAAGTGCTAAACAGTTTCAGGATATATAAGAGTGTTAAAAATTGAGAACCCGGACAAAACAGTCATGGAAATGAAGCCTAAGCAAGCCGGCTGCAATGGTTGGATCTCTGTTGAAGTGTGCTTCAACAGTGGACCTGACTATGGCCTCTGCTTTTGGGCAAGAAGAAGAATAGAGCCCTCTTTTCAATCCACCTTGTCCTTGTATTGGCAAACCCATCACCAAAATCAGTAGAAAATTCAAGCACACAACTTCCATTTGCTCGAGTTTACGGATTATGTGAATAGATTATAGGCTAGAGATGTTTGATAGTTGTCTCTCATTCCAATAACCATTGTGCTCCATTACGCTAGTATTTATAGATAGAGCTTTCTTGTTATGCTATTGTGATCTGATTGTCCATTTGATTAATTTTTGGGCTTTCCATTGCCTTTCTTTTTAGCGTAGACGCGTGGGACCATTAATTGAGGATGGTGGTGTTCCTTTTGTAGACTTAGTTTTGGTTATTGGAGAGTTGGAGATGAATTTCCCTGTAATATTGAATCTGGAAGGATGATAATGAAGTTTCTCTTATCTTTGATTCCTTAGTTTTATTCCTTCTTCACGCGTTAAACTGATCTCTCTTTCTCTCTCAAATATTTTCAGTGTGCTCACATTTGCTTTTGTTTTCTGTGCTTTCTGTGTATCAGGTTAATTGATTACCTCCAAACAAGGCTGTAAACGAACCGAGTCGAACAAAGGGTTCTTCAAGCTTGATTTGACAAGTTTAACGAACTTAAAAATATGCTCAAGTTTAGTTTGTTTAACTTTTGAGTCAAGCTCAAAAGAATTTTAATCGAGCTAATCATGAACCGAGCTTGAGTGACTTGAATTTTTAAGTGTATATAAGTTTATAGAGCTGAGTTTGAGCCGAGCTTAAAAAATTAATGACCTTTAAAATGTGTTCAAGCTTGATTAGTTTACATAATGAACTAATCTCAAACGAGATTTTAACGAGCTAAAAACGAGTTGAGTTCGAGTAACTTGATTTGTTTTATAACTTTATGTGCAAATATGATGATTGTACAATATTGGCTTACTTTGGGAGTGCCTAATTTAATATAAGGTTGTGCTAAAATGTGCTGCACATTTTAAGAATGAAATGATTATTTTAACATAATGAGAGCCATGTTTACATTAAATTCCAAACATTTGAAACGTTCTTCAGAATTAAGTAATAAATGTTTTCAACTTTTTAATCAAAATGACAAACATAACCTTTTAAAAAAGTTGATCAAAACTTACTACCTACCCTCACAAATGTAAATGTCATGGAAAGGCTAAATAGCTGCCCTCTAGCTATTCAACTGGGATGATGTCTCTTAAAAACCCAACCAAATAAAACAAAACAAGTTGCGTGCATTTTTTTTTTTAAACTTTTCATCCTTTGATAAGATAAGAATGAAAATTGTATCTAGACACATAACTAATAAAATGATGAGATAATACTTTTTTGTTATATACCCAAAAATTGTGATAAAAAACTGTAAAATATTTTTTAATTGTGGTGAATAATACTTTGATATGTATGCAATGTCATATAAGAGTAAAGAAAATAATTAATATTTTTATATTGGTTCAAAATTCTAAAATAACCTTCTTTTTTTTTGCCACATATTTCAACACAATAAATAACACATGAACTTCGTATATTATAAAATAATTATTCAAAATTTCTATTTCATCCACATCAATTATTGTATAATATTATATCATAATTTTTAATTTAAATGAGTCTTTTTGTTAATGAAATATAGCTTAATATGAACATGCTATAATTCAACTTCCAAAAATAAGCATTTTGTGTTTGGTTTCAAATTATATAAAAAAAACAAGTTTTTTTTTTTTTTTTTCATTTAGATATAAGCATGTTTATTACACATGAATAGTATTAGTATTTGCTAATAACTCCTTTCAAGTATTTTTGTGCTTGATTTTATTTTTATTCCCTTCATTTCATATTTCGTAAGTTAACAAATAGTAAGAAAAAAAATTAAGAGAATAATATATTATCGTGTAAGTGATGTTACACATGGTGAAGAATTAAATGGGGAAGACACCTAGATCGATTTACAAATGCTAAGGATTTGATGTGTAAGTGGATCGGTTGTGCTAGGCTGCTAGCTTAATGGGCATTAAACAGGTGGGCCTAGTAATTGGTTATATTCTACTTAATTAAGAGTGTGAGTCTAATAGTTTTCGAAGGTCAGTTTTATCATTTAAATTAATTGAAATAAATAAGTTTGATAGTAGTTACCTCCATAAAAACAATAAATAGAGAAATGTGAGTGGAAGTGAAAACCAATAATATAAATTCTCTAAGGGCATTTGTTAAGCATTTGCCTCAATATATGATATAAGAACACATAGTGACAAAACATGTAATGATTTATGCCTAATCAACTCTTAAGTGGCCAATGTGATTTGTTCATCATCTATGCTGCAACATGAGGACTATATGTTACTACATGTATCTTTTTGCTGTTCTAGCTAAGATGAAAGTTATTTCAAGATTTCAATGCATTGTTGAAAATTTGAAGTCGAATGCAAAGTAAATCATCCCATTTGTTTTCATGGCATGCCTCAACATGAAGGCATATAAAATCTTTTGACGGTTCTGATCTAGAAAATCATGAACAAAAGTTTAAGACCATCTCATTCTCTGAAATCCCAGAATGTTTCTTCAACACAGGTGGAATAAGCATTTTTCTAAAGGGGGAAAAAAATTCAGGTGAAAATAGATTCATTTTTAAGTACTATGGAAACTGATGTACTCATTTCACTAGTCTGCAGCGGTGGCAATGAGTACATACTCACAGTTGAGCTTTTACTCCGAATTTCTTTCAAAGCCCTCAATGCCGAGATGGTGCTCTTCATATACTGGTTCTCCATATACTCGATCTCTGCAAGTTCCTTGGGACCTCTGAGGAGACCATCGTCCTTGGCAGTGGCAGAAGCTGATTCAGCCCCATCAACTGCCTCAGTTGAAGTTGAGGGTTCATTTTCAGGGAAGAGATGATTAAGTAGCGTCTCACATTCTTTCAAGAGTTTGTAAAGCAAATCAGAGGTGAAAAAGGGCTGTTGCAAGACCTTTTGAATAAAAGGTGAGCGAAGAAGAGCACCGGTTCTTTTATCATACTTTTTGAGTATCTTCACCAATCCTGTTAAAGAGTATAACCAATCCTGTCAAAGGTATCCGAAGAACAACCATTCTGTCCGGCCAATGGTATGTGCCCCTGCACTCAAATACAGCACAAAGGAAATATGATATAACAGGCAAATAAGGGTGAATAGGCCCTATTAAGAGAGAAATGGAGTATATATATACCAACTAGTGTAACAAGATCATGATCATCTAGGCCGTCAGCCGTGAGCTTCTGCCTCTGGAAATAGTGGAATCTAAAGGAGAAAGAAAACTCCCAGAGAATTCGGATAATGAAGAGACCCGACCATCTCTTCTTCCTGTTGGAACTACCCAACTTGGACCATCACTGTGAACCATGTGTAAATATAAGTATGTTTATGAGAGAGAGAGAGAGAGGTGGTACTGAATGGCTCAAGTCCACGGCATCACGAGCAGCCAATGCCAATATATCAGCACATGAATCCACTCTGGTGCACAAGGCCTCTAGTTGTGTTTTTACATCATCAATGGCTTCAAATCCTATTAACACAAGGTTTGGCACTGCATTCCTTTCAGCTGAAGCTCCTGTAACCAAAATTGAATCATCACAGCCCTGTGGCACCACTTAAGTATTGATCATATCAGAAACAAGAGCAAAGTTTGAGTACCCCTCAATTTATAAATTTCCACATTCATCAAAAAGCAAAGTAATTAATCATTGGTTAATTCTATAAAGTTCTTAACAGGGTGAGGATAAGAAAGTGAAAATTAAATTGAGCAGCTGAACAAACAGTAATGGAAATGAAGCTTAGGCAACCCAGTTGCAATGGTTGGATCTATGTTGAAGTGTGCTTCAGTGGACCTCACTATGGCCTCTGCTTTTGGGCAAGAAGAGGAATAGAACCCTGTTTTCAATCCTCCTCTGCCTTGTATTGGCAAAACCATCATCAAAATCCCTAGGAAAACCAAACATATAACTTCCAGTTGCTCTAGCTTGCTAGAAAATAAGTGAACAAATGAATCAGTGAAAATAACAGTGTAATACCCTATTTACTTGAACATATTTATTTCACCAGAGGATTGAATACACACCAACAAGCGCATATATATATATATATATATGCATACAGAGAAAGAGAGAGACAACATACTAGATCAAAGATCTCTTCAGATTAAAAAAGGAAATAAAAAGAGAACATTGAAGATATCTTGACCCATGTATGATCAAATTGTAAGTCTTAGCATACCTAGTAGTTTTCACAACTAATATGAGCAACATAGTTGCATTCCTTACAAAGATATACGGGGGTGGTTCGGGTATCTTTCTTTCTCGCAGTTGTCACAGTAGAATACTTTGGAATCATCATCTTCCACATGTGAATCAGTGAGAGTAAGGGTGTGCCGGTGAGTTGTACATGTGTCTGCAGAAGGGAAAGAACGTTGGACATGGAAGTTGGATCTGCACAGCATGCAATAAACAAAAGGGGCATGTCCAGGGAGATTTTCACCACAGGCCAAGCAACAGCGCTGACGAGATATAGATAGTTCTTCAATGAGTGTCAGAAGATGCAGATGAGATTGACTTCTGATGGTGGGTTTCAAGTAAATGCAACGAACTTCCAAACAGAAATTACACCTCTGACAGGTGAAGGCACAGCCACACCAGTGCTCTCCACAGGCATAGCATGTCCTAACTCTTTCATGATCCAAATCAAGAAGGAGAGGGTGAGTTGGATTAAGGGGGTGCTGGATCTCCAGTGGCAGTTGAACACATAGTTTATGCACAAAGAATTTGCACTTGGCGCAGTTGTAGGTTGGACCCCAGAGAGCTAATTTGCACACAAAACAGTGAGCTTCTTCCATGGAAGAGTTGTGCACAAAATTTCGGAGAAACAGAGTATGATCATGAAGCATGCTGTGAATCTTTCGGGGGCATGTCTGCACACGATCTATGGAAGAAAAAATTGCAGAGACTACAGCCATAAATTGGACTCTCCAATATAGGTAGCTTACAGCCAGAGCAGCAAACTTCACCACCATTCTTCCCATCACAGACGGTCATTCGGTGTTTGTGGGCGTAAGAAGAAAAGGATCTTCTAAGGCCATGCTGGACAACAAAAGCTTCAATCTTGTTAATACGAATATGAAAATCCGATGTAATAATGTTGTCCTTTTCCCCAGATTTTAGAGTTCCACTTAGTTGTGATTCTTCAGGCTGCTCCTTCAGTTCTGAATCTTCTGAAATTTCTCTTAGTACTCATCCAATTCTGTGACTTCATTCTGTCCTGTTTGTGCCCAGGGCTCATTTGTGTACTCATCCAGCAGGTCAGTTATGCGGGGTCTGTCCCTTAGATTCATGGTGAATCCACCTCTTTGATTCATAGTCTCGTTATTGTATTCATTCCAAGAGTTGCCTGCTTTGGATTTCTCCACAATTTCTTAAGTCTCGCTCGAACTTAAGTCCTCGTTATTATATTCATTCTAAAAGTCGCCTGCTTGGGATTCCTCCACTATTTCTAAAGGCCCGCTCAAACATTGCCCACTTAAGTTTGCCGCTGCAAATTGTGGAAGTTTATTCCTAAGTTCCCATACTGCTAGGCTGAGTGTGCAGATATATTCATGTAGCTGTACTGCTAGGCTGAGTGTTGTGATATATTTTTCTAGCTCGTCAGTGGAGTAGTCTGAATCAGGGAAACCAAACTGAACTTTGGATACCGCAAGTCGAACAATTCTCAACCAGTCCCTGAAGGCGAGAAGTACATCTTGGCTAAGGTGTGCATCTTTGGTGTTGCAAAGGTTAGATATGGCCATACTTAATGCTATCGATATATCCGATTCTCCATTCGGGTTTAGAGTGGAATCATCCCTGAAAAAATTGGGAAAAAAGGAAAGCACAGGGATGGCCAAGGACTTTAATATCTTGTCAAAATTTGCAACCTGTGAATAAATTTCAGGAGCCTCCAATTCTGATCTGGCGTCCCAAGATTCGTCCTTGTCCATGAAGATAAAGGATTCCTCGGGAGAGTATATAGGACGTTTTGAGCGTTGCAGCCACTCTTGTCTTGTCGGAGTACCTCTCCAAAAACTACTTCTAAACTTCTTGCAACTCTAGCAGTAGCATCTCGTCCGGCAGCCTTATATATGGCACAGGATTCTAGAATCTTTTTAACAGTTAAAGCGGGAGACAGTTGATGTTTTGTTGCCCAATTTGTGAGCAAGAGACAAGTCATTCCGAAAAGTAACAAAAATTCAAGTCATTATAAGAGACTATGCAAGATAAAACTAAGGAATATATTGAACAATGTGATTGATTAAGGTCCTATCATATTACAACAAGAAGGTGGCTAGTAAATTTCAAATCCATTAATTGCAGCATCCTTCTTCATCAAAGAATGGCCTTACTACACAAGATTTGCAACCAATTAGCAGAAAGGAAGTAAACTATTTATTCATTGATGAAATAATTAACAAACAGAGGTTCAAAATATAGACCTAATGGGAGTTCCTAGCTGCCAAAAAATTTCATCACACACATAACCGAAAGGAATAGCTGGGAATTGACCGATGGAGAAGAGTTAGGAGCTGACCTCTAGGAGCTTCTTCACCAGAGCAGGAGTAAACTCCATCATCATCAATCTCCGACGTATTCCCAATTGTATCTGAGAAATTTTCATGCTCCATCTCTCGAATTTCTCCCTCTTAGTATGATATGCTTGCGCAGAGCTTTAATAGTCGGATAATTGCGCACCGGCGCAGCCTCTTTATAATAACCATCTATAGTTGACTTCCTTCTCATAAGGACCAAATGCTAGTTACACGCGCTTTACCTTGTTTTTATTTTTATAAATTACAGTGACCTCTATTGAAATTTCTGGCAATGACAGGTAGTTCTGAACATGTTTTTTAAAATGGCGCTGAGCTTCTTTGTCAGGGCTCCCGGTGGGGCATATTTGTTTTTCCAGCTCACTTTTATGTCCATAATCAAAAAACTCTACTGTTTTCCATTGCCAATATCAATTTTACCCCTATAATAAAACATAATGTAAAATATATAGTATATAATTTCTACACCTTCAAATCATACATTACCACCTCATAAATGTATCATCACCAACACCACACTTGATCAAACCCCCCTATATCATCTCCAAGTTCGTCACATGTTGAGTTAATGTGAGAAATGCATTACTGCTAAACAGTTCTCTAATTCTTCTTCAACTCTAATTGTATTTTTTGATTGTGTTAGAAGTTAATTAAAGTTAGTTTATGTAATATAAAAAAATTGAGACAGTGTGTAAGCTGCTAGGTTCAGCCCCTTTCTTCCCCTATTTTATTGCTAAAAATCAACTTTAGTATTTTTGTGTGTTTGAACTTTGATTTTTTATGTGATGTTTACTTAGTTGTTGCAAACATAAATCCAATAAATTGGTATAGAGTTTTTATGCAACAGCTATTGTTGAAAACACAACCTGAAATTGATCCGCGACTGCAATTCAGTTCTATGGTTGGTGCAGGTGAAAATCAAAATGGGAACCAACTGTTGTACAAGAAAACGCACACACATATACATATATATATATATATATATATATAACTCGAGTTGGGTCGGGTATTCAGCCTACAACCCGATTATTAGAGGATAGGATAGGATCTGTTAACATGAAATTGGATCCGAGCTAGATCCGGTACTTTTACTATCCTTGATATAAATAATTAAGTAAACTCTCCTGGAGTTTTTGCCAAATTCAAGTTGGTCAAAATCAAGTTATTTAAAATTTATTTATCAAATTTAAGTCAGTCTTAAAAAACACAACTATGAAGTTGTCTTCAAAACACGATACATTAGGTTTGAAGTTGGGTTTTAAAAACATAACTTTTGATTTTTAAAGCATCACATAGAAAGTTTTTAATATTTAAAAAATCATATAGAAGTTGTGTTACTTCAGACTTGAAGTTGTGTCTTGAAGATCCATTTTTAGAGTGGGCCTGTTTGGTACAATTTTTTTTTTTTTTTTGTTTTGCTTTGTTGACTTATAAGCAAAAAAAAGTAGTATTTTTTTTTTACTTTTTTACTTTTATAAGCTAAAGATAAGTAAAACATAAAAAAAAATAAAAAGCAAAAAAGCCAAAAAAAATCTTACTTTTTTTCTTGTAAGTTAAAAAAAAAAACTAGGTGGAAAAGACATACCAAACGGACAACTTGAATTTGATAAATAAATTTTTAAAAAACTTACTTTTGATAAATAAATTTTAAAACAATCCTATTTTTGTAAAAGAACTCGTTTGTCCAGTTTCAGCATGTCAAAAGTACGCAAAATCATCGCATAAATCTTTTTACTCAAGACAGATTTTACTTCTTAGTGTATTTTACAAACTGATCCTAATCAAAATTAAAGTATATACTTTGAAAGTGATTTTTTGCATTCTCTTATTAAATAAATTAAGTCAATTGCTTGCCGGAGAAAAGATAGGCGGGAGGCTTTTGTGCGACAATCCAGCGGTTAAAGCACCAAAAATTCTCAGAGTTCAAAGAAATAAAAGCTAGAGAAAGTCATCAAGTCTAGAGAGAGAGAGACAGCCATGCCAGCAAAGAGGTTAGTGTCATATTTCAACTTTGAGGATGTCCCTTAAATCGACCCTAACCATGAGGGAGGTAAAAAATGTAATTTAATCTAATTAAATTTAGGATAAATTACAATGATCACTCCTGTGCGGTGGCAGAGTTAGTGTGTTAATGGAGTTTGTTCACCAAACCCCCCCGGCCCCCCTCTCTCTCCCAAAAAAAAAACCTACTTATCCTCCGCCAAATCATTGCACCACACCCGTCGAAACTCTCTCATCCTTCCCTTTTTCCATAATCGTCACAGACTAAAGCTCCAAAATCAACAATTTCTTTCTCTGCCTCCGACGCGAACAAAACCTCTATGATTACTCTCCCTCCATCACTATTATTAGGGTGAACCTTGTTCCAATCACGAAATTGGCTTGAAAATATGTGGTGTTGGATGTGGGGGTAGGTTACATCTTCCTTAGTAAATATCTAGGGAACTATTTTACGAAAAGCTTCAATGGTTTACTCCATTTGGTATTTTTTTGGAGCTTTTTAAAATTTTTCTTTTTTAGTTTGTAAGCAAAATAGTTAAATTTTTTAAACTTTTTGCTTTTATAATCTAAGATAAGTAAAAATGCAAAAAAAAAAAAAATGTAATAAACTAAAAAAATTGGTATTACTTATAAACTAAAATGACAAAAAATAAATCATATCAAACAGGCCAATTTTCCTAATGTAATGGAAACTAGTACAAAGCAACCGACTATATATGCTAATATATTCATATAAGTTCGACCAGTGTTCTCAATATGGATTGGTCCAAGGGTTTAACATACGGAATAGACATATCTTAATTTTGGGTTTCAAGTGGTGGCTAGAGGTGGTCTTGGTTTGGGTGGACGGATTTTGTGTGGAATAAGTTGTTGGACCTACTTTGGTGTGTTAATTAATTGTTTATATGATTTGGTTTGCTAATTACTTAACTATTTGGGTTTGTGAGCTGTTTGGATAGGTTTAATTAATTATTTATTTGATTTTGTTAGGCGTTTTGTTGAATTTTTTAACTAATTATTTGAGGCATTCATAGGTGTGTTCAGTTTTTAGTTTTAAGTTTTGCATTATTAATTTCATTATTCTGTTAAGTATATTACAAAGGGTAGATAGGAACTTAAAAAGTTCATAAATTGACTTAGTCAAATTCCATTTGTTCACTAAAGTTAATTTAACGAGAGAGAATTTGTTACTAAAATTTAATAGGAAGGAAAGTCTGTGTAATTGTCAATTTGTGATTATATTTCGCAAAACTTCAAGGGTAGTCAGTGTAATCTACCCATAAATTTAAGAAAATATTATGCATAGACCAATTTCTAACCAAGACACATAGTGAATGAGTTCTACATGCATTTATTAATATGAACTCTACTATATTGTGTATGTATAGTATTACTTTAAATTTATGGGTGAGCCTTCAATACACCCCTTGAAAAAGTGTATAATTTGTAACCTTGTTATAGAGTAAGATTTTAATAAACAAATCTAAATGGTCGAATTTGTTGAAAGGTAAGAAGCGTGAAAAGGAATAAATATTAGGTACAACGTTTGTAACAAATATTTTTTCCCTCAAGAGCTACCAGTTTCTCGCCAACCAACCCTCCATTAACCCTTTCTTCCTCTAACATGGGTTTGTTCTTACTTAAAAATAGTATAAATTTTATTTCATGTCTTGTTTTTTGTATAAAATTATCAGTTTTGGTGCCCATTCATTGAGATCTATCAAACTAAAACTCATATTGAGTGTGAAAATTGTGTTAAAAAAAATTGAAAGAGATTTGACTATTTTATCTTAAATATTACTTAAAAAAGGATTAGGAAGTTAGAACAGAAAAACTCATAAAGGAAATGCATCCACATAAAAGAAATTTTTTTCCTTTTTCCTAGAGCAATATTTTATAACCTAGATTTATCAAGCAAAAAGAAAAAGAAAAGAAAAAGGAAAAGGAAAAGAAAAAGAAAAAGAAAAAAAAAAAGAGAAGAAAAACGAGATATTCTAAATTATTACTTATTTTCTTTTTATATTATTTTACTCTCCACATACGATGTAATTTCATGTCTTTTTCCCTTTTCTCTTTTTGTCACAGAATATTTGATCCAAATATAGTATAAAAGTTTAGAATACCATGCATGTAATTGTTCATTCTAGTTCACTAAAATACTTCACCACCATTCTTCTCATCATAGATGGTTATGCGATGTTTGTGGGCATCAGAAGACATGGATCTCCTAAGGCCATGCTGCACAGCAAAAGCTTCAATTTTTTTAATAAGAATATGAAAATCTAATGTAATAATCTTGTCCTTTTCCCCAAATTTTAAAGTCCCACTTAGTCGTGATTTTTCAAGCTGCTTCCCAGTTCTGAATTTTCTGAAATTTCTCTTAGGTATTTATCCAATTCTGTTTCTTTTTTCCGTCCTGTGTATGGCCAGGGCTCATTTATGGACTCCTGGAGGAAGTCTTTTATGATGGATTTATCTCTTTGATTCATAATTTCGTTATTACGTTCATTCCAAGAGTTGCCTACTTTGGATTCCTCCATTATTTGTGAGGTCTCGCTCAAACATTCCCCATTTAAGTTTGCCATGGCACATTGTGAAAGTTTATTCCCAAGTTCCCTTACTGCTAGGCTGAGTGTGCTGATATATTCATCTAGTTGTGCTGCTAGGCTGAGTGTTATGATATATTCAGTGGCATAGTCTGAATCTGGGAAACCAAACTGAACTCTGGATCCTGCAAGTTGAACTGTTTCTTGATTTAGGGGCCAAGCAATTAACCTTTGATTCGAGTGGGTCTTATTGGGGACTCACATGGAGAACGTGATTGGCCAACCAGTGACACTGTAATGGCCCAAACTCTCATGCCCACCTGCCACTTAATGCGGGGCTCTGCACAACTAAATATACGGAAATAAAATTATCCCTTGATTAATAACAATTGCTTTTGACGTAGTAGTAAGCGCTTGATCCTTGCTCAAGCCATCATCGATTCATGTTCAAGCAATACTCTCTAAACCTCTGCAAGTGGTTCTTCTTTGCAGTTTGCTCGAGCTATCCTAGCATCCGCTTGAGCCAACTTGCTCTGTCAGCGTAGTCTTTAATTTTTGATCTCTAAACCTTAACCTTATAAGCATGAATAAAAAAAACATTATCTAACATGATTTTATCATAGGATTAGCCAACTAAAAACCTAATAATCTCTTCCTTTGACAATTCTATAACAAAACTCAACCTTGTAAATAACTAATTACAATCCCAACCCAGGTACTTTAACTTTAACAAAGTGAAACATATGATTATAGATAACAATGAACTAAGACACGTTCCCAAAAGTTGGTGAAAGATCGAGATGTTGTACTAGCACATTAAAAAACAATACAATCTTGTGAATTGCATATGTGAAAAACATATATAAAACTATAATAATTACAAATACATGCAATATCACAATTCTCTTCCTAAGTTAATATACTCCCCCTCAACACAACATATCATATTCTCTCTCCCCATTTTTGTTATGAATTGACAAAGGCAAATATAAATACAAAGTAATCATGGAAGAGTATAATTCAAATACGAATATAAAAATGAGGTACTCAGGTAAAAAATTCAAGAAAAGTATGAGGCCAAAAAGGGATTAAAAAAAAGTACTCCTCTAATAGAGTCAACAAAAGCCTAAAAGTTGACTATACAAATTACTAGAACTTTAATGGTGTTTATGCATAAAGTCATTTGAATTAAATCATACTCATAAATATTAAACAAGAACCAAGTGCATGAACTAAAGTAAGTTCATAAAAATTTCAAGTGTGTGTAAAGTGTACTCAATAAATATCTACATTTGTTCAAACCCTAAAATTTTTTTGCCGCTGGTGGAAATGATTGGCCCCAATGATTAGACAACTAAAATTTTGAAACCAGGTCCTCTTGTCACCACTAGTTCCAGCTTCCTACCCTTTCTGACCATTGTTGCTTTGGTCGCCAAAAGCATACTTTTGGCGACTAACTTCTGCTAGTCGCACAAAATTTGGTTGCAAAATCTAACAATTCTTGTAGTGCTTGTTATCGCGTAAGATTTTAGTGAAAAAAATAGTATTAACTTTTATTTATTGTATTTTTTTGTATAAAATTATTAGTTTTGGTACCCATTCATCGAGATCCATCAAACCAAAACAAATATTGAGTGTGAAATTATGTCAATAAAAATTGACACTAATTTCACTATTTTATTTTAAATATTGCTAAAAAAATATTAAGAAGTTAGAACAAAAAAAACTCATAATGGAACTACATCCACACAAAACAAAAAAATTTCCTTTTTCCTCGGGCAATGTTTTTGAACCCAGGTTTATCAAGGAAAAAGAAAATGAAAATGAAAATGAGAGGAAAAAAAGAAGAAAAATGAGAGATTCTAATTTCTTACTTATTCTCTTTTTTTATGTACTTTTACTCTCTGTATACAATATAATCTCATATCCCTTTCTCTTTTCTTTTCTATTACCGAATCTTTAATCCAAACACAGCTTAAAAGTTTAGAATACCATGCATGTAAGACACGTTTTCGAAAGTTGGTGAAAGATCGAGATGTTGTACTAGCACATTAAAAAACAATACAATCATGTAAATTGCGCATGTAAAAAACATATATAAAACTATAGTGATTGCAAACATATGCAATATAAAACTATGAAGGAAGGATACTAACTTGTATCTTTTGGCTTTTAAAATTGCATCAATACATTTTTACTTTAAAAAAACCAGATTTATCCTCTTTAGTTACCTTTCTAATTAGATTTGCATTCAATAACTTCAAAAGGCAAATATGAAAAATAATTTCTTCTATAATTATTCCGCGTTCTACATAATGCTGTGCTTCAGTTTTCAAACCTTTTGGGCTTTATCCTTTCCTTCCCGACTCTTATTTTTTCGGTTTCTCACATTCTCAAACTGTTTTCGCGATCTTCAAACTCTTTTTTGACTCTATCCGATTGCATTGAAACAAAGCTTCAAATAGATGAGGACTCTAACACATCGCCAACGAAACAAAACTTCAAAGAGGTGACCCATCTTCCAAACGACTTTTTCGATTTCACGGTTTGTTTGTTTTCTATTTCGATTCTCTTTTTTTTTTTTTTCCCGTACAGGTTTTGATTTATTGATTTTTTTTCCTTTGCCAATTGTGTGCATATGCCACAACAATATGGCTACCACAAAAGAATCTTGAATGCAAGGAAATTCTGTAAATAATGTGTTGAATCAGGCTGGCCATTTGTAGGTATTTTTTTCTTCTTTTATTTATTTTTCCATTAATTTTCCTCTTTTAACCATTCTATATGGATATGCCAATTAAGAACTCATACCTATTTCCATATATATTGCCGAGGACCCACAATCACTGTGAATGCATATCGATCGAGTTGTATTCTTTCATTAAAAGTGTTTCCCTCGATTTTCACAGAAATTCATGACATTTGAATGTTAGAATTTTCACTTTTACGCTGCCTTGTTTATTTAGGGTTTCCTGTTCATTGTCTAAAGTTTGTGTCTGTGTTGGATTGCAATTCTTGCTGTTTGTGATTTTTTTATTATTTATTTTTATGTTCGTGCACATATGGGTGTTTATAGGGTTTGCTTTTCATATTAAAATATAGCTAATCGAGTTGTATACGCATCGCGTATGTTCCACCTCTATCATGCATTAAGTGTATGATCAAATATAGTCGTAGTTTCATAAATACTAGTAATAAACTAACACTAAGCATAGGCAGTAACAAATGTTAGCCTAATTGGCTAGAGTTTCTGATTTTTTTTTGGAAGGTCAAGAGTTTGAACCTTTTTTTTAAATTTTTTTTCTGACTTCGACTCTTCTTACAATTTTTTTCGAAAAACCAAAAAAAAAAAAAATTAGTGTACGTAGAGTGAAGTAGTGAACACTGTTGGGCGGCGGGGTTGGAAAACTTTTCTTGTCTTGTCCAGGTACTGACAAGTAACAACAACTATTTGTTGCTGCAGGTGGTGACAAACAGAATGGGAACCAACTGTTATACATGGACAAACATACACAAGCATAGACATATGATATATAACTAGGGTTGGGTTGAGTTGGGTCACTGTCGGGTATTTTGCCTACGAACCAAGTGGATCGGATATGTTGTCATCAAATTTGATCTAGGCTAGACCCAATCTGGCCTTGATATAAATAATTAAGCATAGTGCCTGTCTCGTCTCGACATGTCAAAAGCATGCAAAATCATCGCATAAATCTTATTACTCAAACATATTTTACAGACAAATATATCTTAGGGTACGTTATTAACAATTTTAATAAAAATTAAAGTATATACATTGAAATTGATTTCTGGCATTCTCTTATTATGTAGATTAAGTCAAATGCTTGCTGGAGAAAGATATGCCTGAACAGAAGGCTTCTGTGCAACAATCCAGCGGTTAGAGCACCAAAAATTCTCAGAGTTTGAAGAAATGAAAGCTAGAGAAAGTCAGCAAAGCTAGAGAGAGAGACATCCTTTCCAGCTTAATCAAAATTTAGAGTAAATTACACTGCTCACTCCGGAAGTTTCGCAAAATGTAAGGCCCTGTTTGGTACCGGACTTAGTTCTAGTTTCGGTTCCGTTTTTCGTGTTCTCGAAACCAAAAAATTTAAGAACTACTCGTTTTTTTTGTTCTCGAAAACAAAAAAAAAATGAGATCATTGAAAACACCACCATTTTCATATCGTTTTCATTTCATACGAAAACGATTCTGGAAACTTAGAAAATACCTCTTTTAATAGTTTTCAAAACTAGGGTATTTTTTGAATTTTTTTCAAAAACAAGTTCTAAAACTGATTTATCAAATGTAATTTTAACAGAAACAGTTTTTGAAATCAATCTGCCAAACGAGGTTCCATCGAATTTCAGAAAACGAAAACAGAAAACAGAAACTGAAATCATAACTAAACAAAGCCTAAAATACTATTATTTACATACTGACAGAGTTAGTCAATAAACGTGTTAATGTGCTAGCGTAAAGTTACTAAGATATCCCCACTGTGGGCCAAAATAACACAGAAGGCCTAGATAGTAAATATGCGAGGCTCGATCTTAAGAGGGTAGGCTCGGTAGGGTTAACTAAGCCCAAAAAGACAGGTCCAAGGGGCACGGAATCCCAGGCCGACCTGAACTAGGACAATAAAAGATAAGTCCACTATACCACAAAACCGACCTAAAAAGGACGACTCTTAAAAGGAGATTGGGTACCATTCTGAGAGGGAGTGTGGCATTCCGAATCTTATAAATAAATCATGCCATTAAGGAGACAAGATACGTTTACTTGAGTTCTAACTATCAGTATTTTATTCGATTCATTGTGATTAAGCTTGTTAATATTTTATTGGAATGCCATCGGCCCAAAGAGGGTCGACGCATTCTTATTGTCTTCTTCTCTTACAGATTGCTTGTGTTCATCAATTTGGTTCGTGTATTGAATCAAGCCTTCTAAAAAAATCTACTTACAATTGGCGCCGTCTATGGGAAGGTCTAGCAACGATGAGTACTAGCTTTCTTAGAGGAGTTGAGCTCACCACTAGGGAGACGGAAGACAACCGAGATGTTCCCAGTAACGAGGACACTCACCCGTTTGGCTGCTGAGTGGGAGCAGCTCGAAGTCATGGAGGTTTGCAGATAAGATCAGAGATACGAGTCCCTGATAATAATCGTTAGGGAAGACAGGAGGAGCTACGACATGCTCCACAGTATGTTAGAAATTCAAACCATCGAAGGAGCTGTCGTAGGAACTTAAACCCCTCACCCTCTAGTGGGCGTCTCCTTGGTAATTTATCACCCCAAGCAGCCGAACAAGAACTCCGATAATGGGATGAAGAGATTACCTACCTTAAATCTCAGGTTGAAGCTATGAGATGGACAATTTCCATAAGAGATGGATGAGTCTTCGACAGAAGTCCAAATCGGCGCACAAGTAGGAGGACAAATTCTAAGAGCATGAGCCCTCCTACCACACGTTTAACTGTAAGCCACGTCTCTAGTACTGAACACTACAAGGATGTAAGCACCCCATTTTTGCCCGTTCAACAATCTCTAGCCCGACTGAACTCACATTTAAACCGACGCAAACACATTCAAGCCCAAATCAGCTTTCCATACTCAATCCAGTTAATCAATTGCTTCGCGAGCTCGTCGGGCCCAATAGAGGCAAAATGACTAAATTGCCATTGGGGCATTGCTCAATCCAATTTCAGTTGGCATGTCTTCTTAAAGACGGTAAGTCTGTATTTCAACCTCAATTTCAATCCAGACTAGTCAAACTCAATTTTTCACGTCTTTCGAAAAAGTTGATTCCTCAGACGGTAAGTCCATCTAACATGACCCGTTTATCGAAAAAATACAAAACCCAACGGAATGATAATTCCCTTCACACTTGTCGACCAGACAGAACCCAAGTCCTCGAGATGGTAGAATGGTTTACTTTTAGCGTATGTCAGTCTGCCAACGTAAAATGTCCGTTATTTAGCACATCGATTGAGAAAATACCCAACGCCCCGACACAATAAGACCATTCAACAGCTTCCCGAGTTTAAGAAGTCTCTGGAATAAACACACACTTTTAGAGTGACGAAAACAGTCACAAATATTGCAACCGTCAGAGTGATAGAAACACTCGCAAATAGGTCGACCTCGGGCATGCCAACAAACCCCTATGTCATGAGACCGAACACGCCTTTTGGCCGGGCAGGTTTACCGGAGGACGGGATACCTCTAAAAAATAACTCGTCACACACTGTTAGAGTGACGAAAACACTCAAAACTCGGGTCAACACTAGTGCCAGCTAGCCTATTTCGGTAAAAAATGACCAAACTGCCCTTTGGGCTCTGCTAATGCACTTTTTGAGAAACTAGCTAAGAGCTTAGAGCGGTAAGTCCACCCTTCTAATCATCTCATCTCATAATCGCATTCACTTACAGGTTAGTGATGTTATGACCTAGGTTTTAATTTCTATTATTTCCTACATTTGTTTACATTATAAATGTTATTTGGTAAATTTTTAGCAATAGGATATAAACTATTTAGGTAGTTGAATTAATAAATTAATTTGGAATATTTGGACCATGTGATTATAATTGCTTGGAAATTAATCATGATCTTTGGAAGTTGGGTAGTGATTTGGTGTTGTGAGATCTTTGATTTTATACGGGTTAGATAGTTTAGGTGCTGGTTTTCTTTTCGACTATTGGTCATTGTCTCATAGTGTATGGGGGTTTGACCGCGTAGGATTAAAATTAAAAGATTGATCTGTTAGATGTGGTTAATTAAATGGGAAGTATATGATTATGGGATGCTTATGTTATTAACTAGGGTTTAGAGTGGTTATCAAATTGCCGCATAAGAGAGAGAGAGAGAGAGAGAGAGAGAGAGAGAAGACCTAGTAAGGCAAAGTAGCTGTAGTTTTCACTCCAAGATTAAGGTACGAACTCCCTACTTGGGATGATTCCATACGATACGCAGTCTTTATAGTACAAGAACTGGCACGATGTTTATATTTTTGGGATCATTGCAGACCCTGTAGTTGTTGGTCAAAGTCATTGTATGCGCTAGGTATTGGTTGATTTGATGAGACTAAATATAGTCTCTTTAGCTGTTAGAGTTTTGATTGAGTAGTAAATGGTTTATTTGATTGGGAATCTGGCTAAACTAGAAAAAGATAAGCTTTGGTATTAAATATCTAATGGCCAAGTCTCCAGCACAAGCATATATAGATATAGACTTTAAGTAGGTGTCATCATGACAAGTCCTTTCTATTACATTTCTTAGCGTAGTTCCAGGTTTATTGTTTTTCCATTTGAATTACTGTTACGTCAATCCTCCTACATACCTCTCTAGCCAAATAAGATGCATCATTTTTGTTAGATTGTGCACGGATCAGACGAGTAGAATGTAATTGTGAGGGGTTGGTGGTGATATTTGGGTTTTGTTTAATAAGAATTTGGCCTATAGTGCTTGGGGTGGGTTTAGCACACATGTGACGTATTTGGGTTGTGCATCTAGATTATTATGTTAGGGTCTTGTGAATGTTAGAAGGTTTTATGTTAAGAATATGAATTTATACATTAAATTTAGAAGTAACACCTTATTTGTGTAATTAGGTGGATCATTGATTTCTCGTTTGCATTTGTTTTAACCTAATTAGGGGCGTCAAGTGAGTGATTTTTGTCTTGCTAGTATAAATTACAAACTCCCATCCAAATTGATTTCAAACACATGTTTTATAAATTATGTGATATATTTTATTTGAAGAATAAAGCTTATTTTGAATTATGAGAAATGTTATATCTTTTTTCTGCTACTAGCGGTTGTGCACGTGCGTTGCACGTGGATTATTTTCTTTGGATCCATGTCGTGACCTATGTGTAAAGAGATCATTTCATTTCCTGTGGTCTGGGTTCATATTGAATTGTCTTTTTTTTCAAATGCTGTTAAGTCTGCTGCTAACTATGGTATTAGTTAGGAATGTAGAATTTGGTATTTTTCATCATTAATGGTTAGTTGTCTTGCTCTTTTATCAGAGTATAGAAAAATAAAAATAGAAATCAAAGTAAAAGTCTTTTCAGTGAAAGTCTTAATGAGGAGTAGGCTATGGGAGGCCACGAAACCTGCCATTTTGCTATTGATCATAGAAGATTTCATGTCCTAACAATAAATTCTCATTTGTTGCCCGGTCACCCTCCTATTCATTTCACTCATCATTTAGATAAGCCGCTACATAAAATCAGTATTTTCCCGCCAAACTATTTACTTCAAAACAAAACTTCAATTCTTTTGAGAGGTGGCACTTCACTTACCTTCTGTGGAATCTCGTGCTCGTGTCTGTGAAGTAAATCACATACATCTTCATGCTCATCATCTTTGTCATATTCTTTGTGAAGCGTGAGTGCTCTCGTGCTCGTGTCTGTGAAGTAAATCACATACATCTTCATGCTCATCATCTTTGTCATATTCTTTGTGAAGCGTGAGTGCTGCCTTCAACTTCAAAAAAGAGGTCAAAGGGAATTCGGGCCTGTAGCTCTATCCTGCTCTATAAAGTTCCAAGCACAAACAATTGAACACAAATTTCTTTCATTTTGTTTTTATATAATTTTAGTCAACATGACAACATCGCTAAAACTTTATTAAAATTAATATGATTCATTCCCTCCGTATTTACTACAGCACAGTTTCTTTTTAGAATATTTTGATGCCATCCAACCTCTCCTCTAGGAAATAATAAGGGGTATTGCAAGGGATCATAACAACCATAGTAGTGCTGGACTCTATGTTTATAACCCGAAGCTGAATGAACTATAATATCACGTTCATGGGGTACATTGGGATTGCAGCCACCTGATCAGCTGATGGGGAGTTATAAACCCTTTGATCCAACTTGATGTCACTCTTTATGCAGATTTCAAAATTATCCAATGGACCATGTTCTAATCCACGCAAAAACTGAGCGTAAGGATTTCCTGAAACCACTTCCATTAATTTTCTAACAATGATCTTACTGAGTGGTGCATTTTTTAGTACACTTAATCTGTTATGAAGCTCATTGTCTGTGTCATAAAAGTATAATTGGAAGTAGCAAGGACCATTACCAGATGGAATTAAAGATGGCAGGTCATGGTAAATTTGCCCCTGTGCACGAAATGTGTATACTCCACGTCTTAAAGTAGCAAGTTCTTTGTCTAGCTTCACGCCAAATGATGTGAAGGCAAAAATGCTATTATATGCTCGAACATGTCAGCGGAATTCTAAAGCCTCATCATCTTCAGAAGTAAACAATGTCCATAGAACTTCCGGAACTTCCGGATTTGCAAGCACTACTTGCCCATTGTAGCAGCAGAAACTTGGACTTTCATATTGGAGCCTTGTAGCCTTACAAAAAGGGCAAGGATTCATCCTACGTAATTCATGTAATTCAGAGCAGTGAAACTGTGATGTTGTTTGACCTGTATTAGACATATTCAGAGAACACAATTAGCATAAGTGAATTGTGTATCTCAGAAGCTATTAAAAATTTAATAATTTATATTACATACCAGTTGTTTGAATTGGATTATGGAGGTATTCTTCAAAATAAGTTGGCTGTATAATTTTCATTGCATCAACAGTATCACATTGGCAGGTTGTGTTCTTAAATGAATTATGGCCATTGCTTTTCCTTTTCCTTGTATGCATGACATTCTGAATATATTGATGTCTCTGGTATGGTGTGAATCTAGCATATCGATTTCTCTCACGAACACGTCTTTGAAAGCTTTTCTCTGTTGCAGAAGAATTCATTAGTTAGTGTAACATGTGAAGAAGAAATAATATTCTGAAAAAACAACAAACTTCTAAAACAATAAGCAAATTCTTACCTTCTCTTTCGTCCATTCCCTTTATGTTGCAGAAGAACAAGACTGAACCTTTTAATAAGGAAATACCACTATCCTCTTTCTACATGGATGAATCAGAGTCAAAATTGTAATAAAAAAATTGTAATCATTTAGAAAAAATATTGAACATAGTAATCGTTTATTGAAAATTACTATAAGAATATAGCTGCAGACAACGATTTGGGAATAGTACCTATTGTAAGATATTTAAAAACCAAGGAAACAGTTGACAAAAATTACAAGAGATTGCATCAGAGTTCTTCCAAACCCAAGCTTTGGTTTTGATATTACCTGCCATTTTGTCGGACGTCTAATCTAAGAAACGTAAAATGATTTAAGACGGTTCTTCTCAGCCTTTTGTTTAAAACCATTATTTGTGCAACCATTCCAAACAATCCATTAAGTGAAGCGGACATATCGGTGAAAACAAAGAATACAACACTTTCATACGTTTTAGAACTAAAACATAGTGGGAAGGCATTTTATCAAACATCTAAGAAGCATAGTGCTTGACAACAGTTCTTGGTTTTGGATATTTGTGCACCAATTCCGTTTGATCACAAATTCCAAATAATTAGTATTTTGAAGAGGACAAAGAGCTTGAAACCCACAAAACACAGAGCCAACATTTTTTAGAACGAAACCAGAGATGCGGATGTGGGCAGCAAATATCCTCTGTAAATTATCTATTTATCTATATATACCGCAATTGAACACGTTTTAGTACTAAAACATAGATGGGAAGGCATTTATCCAACCTCTAAGAAACATAGACGATCTTGCTAGTTTTCAGGGGCGAAACGGCAAAGAGCTCTCACGTCGAGATGGGGATGTGCCCTGGAGATCTTATCTGAACAAGTTCCGTTACCTTGAGTATTGAGACAGTGAAGCATTGTTTGAAGGTTCACCCCCACTGGATTTGTTGCCCCGTCGCGAACAAACCTTTGAGAAATATGGTTACTCCGGAGGCATTTGAGAGGCGACTTTGAGTATAGTATTTTTTCTGTAGAAGTGTAAATTAGAACGTTTTGAAGAGGAGTCTTTAGGTATAGGTACCGTTTAGACATGATTTTAATAGGCGTGTCAGTTTGGTTTTGCTAATTACAGGTAAATATACAATTAAGTGAGGGCTATTTTAGGAATAAAAAGTGTGGCAAACAATTGAGGGTTTCCGCCTTTTAAAATAGTAGAGATATTGCATTGAGAATTGTTTATAAGTTATTTTGAGAAATTACATGAGCATGGTTTGAGAGTTATTTAATGGTGAAAACTCTTTTAATTTTGATTATTAGGACTAGATGAAGTCTAGGGAACAACCCCTTTAAATGGGGTGACTTTGACAGTTAGAGAATAGGCCCGTGAAAATTATGGTAACTCTAGTTCTTAACGGTTGTAGGAAGAGACCCATGAAATTCATGGTGCCTTCAACCGGATCGACTTAAGGAATAAACCTAGAAGTCAGGCCAGGTGACTCCAAGTACAATGTTTGATCCGTATTACCCAAGAGATATTATTTGGTACATGTTACAATATTCTTTAACTGGTTTCCCTTTACAATTATTCATTGATTCATTTGTTATCATCATTGTGATAATGTGGTTTCATTATGAGATGCAAAGTTATTCATTAAGATTTGGTTTTGCATTGTGATATGCAAATTTATAAAAACACTTTCATGGTTGATTGATTGGTATTGGGAGCATTTTCATTAAATTTATTTTGATCATAAACTGCTATTTTTTAGATTATTATTATTACTTTGATGTATTCCATTCACGAGTTGAACTGTGAGCTCATACTCTTTATAACATTTTAGGTGACCAGGGTCGTCAGCAGAGTTGAACTCTAGATGGCGGGACCCCCTTGTCATGGACCTCCTAAGGACTTGTGTCTTTTTATTTCCGTTGTCTGTAGAGTTAGATTATGGAGTTCGAGAATTTATGTGGCTGATTTACTATTCATTTAATGAATTATTTGTTTTGAGATCATGTAATCTCTAACTAGTTAGTTGTTTTGGTGGAGGTGTTAATCCTGAATAGGATGGATTTATTTGTAGCTTATTCAGGCTATCTATTGAGTATAGACTTCAGCATTTAATGTTTTAAATGAAATATTAGTTTTTATCAGGTGATCAAGCTTTCGTGTTCCATGGGTCAAGACTCGTGGCTCGTGGCCGGTCACATTCCCAATTGGGGTGTGAAAAGTGATCTGTACGATCAGTGGGTAAAAAAATAGATTGAAAAATTAATTTATGTATAATATTACTCTAAACTTATGGGTGAGCCTTTAATACACCCCTTGAAAAAGTGTATAATTTGTAAACTTGTTATAGCCATAAGATTTTAATGAACAATTTTAAATGGTTGAAATTATTAAAATGTAAGAAGCGTGAAGAGGAGTAAATATTGGGTACAACGATTCTAAATAATATTTTCTCCGTGAAGAGCTACCAGGTTTCCTGCCAGTCATGTGAGATCCTAATCTCATAACGATTTCTCTTTTGGTGGGTGGTAAGGTGTCGTTCGCAAGCACGATATCCTGTGCGATCATGTTTTGCCTAATGGGACATTAATGATGCCTAATTAGGTTGGGGGTATGACAAGCCAACCCTTCATTAACCCTTTCTTCCTCTAACTTGGGTTTTTTCTTACTTAAAAATAGTATAACTTTTATTTCATGTCTGTTTTTTTATTTGTATAAATTTATTATTTTTGTTGCCCATTCATGGAGATCTATCAAACCAAAACTCATATTGTGTGTGAAAATTATGTCAACAACAATTGACAGAAATTTCACTATTTTATTTTGAATATTACTAAAAACAGATTAAGTAGTTATTACAAAAAAACTCATAAAGGAACTGCATCCACCCAAAACAAAAACTTTTCCTTTTACCTAGAGTAATGTTTTTTTTTTTTTTTTTGGAATTGAAAAGTTTAGAATGAGAAGAGGTTACCTCAGTCCAAGACTAGGGCAAGCCATAGACCTCTACGAGGACTTACATGGGACTTATAAATCACCTATCAAGAAGGATTGCCAGCGGTGGAAATCGAACTTAGGCTTCCTCAAACGAAGTGTCCGATCCTTGCCAATTCAACCAACCCCGTTGGCCTAGAGTAATGTTTTGAACCCAGGTTTATCAAGAAAAAAGAAAAAAAAAATGAGAGAAAAAAGAGAAGAAAAATGAGAGATTCTAA
The DNA here is from genome assembly GCA_033060915.1 of Euryodendron excelsum. Classification (NCBI taxonomy): domain Eukaryota; kingdom Viridiplantae; phylum Streptophyta; class Magnoliopsida; order Ericales; family Pentaphylacaceae; genus Euryodendron; species Euryodendron excelsum. The sequence continues at coordinate 31,040,512 of CM065393.1, read as the reverse complement.
ATTTTTATTATCTTTTTATGTTATTTTACTCTCCACTTATGACGTAATCTCATATCCTTTTTCTTTTTCTTTTCTGTCACCGAATATGTGATTCAAACTCAATGTAAAGGTTTAGAATACCATACATGCAATTGTTCATTCTAGTTCACTAAAAATACTCTTTTTTTTTTTTTTGGCGCTACAAATGAAAATACTTTCTACAGAACTTAAGGACACAACATGGCAAAAAGACGTTAAATTTTGCTTTCTACAAGGTCCATTTATTTTATCAAACCTTTGCAACTTGTTGCATCTATTACACTAGGAATCATACATGTATGAGTAGATCACTTTGCTTCTACTGGTGCACAGTTCTCTAGGTTGAATTTTGAGCATACCTTCCTGATCTCCCATTCTTCACTTCAATGCTACTCATCTTGATCATGGTCTTTGGAAACTCAAAATCAAATCTCAATCCCAGTAATCCTCTTATGCTGCCTGCGTATTTTGCAAACAATCTGTTTGGCCAATGGAATGTACCCCTGCACTCAAATACAGCACAAAGAACAAACGTTATAACACGCAAATCAGGGTGAATAGGCCCCATTAAGAGAGAAATGGAGTATATATACCAACTAGTCTAACAAGATCATGATCATCTAGGCCTTTAGCCGCGAACTTCCGCCTCTGGACAGCAGTGGAATCTAAAGGAGAAAGTAAACTTGCAGAGATTTCGGATGATGAAGATACCCTACCATCTCTTCTTCCTGTTCGTACTACCCAACATGGACCATCACTCTGAACCATTCATAAATATAAGTATGTGTGTGTGTGGAGAGAGACAGAGAGGTGTGGTACTGAATGGCTACCAAATCCACAGCATCACGAGTAGCCAATGTTAATATATATATCAGCACATGAAACCACCCGGGGCACAAGGCCTCTAGTTGTGTTTTTGCACCTTCAATGACTTCAAATCCTCCTAACCCAAGGTTTGGCAATGCATTCCTTTTAGCTGAAGCTCCTGTAATCAAAATTGAACCATCACAGCCCTGTGGCGCCACTTAAATATCGATCATATCAGAAACAAGAACAAAATTTTCAGTACCCCTCAATTTATAAATATCCACCTTCATGAAGAAGCAAAGTAATTAATCATTGGTTAATTCTATGAAGTACTTAGCAGGTTAAGGACAGGAAAGTGACAATTAAATTGAGCAGTTGAACAAAACAGTCATGGAAATGAAGCCTAAATAAGCCAGCTATAATGGTTGGATCTCTGTTGAACTGTGCTTCAACACTGGACCCCACTATGGCCTCTGCTTTTGGGGAAGAAGAGGAATAGAACCTTGCTTTCGATCCTCCCTGGCTTTGTATTGGCAAAACCATCACCAAAATCCCTAGGCAAACCAAACATAACTTCCATTTGCTCTAGCTTGTGGGCAAGAAGAGGAATAGAACCCTGATTTCCTTTGCTTTTATTTTTGGTGCTTTGAGTGTATCATGTTGATTGATTACATTCAGCCTAATCAACTTTAAGTGGCTTGTGTGATTTGTCCACGCTGCAACATGAGGATTATATGTTAATTAGCGCTTTGTATGACCAGAGTTATTTTCAAGATTTCAATGCACTGTTGAAATTTGGAAGTCATATGCAAAGTAAATCATTCCATTTGTTTTCATGGCATGCCTCAACGTGAAGGCATATACGATCTTGAAATGGTTCTGAATCATATACAACAGTTCAAGACCATCTCATTCTAGGAAATCCCAGAATGTTCTTCAACACAGGTGGAACGAGCATTTTCTAAAGAAAAAAAAAAAAGAGTACAAATCAGCTGAAAATAGAATCATTTTGATGTACAATGAACAGTAATTTATCATTTCTAGTACACTGGGAAATAAAAGTGTAACACCCAATACACATGAACATACTTATTTCACCAGAGGATTGAATACACACCAACACGTTCATATATATATATATATATATGCATATGCAGAGAGAGAGAAATAACATACCTGATCAAAGATCTCTTCAGATTCAGTAAGTAGATGAAAAAAAAAACGAATATTAAAGATTTCTTGACCCATGTATGATCCAGTTGTAAGTTTTAGCATACCTAATAGTTTTCACAACTGATATGAGCAACATAGTTACATTCCTTACAAAGATATATGGGGTGGTTCGGGTGTCTTTCTTTCTCGCAGTTATCACAGTAGAATTCTTCTGAATCATCTTCGACATATGAATCAGTGAGAGTTAGGGCGTGCCTGTGAGTTGTACATGTGTTTTTAGAAGGAAGACAACATTGGAGATGGAAGTTGGATCCCCACAGCATGCAATAAAGAAAAGGGGCACGTGCAGGGAGATATTCACCGCAGGCCAGGCAATACCGCTGCTGACGAGATATAGATGGTTCTTCAATGAGAGTCAGAAGATTCGGATGAGATTGACTTGTGATGGTAGGTTTCAAGTAAAAACAACGAAGTTCCAAAAAGAAATTACACCTCTGACAGGTGAAGGCACAGCCCCGCCACTGCTCTCCACAGGCATAGCATGTCCTAACTCTTTCGTGATCCAAATCAAGAAAGAGAGGGTGTTTTGGATGAAGGGGGTGCTGGATCTCCAGTGGCAGTTGAACACACAGTTTATGCACAAAGAATTTGCACTTGGCGCAGTGGTAGGTAGGACCCCAAAGAGCTAATTTGCACACAAAACAATAAGCTTCTTCTGTGGAAGAGTTGTGCACAAAACTTCCAAGAATCAGAATATGATCATGAAGCATGCAGCGAATCTTTCGGGGCAATTCTGCACACGATCTATGGAGAAAAAAATTGCACAGAGTATAGCCACTAATTGGACTCTCCAATATAGGTAGCTTACAGCCAGAGCAGCGAACTTCACCACCATTCTTCTCATCATAGATGGTCATGCAATGTTTGTGGGCAAAAGAACACAAGGATCTTCTAAGGCCATGCTGGACAACAAAAGCTTCAATCTTGTCAATAAGAATATTAAAATCCCACGTAATAATATTGTCCCTTTCCCCAGATTTTGAAGTTCCACTTAGTCGTGATTCTTCAGGCTGATCCTTGGCCAGTTCTGAATCTTCCGACATTTCTTCTAGGTAATTATCCAATTCTGTTTCTTCTATCATTCTTGTGTATGGCCAGGGCTCATTTATGAACTCCTCCAGGGAGTTCTCTGTAAATCTGACTCTTTGATTCATGGTGAATATATCGCTTTGATTCGTAGTCTCGTTATTGTATTCATTCCAACTGTCTGCCATGGATTCCTCCATCATTTCTAAAGTTTCGCTCAAACGTTCCCCACTTAAGTTTGACACGGCACATTGTGAACGTTTATTCCAAAGGTCCTGTACTGCTAGGCCGAGTGGGCTTATATATTCACCTAGCTGTGCTGCTAGGCTGAGTGTTGTAATATATTTTTCTAGCTCGTCAGTGGCATAGTCTGAATCTGGGAAACCAAAGCGAACTTTGGATCCTGCAAGTTGAACAGTTCTCCAGCAGTGCCACAAGGCCGGGAGTATATCTAGACTAAAGTGTGCACCTTTGGGGTTGCAAAGGTTATATATGGCCATACTTAATGCTATCAATATATCTGATTCTCCATTCGGGTTTAGAGTGAAATCATCACTGAAAAATTTGGGAAAAAAGTAAAGCACGGGGAAGGCCAAGGGGTTTAATATGTTGCCAAAATTTGCAACCTGCGAACAAAATTCAGGAGCCTCCAATTCTGATGTGATGTCCCAAGATTCGAAGCTTTCCATGAAGATAAAGAATTCCTCGGGAGAGTATATAGGTACCTTTTGAGCGCTGCAGACACTCTCGTCTTGTCGGAGTACCTCTCCAAAAACTACTTCTAAACTTCTTGCAACTCTAGCAATAGCATCTCGTCCAGATTCTAGAAACTCTTTTAGAGTTAAAGCAGGACTAATAATCAAGACAGTTGATGTTGTGTTGCCCGATTTGTGAGCAATAGACAAGTCATTCTGAAAAGTAACAAAAAATTATAAGAGACGTCTATAGAAGATACAACAATAAGCTGGCTCTTTAATTTCAAATCCATTAATTGCAGCGTAGTTTTGCAATGGATATTTTGTGTAATCATGTTTTAAAATTTTATAGCGTATAATTGTTGAAATCACAATAATAAACAACTCTCTTTATTCTTTTCTTTCTTTTCCATTTTTTTTTTTTGTTAAAAAACATTTATCGTCTATCAGACAATGAAGGTTAAATGTGGTTCCTAGAAATTGGTTCGGGAAAATTAATAGAAAGAAAAGGAATACTATTCCGTCATATTTTCTCTGCTGCTTTAATATGATTTATTTTAAATTTTGTGAAAAAGGTTACCAGTGATACCCAACTCTCTCTTTCTTTTTCTTTTCTGTTCCATGGTGTAGCCAAAGAGGGAAAAAGAAAAATTAATTCTCATCAATTTTTTTTTTGGACCTTTATCTGTCCAAATCCAGGATTTGGATTATCTCCATTCCATGATTTAGAATGGAGATCTCCATTTCATTGATTGAGGTGTTGACACGTCAACTAATATAAAAATAAAGAGTTTAGCTCCATTCCATTGATTGAGGTGTTGACACGTAAACTAATATAAAAATGAAGAGTTCAGATGAGTTTGACATAAAAAAATTTTAAAGGTAAATGATTTTATAATTATATATAAGGAAATAAATTTTAAAACAAAACGATGTAATTTTAGTAAAATATGTGATTAGATTATATCTATACCATTGATTATGGAATGGAGATATCCATTTCAAATCATGAAATAGAGAGAATCTAAATCCCCAAATCCAACGTTTAAAGAACGGAAGATAAATTCACTACCAGCGATACCCAACTTTCTTTCCTTTTTCTTTTGGTACCATGGCAGCCAAACAGGAAAACAAAATTAATTTTCTATCTCTTTCTTTTTGTTGGAAAAAGTCAAATTTATTCTATCTTTGTTTTATCTTTGTCCTAATCACTGAAGGCTAGTGATCCAGGTGAGTGTTCTAGTGCTTTTGTTTCCTAATGAAAGTTCTTTCTTGGAATATTAGAGATTTGGGCAAGGTTGAGAAAAGGAGAATGGTTAAGCACTTGGTAAAAGGTAGAGAGATTGACACGATATTTCTTGAAGAAACTAAGTGGTCTTCTTGTGATATTAGGAAAGTCCGATTAGTTTAGGGCTCAGTTGATGTGGGTTGGTTAGCATCAGATTCTACAGCAGCTTCTAGAGGGTTATTGCGTGCTTGGAATCAGGATTTTTTCTCCTTACAATCTAGTATCATTGATAAGCATTTAATCATTCTTAGGGAAAAATTGCTAGGGAAAGTTGATTGTGTCTTCGTTAATGTCTACGATCCTAACGGAGATAGTGACAGGAAAGTGGTCTGGGATCAATTGTCCTTGCTTATTGGCTCTTGGAACTTCCCTTGGTGTCTTGGAGGTGATTTCAACAAAATTTTGAATATCGGGGAAAGGAAAGGTAATACCAGATGCTCTCTCGGGATGAAACAATTCAAGGCTTTCCTAACAGATGTAGGTCTTTCTAATTTGCCTCTAAAGGGTAGAAGGTACACTTGGTCTAATGGCTAAGTTTTTGAGATTTTATCAAGGATAAATAGATTTTTGAATCAGCCTTGGCTGGATTCCTTCAACTGTTCTCTCTAGGGTCTTGACAGAAAGCTTTTAGATTATTATGCTATTTTGTTGTCTGATGACTCTATGGACTGGGGTCCTAAACCTTTCAAGTTCTTCAATGTGTGGCTTTCTCAGAGATAATTTATCTCTTTAGTAAATGATGTCTGGGTATCTTCCTACATTACAAGTTGGGGTGGCTATGTTTTTCTTAAAAAACTGCAGCTGTTAAAGAAGGTTATTAAACAATAGAATTCCAATGTGTTTGGAGATATTAAGCTAAAAATCTCGGCCTTAGAAAAGGATCTTCATGAATTAGAATTGAAAGGCGACTCTTTAGATCTTTTTACTAAGGAAATTATCAAAAATAGATCTTTGAAATCCAAACTTTGGAATTTTCTCAGGATAGAAGAATCTATGGGGAGGCAAAAATTCAGAGTTTTATGGCTTAAGAAAGGGGACAAAAACACAGGCTTTTTTCATGCTTGTCTCAAAAGAAGGTATAGGAGGAATCTCATCAGCCAAATCAATAAAGGAGGCTTTATATTAAGTCATCCTGAGGCTATCAGACAGGACGGCTTTGAGCACTTTATGCATAGATTTGAAGAAAGCTCCCTGCTAAGGCCTTCTCTTACGGGGGACTTCAATCTCAAATTGCAAACACATAGCATCATTTACCTGGAAGCTCTATTTCAGGAGGAAGAGGTTTGGGAGGCTATGAACAGTTGTAGTGGTAATAAAGCCCCTGGCCCTGATGGATTCACCCTCAAGTTCTACAAATCATTCTAGCTTCTTCTAAAATCAAACATTCTCACTTTTATAGGGGAATTGCATCAAAATGCTAAGCTGGTGAGAGGTCTTAACTCTTCTTTCATTGCTTTGATTCCTAAAACACAATTTCTTGATTGTTTTGACCTATACAGACCTATTAGCCTTATAAACTCTCTGTACAAGATTCTTGCTAAATCACTGGCAATTAGATTAAAAAAAGGTCATGCATGAGATTATTGGAGACTCGCAGTCAGTTTTTATTAAAGGGAGGCAAATTCTAGATGGTGTTTTAACTGCTAATGAGGTGGTAGATGGCTGGAAAAAAAACAAACAGTCTGGGGTGTTGCTTAAATTGGACTTCGAAAAAGCTTTTGATTCTCTAAATTGGGAATTTATAATCAGTATGATGATTAATAAGGGGTTTGGTGAAAAGTGGTGCCCTTGGATCTCAGAGTGTATTTCTTCAGGTGCCATTTCAATTCTTATTAATGGCTCGGCCACTAAAGAATTCAAGATGCAAAGGGGCTTAAGGCAAGGGGACCCTTTCTCTCCCTTTTTGTTTAACATAGCTGTTGAAGGCTTAAATGTGCTCTTCCAGAGAGTCAGGGAATTGGGTCTTATTAAGGCTATTTCCTTGGGGGTCAATAGCTTGGTTCTTTCCCGTATGCAGTTTGCAGATGACACTCCTGTATTCTACAAGGCTGACTTGGGTGAGCTAAGATGTATTAAAAGAATCCTTAGATGCTTCGAATTACTTTTAGGGTTGAGGATTAATTTTTATAAAAGTTTGATTTGTGGGGTAGGGGTCCAGGCTGCTGATATGGATGAATTTGCAGGGATTTTCAGGTGCAAGACTACTAAATTCCCCCATCATGACCTTGGCCTTCCTCTTAGATCCAATCATAGGCAGGTTAAAACTTGGGATGGGCTTCTTCTCAAAGTAAAGAGCAAGTAGGTAGCTTGGAAGGCCAGGTATTTATCTTCAAGGGGTAGGCTTACCCTTATCAAATCTTCCTTGGCCAGCCTTCCTATTTATTACCTTTCTCTTTTCAAAATGCCTCATCAGGTTTGTAATGAATTAGAGAAAATTCCGAGGAATTTCCTCTAGGGGGAAAGGGGATGGCAAGAAAGGGGTTCATTGTGTGAGTTGGGACCAAGTCACTAAGAGCAAAAGGTGTGGGGGCTTAGGAATTATCCCCCTTAAAATGAAAAATAAAGCTCTCCTTGCAAAATGGTGGTGGAGATTCAGCTCAGAGAAGGATGCTATTTGGAGAAGAATCATTGTTGGGAAATATTACTCAAATTGCTCAATGTGGTTGCCTAAGATCCTAAATAGATCTCTCTGCTCAAATATTTGGAAGGACATCCTTTTAGTAGGCATTGGAGAATCTGATCCCTTCAAACCTTGGATTTCAAACTTTCAAATCAGCATAAGCTCTAGTCTCCATGCCTCTTTTTGGTCTGAACCTTGGCTAGGTAATGCTTCTCTATCAGTTTTATTCCCTAGGCTTTTCTCCCTTGCTTCTTATAAAGAGATCTCCGTTCATGAGATTGCTTCCAGGTTGTCTTCTTTCAATAGTTTAGTTTCCTTCATAAAGACATCTTTTTCAATGGGAACAGAATAATTTGGATGACTTAAGATCCAAGATTGGTCCCCTATCCTTGAATTTGAACAAGATTGACTTGATGAAATGGCTTGGAGCATCAGATGGCTCTTTCTCATGCCAATCCTTCTAAAGGATATTGTTTTCTACCCAAGCCCAAGAGTATCCCTCTTTTTGTAAGCTTTGGAATATTAATGCCCCTCCTAAAGCTTTGCTTTTTGTTTGGTTAGCTTTGTTGGGAAAGATAAAATCTAGATTGTTGTTAATCTTAAGAAGGATCCTTCCTCCTTCATCAGAAGACTGTTGTGTCTTTTGTCATCAAATTGTAGAATCAGCAAACCACCTCCTCCTTCACTGCCATTTTTCATGGCTTGTTTGGTCAACTTCTTAAACTGGTGGGGCATGGTGTGGGTATGTCCCATGAACATTGAAGCCCTATACTCTTAGTGGCTGGACTTCAAATTGAGGAGGTTCCAAAAGCTTATTTGGGATGCTCTGTTAATTACAGTGCTGTGGAATTTGTGGCTTCTCAGAAATGAGGTTATCTTCAAGGATAAAGCTTGTGTTTGGGAAGATCTAGTTGACAAAGTAAAGCTTCAAGTGGCTTTTTGGGTAAAATGTGCAGTGAAAAACCTCTACTTCAGCATATCTGACTTTGTTTACAACATTGCAGCAGTTCAACTTCTTCTTCCTCCTACTACAGGCATAGGGTAATTCTATGTTTTGTGAGTTTTGCATTCTTTGGGGTTGTGTTTTTGTCCAGTTGGCCTCTTGTTAACTCTTTTTTTTTTTTTTTCTGTTTGGGATTCTGTAAGCTTGATCCTTTGATTGTTGCTTAGGAGTTAACTGGTGTTGCTCACTTTTCTACCTTTGATCTTCAGAGTAGAGTAGTTTGAGCCCCTTGCTCCTCTTGCTCTTTCCCTTTCTCTTTTAATGCAATCTTCTTCTTTTGCTGATCAAAAAAAAAAAAAAAGTACCAAGGAATAGCAAGGGCAAGGAGGCAACAACTTCAAGCACTTCGTTTGGAGTTCAAAATGCTTCGAATGAAATTAGGAGAATCAGTTGCAAATTATTTTTCAAGAACGATGGCAGTCGCCAACAAGATGCGGATCCATGGCGACAAAATAGAGGATGTCACCATTATTGAGAAGATTTTTTGATCTATGACACCAAAATTTAATTTTGTTGTCTGTTCTATAGAAGAAATTAATGATGTTGATGAACTCTCACTTAATGAATTACAAAGTTCTCTGTTGGTTCATGAACAAAAAATTAACTAGCAGGAGAAAGAAGAACAAGCATTGAAGGCCTTTTCAGAAAATCACTCTACACTAAGTGGAGCTGATAGAGGACAAGGTAGAGGTCGTGGTAGAGGAGGCAGAGACAACAATGATCGTGGAAACCAACAACAAAACCATTAGCATCAAGAGAATCAATTTCATGGAAGAGGAATAGGACATGGAAGCCATCATTCAATAAGACCAAAGTCAGCAGACAAGTCCAATGTTGAACGCTACAAATGTCATAAGTATGGCCACTTTCAGTCAGAATGTCTATCTAATTTGAATAGATAAAGTGGAGAAAGAACTAACTTTGTAGAAAAAAAAGAAGAGGTGTCTCTTTTAATGGTGTGTCATGTGAAGGAAGAAACTCAACAAAACATGTGGTATTTAGACACTGGTTGCAGCAACCACATGTGTGGAGATAAGAAGGCATTCTTTGACTTGGATGAATCTTTTCGCAACACTGTCAAGTTCGGTGACAATTCCACGATTTCTGTTATGGAAAAAGGAAGGGTAACTATCCAAACCAAAGGAAATCTCACTCACACTATCTCCAATGTTCTTTTTGTGCAAGATTTAAAGACTAACTTGCTTAGTGTGGGTCAGTTGCAAGAAAAGGGATGCGAAATTTCTATGAAAGATGGAGTATGTCAAATTCAAGATGCAAAGTTGGGCCTAATTGCTCAAGTTAACATGACGACAAATCGTATGTTCCCATTTTATCTCTATAACACCACTCATTTATGCTTCTCAATAAAATTGAGGGAGCCAGCATGGCTATGTCATTTTTGCTATGGTCACCTAAACTTTGGTGGATTAAAGACTCTATAGTAGAAAGATATGGTGATTGGTCTTCCTCAAATCACAGCTCTGTCTAAATCTGTGAAGAATGTGTTGTTAGCAAACAACATTGTAATCAAATTTCCCAAGGAAAATCTTGGGGAGCAAAGAAGGCATTGGAGCTGGTTCATTCTAATCTTTGTGGGCCGATATATCCATCTTCCAATGGAGGTAAAAGCTACTTTATCACTTTTATTGACAATTTTAGTAGAAATACATGGTGTACATTTTGCAAGGAAAATATGAAGCTTTTGCAGCTTTTAAAGTGCTTGTTGAGAAAGAAGTTGGTAGTCCAATAAAGATACTTCGCACGGATCGTGGTGAAGAATATAACTCACATGAATTTGTAAATTTTTGTGAGACCCATGGAATCAAGAGGCAACTTACAGCCACTTATACGCCTCAAAAAAATGGTGTTTGTGAGAGGAAGAATCACACTATTCTGAATATGGTGCGAAGCCTTTTGTCAAGGAGTGGCATTCCAAAAAGTTTCTGGCCTGAAGCGGTTAACTGAAGCATTCATATATTGAACAGAAGTCCCACACTTGTTGCTCAAAATATAACACCGGAAGAAGCATGGAGCAGAAGAAGACCAACTGTAGATCATTTCTGAATTTTTGGGTGTATTGATTATGCCCATATTCTGGATGAGAAGAGGAGAAACCTAGATAACAAGGGAGGAAAATGTATTTTTCTCGGTGTTAGTGATAAGTCAAAAGCTTACAAGTTGTACAATCCTAGCACCACGAAAATCATTATTAGCCGTGATGTGTTTTTTGATGAAGAAGGAACCTGATTATGGAATGAAAATGGTCTCAAACATCATATTCCAGCAGATTTTGATGATGATAATACAAGGCAGCAACCTATGGAAAATGTGCAAGAACTAGTAGCCACTCAAAATGTTCCAATAGCTAATCAAGGCCCACTTGCAGCTAAATCAAATAAAGAATGAAGGCCTCAACGTGCTCGAAGAAGACCTGCATGGATGATTGATTATGAGATAACTAGAGTTCACCAAGATGAGGACCCACTTACACATTTTGCTCTGTTTTCAGATTGTGATCCTACCACTTTCGAAGTGGCTGTTAAAGAATCAAAATGGTGAAAGGCTATGGATGCTGAAATTGTTGTTATCGAAAAAAATGATACTTGGGAGCTATGTGATCTTCCAATCGGGCACCAAACAATTGGTGTAAAGTGGGTTTACAAGACAAAGCTGAAGGAGAATGGTGAAGCTGACAAGTTCAAGGCACGCTTGGTGGCCAAGGGCTATAAGCAGGAGTTTGGTGTTGATTATAAAGAAGTCTTTGCTCTGATTGCAAGGCATGACACAATTAGATTAGTGATTGTATTGGCAGCTCAAAACTCGTGGCCTATCTTCCAGTTGGATGTGAAATCAGCATGCCTCCATGAAGGTTTGAAAGAAGAGGTATTCATCGATCAACCTCCTGGTTATGTGAAACTTGGCAATGAGCATAAAGTGTATAAGTTAAAGAACGCTCTATATGGATTAAAAAAAGCTCTACGGACTTGGTATAATCGTAGAGAAACTTTTTTTTTGAAGGAAGGATTTTAAAAATGTCCTTATAAACATCCACTTATTCATAAAAGTTGAAGATGGAGGAAAAATGCTCATTGTTTGCTCATGTGTAGATGATTTAATCTACATTGGAAGTAATACAGCCATGTTTGAAAGTTTTAAGAAATCCTTGATGGCTGAATTTGAGATGTTTGACCTTGGCATGATGCATTACTTTCTTGGCATTGAAGTGGTGCAATCCTCTTCTGGAATTTTTATTTCTTAAAAGAAGTATGTGGGAGAAATCTTGGACAAGTTTCACGTTAAGGATTGTAATCCTGTGAATACATCGTTTGAGTTTGGTTTGAAGCTAAACAAAGATGATGGAGGAAAGAAGGTTGACAAGACTCTTTACAAGCAAATAGTGGGTAGTTTATCGTACTTGACTGCAACAAGGCCTGATATAATGCATGCTGTAAGTGTCATTAGTAGGTACGTGGAGTCTCCTCCAGAGATTCATTTCTTGGCTGCAAAAAGAATTTTCCAGTACTTGCAAGGTACTAAGGAGTTTGGGATGTTTTACAAGAAGGGAGAAAAGTCAGGTTTGCTTGGCTTCACAGATAGTGATTATGCAGGTGATTAGATGACTGAAAGTGCACATCTGGGTATGTTTTCATGGTGGGGACAAGAGCTGTTTCATGGTTATCAAAGAAGCAACCAATTGTCACACTATCGAAGGAGCTATTTAACAAGAAGGGAGAAAAGTTAGGTTTGTTTGGCTTCATAGATACTGATTATGCAGGTGATTTAGATGACCGAAAGAACACATCTAGGTATGTTTTCATGGTGGGGACAAGAGTTGTCTCATGGTCATCAAATAAGCAACCAATTGTCACACTATCAACCACGGAAGTTGAATTTTTTGCTGCAACAACTTGCGCTTGTCAAGCTATTTGGCTAAAGAAGATTCTTAAAGAGCTGCATTTCAAGGAAGATGGGCCTACTCTGATTTATTGTGACAATAGTTCAGCAATAAAGCTCTCAAAAAATCCTATTCTACATGGTCGAAGCAAACATATAGATGTGAAGTATCATTTCTTGAGGGATCTCACGGATGATGGAGTTATTAATCTGATTTTTTTGCAGAAGTGAAGACCAGGTTACTGATATTCTAACAAAGTCCCTCAAGTTGCCTACGTTTCAGAAGCTTAAAAAGATGCTTGGTGTTTGCAATTTGAGGGAGGGAGCTTCGGAGCTAACCTTTACTAAACTGAATGTTGAAGCATCAGTTTAAGGGAGGGATTGTTGGAAAAAGTCAAGTTTGCTTTATCTTTGTCCTATTCTTTAGGAAGGTTGTTTTGTTTTGTAACTGAACATTACTTTGTTGGGCTAGTCTATAGGAGTTGGCCTAGTCTATAGGAGTATGTTAGGTTTGTTTTCACATTTATTGGGTCTTTGGTTGTTGGCACTTTGTTAAGAGTTAGTGGCTGCAGGTTGTTGCTAGCTGTTGGTTATTAGCTCTATAAATAGTGCTGGTTATTGTGAGTTCAGGTATTGAAGTTTCAAGAGCAATAAAAGTTCAGTTTTTTGCTTTCAATTTGCAAAACTTTTTCCTTTTTGTCTCCAAATCCACCATTCAATCAACCAAAACTAAATGGGTCTTCATAGATTCATACATACCTCAGTGAAGAAGCAATCGAAATGAGAGACAAAGCTGCGGCTGTTGCTCCAGCATTCCAGACAGCGATATACCGGATTCTGAGGGTCTCTTAGTTTCTCGCAAGCATCGCAGTAATACTCACCGGAATCATCATCATCTTCCAAAAAAGGATCAATGAAGCTGAGGGGATGGCTGTGGTGCTCGCTCTTGATGGTAGGGGGCAGAGCGCATTTCAAGTGGAGGCTGAACTCACACTTCTTGCATCGGAACACGGCGTGAGAATCACCCAACTTTTTATCACATACAATACATCTGTGCAAATAGGAAGATTTGGGAATTGGCCAATGGAGAAGAGTTAGGAGGTGACCCTTCGGAGCTTCTTCACCAGAGCAGTAATCTTCATCATCATCAGCATCATCTTCTCTCTCCTCATCGGAGTAAGTCCTGTGATCATTCTCCAGCGCATTCTCAATTTCATTTGAGAAATTTTCATGCTCCATCTCTCGAATTTATCCCTCCTATCGGGGATGAAGAGCTTCAATTGATCGGATACTTATGCACAGCCTCTTTACACGATCTATATAGTTGACTTCTTATAATTTTGTTTTGGGCAAATTACACAAATCACCCTTGGCGTTCTAACTATTCTAACTAATATACTATGTACCTCTCACGAATCAAATACAACGCTGACATTTTTACTTTTGAATTTTTGTAACAGATTCCCCATTTCCATTAAAGCATCATTTGTTGACTAACGGATACTGACTAAATCAAACTCTTTAACTTTTTTTAATTATCTAATCTGCCCTTGACAGCTAATTAATAAAATCCCCATTAATTAGTTCTTTAATTTAATCACTATAAAAATTCCTTGAAAATTTCTTTTAAATCTTCAATCCCTTTCTCTTTCACCCCACACAGAATCATCTGTTCAATCATTCCATGAACGCTGACCGCCACCAACCACTGCCACCATCATCTCCCAGCCGAAATTCCAAAGCCTACCACCACCAACATCGTTGGCCACTCCTTTCCTTTTTATCTCTGTCATCGCTACCACTACCACTAAACCTGCCACCGATTCAATGGCCAAAATCACACATATACACTCATTCATAACGGACCACCGACCACTACCACTTCCACCAAGTAACAACCCACACAACACACAAATACACAAGGCCAATATATCAGCACATGAATCCACCCCGGGGCACAAGGCCTGTAGTTGTGTTTTACATCATCAATGGCTTCAGATCCTATTAACAGAAGGTTTGGCAGTGCATTCCTTTCAGCTGAAGCTCCTGAAACCAAAATTGAACCATCGCAGTCCTGTGGCACCACTTAAATATTGATCATATCAAAAACAAGAACAAAATTTGAGTACCCCTCAACTTCTAAATTTTCACATTCATCAAGAAGCAAAGTAATTAATCATTGGTTAATTCTATGAAGTACTTAACAGGGTGAGGATAAGAAAGTTAAAATTAAAATTGGGCAGCTGAGCAAAACAGTGATGGAAGATTAAAATGGTTGGATCTGTGTTGAAGTGTGCTTCAACAGTGGACCTCACTATGGCCCCTGCTTCTGGACAAGAAGAGGAACAGAACCCTGTTTTCAATTCTCCTTGGCCGTATATTGGCAAAACCATCATCAAAATCCCTAGTAAAACCAAACATGTAACCTCCATGTGCACAAGAAGAGGAATAGAACCCTGTTTTCCTTCGCTTTTATTTTGGTGCTTTGAGTGTATCATGTTGATTGATTACATTCATCCTAATTAACTTTAAGTGGCTAGTGTGATTTGACTTCACTCCAACATGAGGATTATATGTTAATTACCGCTTTAATAGCTATGACCACAGTTATTTTCAAGATTTCAGTGCACTGGTGAAATTTGGAAGTCGAATGCAAAGTAAATCATTCCATTTATTTTCATGGCATGCCTCAACGTGAAGGCATATACAATCTTGTAACGGTGCTGCTCAACAAAATCATAGACAACATTTCAAGACCATCTAATTCTAGGAAATCCCAAAAAGTGCTCCAACACAGGTGAAACCATATTTACCAAAATGAGACGTGGAAGCAAAAAATGTTAAAGAGAAACGGAAGCAGGAAAAGCATTCAAAAAATGTAGAGGATACGAGAAGCGAAAAATTATTGAGAAACTTATAAGAATCTTAGTAAGAAGTTTTTGCGAAACTCAAAAGAAACCTTTAAAAAAACTTAGTGAAGACCTTTAAAAAATTTAGTGAAGACTTTTGAGAAACTTAGTGTAAACCTACATGAATAATTTTATAAATACATAGTTAGAACTTAAGAAAAAAAAATATATAAAATTAGTGGGTGGTTGGGGTGTCTTTCTTTCTCGCAATTGTTGCAGTAGAATTCTTCTGAATCATCTTTCACATATGAATCAGTGAGAGTAAGGGTGTGCCGGTGAGTTGCACATCTATTTGCAGAAGAACACTGAACATGGAAGTTGGTTTCACACTGCATGCAATAAAGAAAAGGGGCACGTGCAGGGAGACTTTCCCCACAGGTCAAGCAATAGCGCGGACAATACATAGATGGTTCTTCAGTGAGAGTCAAAAGGTGTAGATGAGATTGACTTCTGATAGGGGTTTCAAGTAAATGCAACTTCCAAGCAGAAATTACACCTCGGACAGGTGAAGGCACAACCACGCCAGTACTCTCCACAGGCATTGCATGTCCTAAATCTTTTATGATCCAAGTCAAGAAAGAGAGGGTGAGTTGGATGAACACACAGTTAATGCACAAAGAAATTGCACTTGATGCAGTGGCAGGTCGGACCCCAGAGAGCTGATTTGCACACAAAACAATAAGCTTTTTTCTGAAACATTCTTGTCCAAGAGGTTTAAGGAAGAGTTGTGCACAAATTGTCGGAGAATCAGATCATAATGATCCTGAAGCATGCAGCGTATCTTTCGGGGCAATTCTGCACATGATCTATGGAGGACAAAGTGGCACAGGGTGCAGCCATAAATTGGACTCTCCAATATAGGTAGCTTACACCCAGAGCAGCGAACTTCACCACCGTTCTTCTCATCATAGATGGTCATGCGATGTTTGTAGGCGTAAGAAGACAGAGATCTTCTAAGGCCATGCCGGACAACAAAAGCTTCAATCTTATTAACAAAAATATGAAAACCCCAGACAAACATAATTTTGTCCTTTCTCCCGTTTTTAAATTTCCACTGAGTCGTTCCTCCCTTAGTCGTGATATAGCTTTAGTCTGCTCCTCCGGTTCTGAAACTTCTGAAATATCCAGTTCTAATACTTCAATCTGTCCTGATTGTACCCAGGGGTCATTTGTGAACTCCTCCAGCTCTACGGTGAATCTGTCTCTTGGATCCATGATGAATCTCTGTCTTGGATTCACAATCTCATTATTGTATTCGTTCCATGAGTTGTCTGCCATGTATTCCTTTACTATTTCTGAAGTCTCACTCAGACATTCCCCCCAAAGTTTGCCACGACAAGTTGTGAATGTTTCTTCCTAAGTGCCCGTGTTGAACGTCTAAGTGTGCTGATTTATTTACCTAGCTCCTCAATGGCGTAGTCTGAATCTGGGAAACCAAACTGAAATTCCGATCCTGCAAATTGAGCTTTTCCCAAGTTGTCCCACAAGGTGAAGAATAGATCTTCACAAACATTTGCATCTTTGGTTTTGCAAAGGTTGTATATGGCCATAAATAATGCCAAGAATATGTGATGTTCCAATTGGGCTTGGTGTGGAACCATCACTGAAAATTTTGGTAGACCAAGAGTACGATGCGGGACAAGAACTCAAACCTTCTATACTTGCCAACCTTGGCCACCTGTGACTTTGTTTCAGGACTCTTCAATTCTGATCTAATGTCCCGAGATGTGGATTTGTACTTTTCCATGAATAGTATGAATTCCTCGTGAGAGTATATAGGGACCTCTTGAGCGCTGCAGCCACTCTCATCCTGCCGGAGTACCTCTCCAACAGCAACCTCTTCACTTCTTGCAGCTCTAGCAATAGCATCTAGTTCAGCAGCCTCATAAGTGGGAATGGATTCTAGAATCTCGTTTACAGTTAAAGCAGGTTTAATAATCAGGACAGTTGATGTCTTGTTGCCCAATTTGTGAGCAATATATAAGCCATTCTGTAAAGTAACAAAACTACTTAGAAGTCGTTATAACAGACTATGGAAGGAAAAAAAAGGCACATAAAAAGCATTGTTATGTAGAATTATGTGACTGATTAAGGTTCTATCACTTAACAACAATTTCAAATCCATTGCAGCCTAATTTGCATTGGATATTTTGTGTAAGGATTAGATGATCATAAACTGAATGGATCATCATATTCATATTGATACCTCAGAGAAGAAGCAATCAAAATGGGAGACAAAGCAGCTGCCGCATTCAAGACAGTGATACACAGGGTGCTGAGGGTCCTGTTTCTCACAAGCATTGCAGTAATACTCAGCTGAATTATTCTCCACAAAAGAATCGGTGAAGCTGACGGGATGTTTGTGGCACTTGCTCTTGATGGTAGGCGGCAGAGCGCATTTGATCTCTTCAGATTCAAAAAGTAAATAGAAAAAGAATATTGAAGATTTCTTGACCCATGTATGATCCCGCTGTAAGCCTTAGCATACCTAATAGTTTTCACAGCTGATATGAGCAACATAGTTACATTACTTACAAAGATATATGGGGTGGTTCGGGTGTCTTTCTTTCTCGCAATTGTTGCAGTAGAATACTTCTGAATCATCTTCCACATATGAATCAGTGAGAGTAAGGTGGTGCCGGTGAGTTGTACATGTTTTTGTAGAAGGAAAAGAACATTGACATGGAAGTTGGATCCCCACAGCATGCAATAAAGAAAAGGGGCATGTGCAGGGAGATTTTCACCACAGGCTGAGCAATAGCGCTGACGAGATATGGATGGTTCTTCAATGAGAGTCAGAAGATGCACATGAGATTGACTTCTGATGGTGGGTTTCAAGTAAATGCAACGAACTTCCAAACAGAAATTACACCTCTGACACGTGAAGGCACAGCCACGCCACTGCTCTCCACAGGCATAGCATGTCCTAATTCTTTCATGATCCAAATCAAGAAGGAGAGGGTGAGTTGGATGAAGGGGGTGCTGGATCTCCAGTGGTAGTTGAACACACAGTTTATGGACAAAGAATTTGCACTTGGCGCAGTGGTAGGTCGGACCCCAGATGGCTAATTTGCACACAAAACAACAAGCTTCTCCTATGGAAGAGTTGTGCACAAAATTTCGGAGAATCAGAATATGATCATGAAGCATGCAGTGAATCTTTCGTGGCAATTCCGCACATGATCTATGGAGGAAAAAATCGCACACAGTTCGGCTATAAATTGGACTCTCCAATATAGGTAGCTTACAGCTAGAGCAGCAAACTTCACCAGCATTCTTCTCATCATAGATGGTCAGGCGATGTTTGTGGGCGTAAGAAGACAAGGATTCTAAGGCCATGCTGGACAACAAAAGCTTCAATCTTGTTAATAAGAATATGAAAATCCAATGCAATAATCTTTTCAATTCCCCCAGATTTTAAAGCTCCACTTAGTAGTGATTCTTCAGGCTGCTCCTCCAGTTCTGAATCTTCTGAAATTTCTCTTATGTACTCATCCAATTCTGTTTCTTCTTTCGGTCTTGTGCATGGCCAGAGCTCATTTATGTACTCATCCGGGAAGTCGTTTATGACGATTCTATCTCTTTGATCCATGGTTTCGTTATTGCATTCATTCCAAGAGTTGCCTACTTTGGATTCTTCCACTATTTGTAAAGTTTCACTCAAACGTTCCCCACTTGAGTTTGCCACGGCACATTGTGAAAGTTCATTCCCAAGTTCCTGTACTGCTATGCTGAGTGTGCTGATATATTCATCTAGCTGTACCACTAGGCTGAGTATTGTGATATATTCAGTGTCATATTCTGAATCTGGGAAACCAAACTGAACTTCGGATCCTGAAAGTTGAACAGCTCTCAAGTGGCAGTCCCACAAGTCGAGTATATATTGAGTAAGGTGTGCATCTTCGGTGTTGCAAAGGTTATTTATGGCCATAGTTAATGCTGTCAATATATGCGATCCTCCATTTGGGTTTAGATTTGAATCATCACTGAAAATATGGGGAAGAAAGGAAAGCACGGGAAAGGCCAAGGAGTATAATATCTTGCCAAAATTTGCAGGCTGTGAATTAATTCCAGGAAAATCTGGTGTGGTGACCCAAGCTATAAAGCATTCTTCGTGAGAGTATACAGGGACCTTTTGAGCGCTGCATCCACTCTCGTGTTGGCGGAGCACCTTTCCAAAAACAACTTCTAAACTTCTTGCAACTCTAGCAATAGCCTCTTGTCCAGCAGCCTCATATATGGCAATGGATTCCAGAATCTCTTTTACCGTTAATAAATCAGGATTAATAATCGAGACAGTTGGTGTTTTGTTGCCCAATTTGTGAGCAATAGACAAGTCGTTCTGGAAAGTAACAAAAATTCAAGTCATTACAAGAGACTATGGAAGATAAAACCAAGGAATATATAGAACAATGTGATTGACTAAGGTTCTAATACATTACAGCAACACAGTGGCTCGTACTTCCAAACCCATTGCAGCATAGTTTGCAATGGATATTTTGTGTAGAAGTTCTGCATGTTTAAAGTTTTAGAGCATATAATTGTTGAAATCACAAGAATAAACCACTCTCTCTTTTTCAAAATTTTTTTTTTTTTTTGGTTTTGTGAAATACATTTCATGACTATCAAACAATGAAGGTTCAATGTGGTTCCTAGAAATTGGTGGGGAAAATAAATAGAAAGAAAAGGACTACCATTCCGTCTTATTTCCTCTGCTGTTTTAAAATTAAATTTTGTGAAAACGGTTAGAAGTCCAGAAAAAAGTAATGTAAAATAAAAGAATAGATGATAAAATCAGTACCAGTGATACCCAACTTTCTTTTCTTTTTCTTTTCGGTTCCATGGTAGCCAAACAGGGAAAAAGAAATTTTAATTTTCTTCAATGTTTTTTATTTTTTTCTTTTTCTCCCCCAATCCACCATTCAATCAACCAAAAATAGCAGAAAGAACCACCACCTGAAGATTAGGTCGGAAATACTGGATGGATCACCATACATACCTCAATGAAGAAGCAATCAAAATGAGAGACAAAGCAGCTGCCGCATTCTAGACAGCGATACACAGGGTGCTTAGGGTTTCTTGGTTTCTCGCAAGCATTGCAGTAATAATCAGCCGAATTATCCACCGCATAAGAATCAGTGAAGCTGAGGGGATGTTTGTGACGCTTGCTCTTGATGGTACGCGGCAGAGCGCATTTGATGTGGAGGCTGAACTCACAGATCTTGCACCGGAACACGGCAGGAGAACCAGCCAACACTTTAGCACATGCAAGACATGTGTTCCAATAGGAAGAATTGGGAATTGGCCAATAGAGAAGAGTTAAGAGATGACCCTTCGAAGCTTCTTCACCAGAGCCAGAGGAGTCAAATTCTCCTTCTTCATCAAAGAATGGCCTTACTACACAAGATTTGCAACCAATTAACAGAAAGGAAGTAAACTATTTATTCATTGATGAAATAATTAACAAACAGAGGTTCAAAATATAGAAGATACTAAAAAATTTCATCACACACACAACCATAAAAAGTAGACTAGCTACAGTAAACTTTCTTCGCCATTTTTGTTTCCTCCACTTCATTCTCCCCATGAACCAACCAATTTTAAAATCAGCTCCAAGAACAAGAACATATAAATTATTTAAGAGTTCTACATACAAATACTATACAGAGAGAGAGAGGGCCTCGCGGCCAGACGGTGGAAGAGGTGTCGTCATCGTGAACGGAGGCGTTGGCGATGGCTATGACGAGCTTTCGCTCTCTGTCCGCCATTACAATCGACGACTTTTCAACGCCCGATTTTGAGATCACCCCCAAATTAAAGCCCTAAACTCACTCTCGAAGGAGGTGGAACTGGTGGAGGTGTTGGGGGTGGAGGAGGATTTGGAGGAGGTGGTGGTGGTGGCACTGCCGCGGTCGATCAGGCCATGGTGGTGGGTTTGGTGCACGTGGGGATGTCGGTGGTGCCGTGGTGGTGCGGCGGAGGTCAAAAGGGGCGTTGAAATGGCTGGAGCAAAATCTAAATTGATTGAATTTATATGAAATAGGAAATTATAAGGTGTGACTAGTCCACCGCAATAATCTTGGTCCCCTGTTCTGGTTTCGTTTCGGTTAGGTTTCAGTTCAAAAAGGACCTAAAAATTGTACCACCGTTCTAATCGGTTCTACAATTTTTAGGACTAATACCGAACCAAGGGGCTACCAAAACCGAACCAACCCAATCTAATGAGGTTAGATTGGTTTCGGTTCTTGAATTTTTTGTGTAATTTCGGCACTCCTACCATGTATGATATATATATTTTTTTTGAGCAAAAAGGGTGAGAGGTGGCGACCGGTGATAGCGACCTCCCTAAACCTAAATATAGGAGCTCTCACCAACCATGAAATGTTCCGTTTGAGTCATAGTTACTACTTAAGAGAGCGAGTCTGTCACCACAGTACCATCAAAGGCCAAATGGAGAAAGAACGTCAGCACGCATTGAACCAGTGACCTCTTACCTTACTTGCCTCTAGACTACCACCTTTAGTGGTAGGACCATGTATGATATGCTTGCATAGAGCAAGGGCTAGTTATGAGTTTTTTTTTTTTTTGTTAAGAGGTCAGGGGTATCTAGGCTAGAGTATTTATAGGATAAATTTCTTGAGGTCAACTCTTGCACTTGACAAGAGTTAAATTCTTAACCTCCTTTAGAAAGGCCAAGAACCCTACCCAACTCGGTTAACCTAGTTGGTTCACGAGTTTTTTTTACTAACTCAGGATTATTGGCTAATTTATTTTCTAAATCGATATCCTTTTCAACTTATTTTTTAAACTCAAGTTGTCTAAAAAATTATGTTTTGAAAATACGACTTCACTTAAACTTGAGAAGTTCAAACTTTATGTGAAATTGTATTTTGAAAACACAACTTCACATTAACCCAATTACATGGCACAACTTTATATGAGTTTATGTTTTGAATATAACCAACTTACATTATGAAGATCATTTATTGTTTGAAAATTTGTTGTTATAGATGATATGGAATACGCATGTAGATAAATTATAATTAAAATTTATATGTTACATAATGACTTTCCTTACTTGCAAGCATTAAGGAAGGTTATGCTAACATGCCTCAATTTTGATGGGAGGAGATAGTACTCAAATGCTGGAGGTGTGATCGTACATTACATCGATTACACTAAAATTGAGACGCGTTGAGTGTTCAGCTATTTGGTACAAGCTAGCTTTTTTTTATAGGTTCTAGAGAATTAGGTTCATAAAGAGAACTGTTTTGGAAGCACGAATCCACGTAAAGGTGTGTTTTGAAAATATAATTTTATATGAAGTTTGCCCTTTTTAAGTTTCAATGAAGTCATGTTTCTAAAATACAATTTCATATAAAGTCATATTTTCGAAGCACGACTCCTCGGACAACCTGATTTTAGGAAATAAGTTGAAAAAGACATGGGTTTGAAAAATAAGTTAGCAAACAACCCTGAGTTTGTAAAAAAACTTTGCAAGTTACACTTTACCTCCCTGTGTTTTGACCCAAAAACACATAATATTCTGATTTTCAAAAATGAACAAGTAATCCCTCTATGGTATGGAGTAACCTACAAATCGGACAGAACGTGACATAAAATGCAAAAAGGCCAAAATAAACTTGCTATAATTACTTGGGACGTTGAAGGACACTTGATCCAAACACACACACACACACACACACAGAGACCTTTTGTTGGAGAACATGGAGACAAACTCTAAAGAGGAAGTAGTGAAAGACTCGACTGAATCATTGAATGTTGCTAATTCGAAAACAAAAGAGAAGCTACGTCGCCTAGTATTCAACCAAGTGCAAGAGGTGGGATTACTACCAGTGCAAAGGGGGACAACTGCAAGAGGTGGAACTACTACAAGGGGTGGAATTACTACAAGTGCAAGGGTGGAACTACTACAAAAGATGGGATTACTACAATGCAAGGAGTGGGATTACTATAAGTGCAAGGTTGGACGAATACAAGTGCAAGGGGAAGGGGTGGCAACAATGCAAGTGGAAGGAGTGGGAACCATGTAACTCTAAGGAGTGGAAGCAATCCAAGGGGTAGCAGCAATGTAGCTTTAAGGGGTGAGACTAATGCTGGTGGGAGGGGTGGCAACAATATGAAAGACGTTTTAAATTGATTGTGTTCGTTTATTGGTACTTGTGATAATTATTGCACAATGACATACTATGTTTTTGCAACTACTTATTTTAGTATTATGGGAATGATGGAATGGTGGGTATTTATATGGACAATGAATATTATGTTTTTCATGTTTTTGGAATGAAATGCTGAATAGCTATGTTGAACAATTCTGTTTTTAGATCATAATGTTATGATGGTTTGACATTTACAGGTGTTAACGCAATCACACAGGCACACGAAATAGAATACAAAAAATATAGTAAAGGAGATAGAGTTTAATGTGATTCCCCAAGCTCGGGTACGTCCACAGGAGCGAGAGTGAAAGTTTTTTTTCCATTCAATTTTGTAGGGTTTACAATACGAGAATATATAATCGAAAACCCTAACAAGAGTATTTAGTTTGTTTCTCTAAAGTACTCTTATAACATTGTATCATACCGCGGGGGGCACCCAGCCCACAATTTGCTCCATTTCGGTCCGCTCGATGGGCTTCACTCCACTCAGCGTCTGTTCGCTTTTTCTAGAACTTGCTGGTGGCTCTCCATATCAAACATATGAGCCACAAGTTTCAACAACAGGTAACATGAATATTGTAATTTTTGTAAATGGAGTTCACAGCAACACCTTGTTGTTGATTCACAACCATTACATTTGCAAAATTCCTAATAGGTGGTACAACTTTTGCAGCCATTACACTATCTTGCTTGTTTCAAAATACACAAAGCCATCCTACGTAAAGCTATTCATATACATATCCAAAACACCACAAGTTTCTATTAGTAATCCAAACCATTAACCAAGATACCTAGTCATCATAAATAAAACCCCTAAGAGAACATTCATCCCCTTTCCAATTAGTAAACGGAGATAAAATGTGGTTCTTCCCTTGACTATTGCAAGCTCTCTCTCCATTTGCTTTGCCTTCTGGCCCAATCTGGGCAGCACTTCACAAGCTTGTTGGCATAGAAGGGGGAGCAACCCACTCAAAACACCCATAGGTATTGTGAATCTGACAAAAAATCAAAGTAATTAGGGCTTTTTTTGTAGCCCAATTCAAAACTATTCTGATTTATTTTTTAAAAGTAAATTTTTTCTTACCTCATAGCAGCCACAATCGGAATCTTTTTCCCGTGTTTGCAGGAGTACAAGAGGTTTTCATTTGAGACTTTTCACCATAGTAGCAAAATCTCAAACCATGTTACCTTATTGAATGTTGAGAGGATGCCATGAATGGAGCTTCGTTACAAATGTCCAAGGGGAAGGAAGGAGGCTGATTGGGTTAATATAGGCTTTAAATGATAAAAACGTCTTTTAGAGTGGGTTTCAGCTGCAAATCTATGTCCACTTGCTAATTCAGCGATTGAGCTACACACACTGTCAATATTGACATATTTCGTCCGATTTGTACGCTATTCCAAATAATGGAAGGGTTAAGTGTTCACTTTTAAAGACAGAGAGTTATGTGTTTTCGGGTCAAAGTCTAGCAAAGTGTAATTAGCCCAAATAACAAGCTATAACTGACTTCTCCTAAAGATCAAAGGCAAGTAACATACGCTGTTTTGTTTTTTTCTTTCTTTCTTTCTTTTTTTTAGGCAATACCCCATTGTGATTTTTAAGTAAAGATTATATGATCTCTTTAAAAGTGAACACATAATCCTTTTGTAATCTGTATTTAATTGTAAAATAGATGAAAATTGTACTAACAACAATTATATCATAGGAGTATTTTCCCAATTTTATCTATCCAAAATAGAACATGAAAAAAATAATTTTTGCCCTTTTATGTCTAAATTTATAGGGATATTTTTATCATTTCAGTAGTAATTTTACAACTAAAAGTAATTATAATGGGTGTTTTGCTTTAAATTTAAAGACTCTTATTTCGACATATCATTCTGTATGGAATTTTTATTCATACAACATTATTTATTTTGAAAAGGAAAATACTGTTCTTAAAAAAAAAAAAAGTTACCAAAATAATGCGGCAATGACATTTTTAGGTATTAATATTCATCATGATAAGTATTTTGATTTAAATTGAAAGACTCCATTAAAGTTTCAGCCACATTATTACACAAAAATTCTATATGACTAATTTTATTGTTTTTCTAGGCAAAAAGGTAGGAAGGGACGACCAATGTAGCAATTCTTCTAAGATATGACCATATGAGTTTTCACCCGGTACAAAATGTTCGATTTTGTAAATTCTGGTTATATAGCATTATTCTTAAAAATCAAACAAAGAGACTAATCAAAGAAAGTGAGAATTCAGAATATACCAAGCAAACACATGGAAAAAAAAAAAATGTGACCTGTTATTGACATATCTGATTTCCAGGGGATGGCCACGGTATGAGAAGAAACTTAATGTGGTATTAAGTTTACTTCTTTTGCTTTGTGTACGTACTCCCAAATGCCTATTGAATGAACTTCTACCACATTCACACCCAAAATCCTTAGTTCATTTTTGTTACCTAATTTTTAGATAGTATTATGCGTATGCATGGCTACGATATATATATACTCATCCAAACTTCTGGACATATATAGTTAGGCTACCTATGTAGGTCCTATATGTGAATGACAAGTATAATCTACTAATTTACTTCTTCAAAGCTTGAATCAATATCCGCACAAACAAAATAGAAGATTCAAAGTCATGCATGAAAGATTTGGCCAAGCACTCCTAAATGCAATTTTTCCGTAATAACAAGGTCAAGTCTGAAACACCTCACATGGTTCTACTCTCAACTTTTGACTGGTTTTGAGCATAGTGCCTTGATGATCTTCTTCTTTTCAGGTATTATATATGTTTAATACAAATGAATTTTTTTTTTTTGTCTTAGCTAGCCTCTCTTCTTTGACCTCAATAGGTTTGTCATATGGGATAATATTGTCAAGTAGTTGCGATAGCATTATCCAAGGATGGAGGATACAGCAACCAGTATAGCCGTTGGCCAGACAACTTCCTTATCATAGGGGAGATCAGAGCAACTGGGAATGCCTAAATGGTGTTTTTCTATATAAGGCCTTAATACTCTATAAAGGTTGTAAAAAATTTGGGGTCTTCAAAAAAATTTATTTGTGCAATTTTTAGTTAAGCCAATGTTTTTTTCTCTCTAAAGTTCACTTGTGTTTGCAACCCAGATTTATCAAGAAAAAATCAAAGGAAAAGAAAAAGGTAAGGAAAAAAAACACAAAATGAAATTGTATTTTTGTTCTTTTTTCCTCATCTTTTTCTTTTTCTTTTCTTTTCCATCACGAAATCCTAACTCCAAACACAGCGTTAGAGTAGTTGATTTTTTAGGTCTTCCTTACCTAATAAGACCTTTTTTTTTTTTCACTTGGATTAGGAAATTTTCTAGAACAGAAAGCTATGAAAAGCATACAAGACGATGACTATAATATTTAATCTTTAAAAAATTTGGGCCTTCAAAAAAATTGTTTTGAAAATTTATTTATTTCTTATTAAATATTTTTTTTCTTTTCTTGAAGTTCACTAGTATAGTTGATTTCGAACTTCCTTTCTTAATAGATAATTTTTTCTTGTTTGAATTAGATCTTTCTTTAAAAAAAAAAATGTAAAAACTATATAAGGCTTTTCTGAATTTTTAAAATTTTTGGGCCTTAAAAATCTTGGGCTTTAGGCGATCGTCTCACTGGCATTTAAGGGTGAGCCGGCCGTGATCATCAGCATACGAAACCACCTCGGGGCACAAAGCCTCTAGTTGCGTTTTTGCATCGTCAATGGCTTCAAATCCTCTTAACCCAAGGTTTGGCAATGCGTTCCATTCAGCTGAAGGTCCTGTAATCAAAACTGAACCATCGCAGCCCTGTGGAACGTAAATATTCATCTTATCAGCCACAAGAAGAAATTTTAAGAAATTAATCAATGATTGATTCTGTGAAGTACTTAATAGCCTCAGGGTAAGAAAGTCAAAAATCGAGCACCTGAACAACACAGTCTTGGAAATGAAGCCTAACCAGGCCAGCTGCAATTGTTAGATCTCTGTTGAAGCACATTTCAACAGTGGACCTAACTATGGCCTCTGCTTTTGGGCAAGAAAAGGAATAGAATCCTGTTTTCGATCCGCCTTGGCCTTGTATTGGTCAAACCATCATCAAAATCCCTAAGAAAACCAAACATATAAATTCCAGTTGCTCCAGCTTTTGGGCAAGAAGAGGAATAGAACCCTGTTTTCCTTTGCTTTTATTTTTGGTGCTTTGAGTGTGTCATGTTGATTGATTAAATTCAGCCTAATCAACTTTGAGGGGCTAGTGTGATTTGTCTACACGGCAACATGAGGATTATATGTTAATTACCGCTATAATAGCTATGACCAGAGTTATTTTCAAAATTTCAATGCACTGGTGAAATTTGGAAGTCGAATGCAAAGTAAATCAGTCCACTTTGTTTTTCACGGCATGCCTCAACGTGAAGGCATGTACAATCTTGAAAGAGTTCTGCTCAACAAAAATCATAGACAACGGCTCAAGAGCATCTCATTCTAGGAAATCCCAGAATGTTAACACAGGTGGAACAAGAATTTTCTAAAGAAAAAGAAAAATCAGCTGAAAGTAGAATCATTTTGAAGTACTATGAAAAGTAATGTCCTCATTTCCAGTAACTAAAAAAAAAAAGAAAAAGAAAAAGAAAAAGAACAGCAGGTTATCCTAAAGAAAAACCTCATCATCATCTGTCTCCTCAGCGGAGTAATGAGTCATGTGATCAATCTTCGACGTATTCTCAATTTTATCTGAGAAAGTTTCATGCTCCATATCTCTCTCTCTCTCTTGTCGGGGATCAAGGACCATGTTTGATTTGCTTGCACAGAGCTTCCATTCTCTGCCTATGGGGGGAGTGGAAAAGTTTTTTTATTCTCTTGCCCAGGTACCAACAACAACCATTTGTTGATGCAGGTGAAAAACAGGTTGGGAATCCCAACAGTTGTACAAGGACAAACATACACAAGCATACCTATGTATTTGTATATACTAATGTTGGTGCACGTGGTATTTATCTTTTTGGAGATTTCATCGAACTCTAACAATGGACAATTATGTTATATGCCGTCTGAGATGAGATCGTGTCCGTTCTTTTGATCTTGATTTTCATTTTCACAAGACGCCTCCCTTTGAACAGATGACATATCTAGAAAATCATATAATATTAGAAAAAATAAGAAGAAAAAACTCAAAACCTGAGATTCATCAATACAAAGGGTAGAAGTAGAGACATTTTTAGTTTCTGCAAAAAAGAGCCTAACTGAATCAATCTATTCCTTGTCACGAATATTCAAGACACAGAAAATCCACAGGTGCTATTTTATGACAATATATTGGAACAAATGTTTCTATTGCTAACAAGAAATACACCAAATTCTATAGGCATAGATGGGCAGAAAGATGCACACATAAAATTTCTATACGCATAGATGCATCATGAAATTGTACATGACATTTATGCAGAGATACATACAGAGAATAAGTATTTTTGGCCATCATGAATTCAACATAGACATTAGCAAATAATAATAACAATAATTAAGTGCTATACCATTGTCTTCTTGTTGTTTAATCTCTCAATATAACACAATCACACACCATTGTTAAAATGCTATGAACAATAATTTTGACAAGTAATAGCGGCTTATTTAATTAATAAGCTATTAATCTGCCAATATCACTAAAATTTCAAGATTTAGAAAGCCATTTTTTTTCTTAGTTGACATTACATTTCTTTGACTCTAATTAGAATATTTTAAGTTAAAGCCTACAGCGTTTTTGGACCTTGCACAAATGTATCCCAATTCACAAAATTATAATGCCATAAGAATTAAAAACACAAAAAGACATTGTAAATCTTGTAAGGACTAATAAGCTTTTAGCAAGAAGGCTAACTTTGCTCCTTTGTTGTGCGACAAAGTAAACCAAACAGAGGAATTTTCCAAAATGAGATTGTTATGTGAAGCAAATAGTTTGAAATGTCAAAACATCAGCACAAAACTTTTCAGGAATAGGCATGGAAAGAAGATGAAATATCAAATAGGATTAGTAACGAACAATAAAATAGGTTGAGGAATAAGGGAAAAAATATGACCCGTAACTATTGGCGCAAAGCATTATTAAGCTATATGTAAGTTTATGTAACTGGCTAAATTTCGTGACACGTCTTGTTTGATATATTTTGGGGACTTGAGTTATCAATCACAAGCATTCGGAAGAGATTTCATACTTATTCGTGCAAGGTCAGGCTAAGAGAGACTTGTACAATACTTTTTGGTTTCTGTAGGGGACTTCGAGAGATGTCGATGGAGTTCGAGTAATCTCGAGGGTAAAAACAGTGTGTTGGTGTGCATGAGTTCTGTTGTAACTGATTTTTAACCATGATACGATTCGAATTTGAAAAGGCTCATTAGAAGAAAAGTTGTAGATCTTTGAGTCTTCTTTCCAGAGAACTTTGAATCTTATTAATCCAACATCTGAATAAAAAGTTATGAATTTTGCAGGATCCTTGCAGGACGTTAATGGAAAAAACAGTGAGCATGCAAAATCTAGGGATTGAGCTCGCGGGATGCTCGCTGGATCTTGCGGGAGTGAGCTATGCGAAATTTGGAATCTCGGGAATCGCGCCGCTACTGTTTTTTTGCCTATTTAAGGCACAGCACACTTTTCAAGACCCAAAATCTAAGCCGCCACATTGAAAACTCTTAGAGAGAAGTGTTTCCTACCTTCCGAAAGGCTTAGAAACAAATCTTAGTAACAATCTTCTTTGACCCAATAGAAGAAATTAAGAGTCTTGGTGGAGTTCAAGATGTAAAATCCGTTCTAAAGGGATTTGAATGGTGGTTAAGCATGGAGACGGTGAATCGTGGATACGAGCAAGGTCAAGACAATCATTAGATCATGGAGTTGATAGGTTTTGATTATAAAGAATTTTATAACCGTTTGAATAACAAGATATAGTGCATGATCTTTGTCCGACAAAGGAGACACATGATTTTTCTCCCAGTTAGGGTTTCTACGGCAAAAAGGCTTGTGTGTTCTTGATTGAATGATTTGTTTTCTCTTTTATTTTATATTGTACAATATTACTTATAGTCATTACACCTTGACCTAATATTGTATTAATTAGTCTCTTTGACAAAACATAAACAAAGACTAGGTTTTCACTATAAATAACCCAGTCTCGTGCCTTAATCTTTTTCAGTAATTGAAGACTTTCGAGGCAAGGAATGGTGTAGGAGGGGATCATATTACAAGAGCCAAACTTGTAATGCTTGCACGCACAATTGGAAACTGGATGTTTGTTAAGTGGATATGAAACTTCTTGTGATGAAACCTGTATGACATTAAAGCTTTTCTATGCTTGTTTGCTAGATGTTGAATACAACGGTTATAACCAATATTTTCTCCTTGTGGAGCTACTAGGTTTCCACTAACCCTTTCTTTCTCTAGTTTGGGTTTTTTCTTGCAATTAGTATGACTTTTATTTTATGTCTTTTTTTTAACAAGGTTATTAGTTTTTGTTATGGAAATGATGGGTCGGAGCAGTATCACGCAGCTAAAATAAGAAATGAGAGAGGTAGAAAGACACCAAAATTTACGTGAAAACCCCCTAGCAAATTGAGAAAAAAATCATAGGCAAGACTAGAAGGAATTCACTAAGGAAAATGATGTTACAACTTCTCTCTAATGACAAGAGGAGAACAATGATAACTTTCTCTTGAATTAGGAGTATACAAAATATCTCTCTACACAAAATAAGAGAAAACTTCAAATGGGGAGAAACTCTTAGGAGAATACTTTCTCTCTAGACTTGGATTTGGAGATGATTGGGATGAATCTCTTCCTTCTTCACCACTTCCTATTTATAGGAGTTTGTAGACTTCTCATTCAATGGTAGATCACTAACCACAATGGTAGTTAGACAACCAAAGAAGAATTAGCCCCCTTACTTTGAATTTCCACCTTTGAATGGAGCCACTCATGTTAGACTTTAAATGCCTAATTTAGTTGATAACTCACCACGTTTGAATGTTGAAAATGGCTTTACAATTCAATAGTTCTGGTATCCATACATCAAGATCTATCAAACCAAAACCCATATCGAGTGTGAAAATTATGTTTTAAAAAATTGGAAATTTAAATATTTTAATTTCGATATTACTAAAAAGATTAAGAAGTTAGAACAGAAAAATTCATAAAGAAACTGCATCCACAAAAGGCAAAAAATTTCTTAGAGCAATGGCTAAAAGTTTAGAGTGACATGCATGTAATTGTCCATTTTCCATTTATTTGAGCAAACCTTTAGCAACTTGTTGCATTTATTACACTAGAAATCATACATGCATGAGTAATGACTTTGCTTCTATTGATACATAGTTCTCCACACACTCAGCTAGTTGAACGTTTGAGTATATTTTCCTGATCTCCCCTTGTCCCAGTCTTCACCCCAATGCTACTTGAGCATAGCCTTTGGAAACTCGAAATTAAATCTCAATCCCAGTAATCCTCTTATGCTGCTTGCATACTTCTAAACAATGCCGCGAATTGCAGCATCTCCCTAAAGCCTCTGCTCAGACTCGAGAATCCCATTACCATCACGCATGATCTTGAAGTAGCTCACTTCAAATTTGAACTGGCTGTCTTTGTCTAGTGTCACGCCCTTTGAGCCATTGCCATCTTTGGGACAAAGTGCTTGTAATTGGGCTATGAATGCTTGGTTTATGGTTGGATCTGCATTGCCAGTTGTGGTGTAGTTATACAGGCGGTATCAGACGAACAACCAGTCTGTTGGCCAATGTTATGTGCCCCTGCACCCAAATACCACCATATAAAGAACATATGTTATTAACAAGCAAATCAGGGCGAATAGGACTCATTCAGAGAGAAATGGAGTGTATATACATACCCACGAGTGTAACACGATCAGGATCATCTAAGTCTTTAGCCGCAAACTTCTTCCTCCGGACAACAATGGAATCCAAAGGAGAAGGTAAACTTGCAAAGACTTGAATTATGAAGAGACCCTACCATCACGTCTTCATGTAACTACTGCCCAACTTGGACCATGTCTCTCAACCATGTATAAACATAAGTATGTTTATGTGTGTGTGTGTGTGTGTGTGTGTGTGAGAGAGAGAGAGAGAGAGAGAGAGAGAGAGAGAGAGAGAGGTAGTAGAGAGAGAAAGAGAGAGAGGTAGTACTGCATGGCTACCAAGTCCACGGAATGACGAGCAGCCAATGCCAATATGTCATCTCATGAAACCACCCCAGGGCACAAGGCCTCTAGTTGTGTTTTTGCATCATCAATGGCCTCAAATCCTATTAACACAAGGTTTGGCAATGCATTCCTTTCAGCTGAAGCACCTGCAATCAAAATTGAACATCTCAGCCTGTGGCACCATGTAATTATTAATCATATCAGAAACAAGAACCAAATTTGAGTTCCCCTCGCTTTATAAATTTCCACATTCACCAAGAAGCAAAATAATTAATCATTGGTTAATTCTATGAAGTTCTTAACACGGTGAGGGTAAGAAAGTGAAAATTAAATTAAGCAGCTGAACAAAACAGTCATTTCCATAGACCAGCTGTAATGGTTGAATCTCTGTTGAAGTGTGCTTCAGCAGTGGACCTGACTGCGGCCTCTGCTTTTGGGCAAGAAGAGGAATAGAATCTTGTTTTCAATCCTCCTTGGCCTTGTATTGGGAAAACCATCATCAAAATCCCTAGGAAAACCAAACATATAACTTCCATTTGCTCTAGCTTTTGGGCAAGAAGAGGAATAGAACCCTGTTTTCCTTTGCTTTTACTTTTGGCGCTTTGAGTGTGTCAGGCTGATTGATTACATTCAGCCTAATCAACTTTAAGTGCCTAGTGTGATTTGTCTACTCTGCAACACGAGGTTTATATGTTAATTAGCGCTTTAATAGCTTTGACCAGAGTTATTTTCAAGATTCCAATGCACTGGTGAAATTCGGAAGTCCAATGCAAAATAAATCAGTCCATTTGTTTTCATGGCGTGCCTCAACGTGAAGGCATATATAATCTTGTGATGGTTCTGCTCAACAAAATCATAGGCAACAGTTCAAGACCATCTCATTCTAGGAAATCCCATAATGTTCTTCAACACAGGTGGAAGAACCAGTTTCTAAAGAAAAAAAAAAAAAAACATATCAGCTGAAAATAGAATCATTTCAAGTACACTGGAAAATAACAGAGTGTAATACCCTGTCTACTTGAACATATTTATTTCACCAGAGGATTGAATACACATCAACATTGAAGATTTCTTCAGTTTCAAAGATCACATCAGATCAAAGATCTCTTCAGTTTCAAAAAGTAAATGAATACAAAACATTGAAGATTTTTTGACCAAAGTATGATCCAGTTGTACGTCTTAGCATACCGAATACCTTTTGCAACTAATAGGGGCAACATAGTTGCATTCCTGACAAAGATATATGGGGTGGTTCGGATGTCTTCCTTTCTCACAATTGTTGCAGTAGAATTTTTCTGAATCATCATCTTCCACATATGAATCAGTGAGAGTCAGGGGGTGCTGGTGAGTTGTACATGCATTTGTAGAAGGAAGACAACATTCGATATGGAATTTCCTTTTGCAGTGCATGCAATAAAGAAAAGGGGCATGTGCAGGGAGATTTTCACCACATGCCTAGCAGTAGAGCCGAGGAGATATAGATGGTTCTTCAATGAGAGTCAGAAGGTGCAGATGAGATTGACTTCTGATAGTGGGTTTCAAGAAAATGCAACGAACTTCCAAGCAGAATTTACAGCTCTGATATCTGAAGGCACAACCACACGAATCCTCTCCACAAGCATTGCACATCCCAACTCTTTTGTCCAAGTCAAGAAAAAGAGAATGAATTGAATGAAGAGGGTGCTGGATTTCCAGTGGCAGTTGAACACACAGTTTGTGCACAAAGAATTTGCACTCGGGGCAGTGGTAGGTAGGACCCCAGAGAGCTAATTTGCACACAAAACAATAAGCTTCTTCTGAAACATTCTCTTCCCAGGGGTTTAAGGAATAGTTGTGCACAAATTGTTGGAGAATCAGATTATGTTCATGAGGCATGCAGCAAATCTGTTGGGGCAATTCTGCACATGATCTATGTAGGAAAAAATTGCACAGAGTGCAACCATTAATTGGACTCTCCAATATAGGTAGCTTACACCCAGAGCAGTAAACTTCACCCCATTCTCCTCGTCATAGTTGGTCATCCGATGTTTGTGGGCATACCAAGACAAGGATCTTCCAAGGCCATGCTGGACAACGAAAGCTTCAATCTTGTTAACAAGAATTTGAAAATCCCAGATGCACATAATTTTGTCCTTTCCCCCAGATTTTAAAGTTCCACTTCGTTGTGATTCTTCCAGTTTTGAATCTTCTGAAATTTCTCTTAGGTACTCACCCAATTTTTTTACTTCATACTGCTGCCAGGGCTCATTTGTGAACTCCTCCAGCATGTCTGGTAAGCGGGATCTCTCTCTATGATTCCTGTTGAATGATTGAATCTCTTTCTTCGATTCACGTTGAATCTCTCTCTTGGATTTGCAATCTCCTTGCTGTCTTCATTCCATGAGTTGTCTGCCATGGATTCCTCCACCATTTCTAGAGTCTCACTCAAACATTCCCCCCTTAAGTTTGCCACGACAAGTCGTGAAAGTTTCTTCATAAGTGCCTGTACTGCTAGGCTGCGCTCGCTGAGATATTCATATTGCTCTAGGAAGCGTGTTCTAAAAATTTCTCTTCACTGCTGTTGTCTCCATCTTTGGTGTGGCAAAGGTTATACATGGCCATACATAGTGCCAAGATTACATGTGATTTTCCGTTTGGGCTTAATGGGGATTATAACTGAAAAGTTCAGTAAAAAAAGAAAGTATGGGGACGGGCAATAAGTCAACGTTAGCAACCTGTGAATTTGTTTCAAGTCTCTTCAATTCTGATCTGGTGTCCCGAGATGTGGATTTGTACTTTTCCATGAATATTATGAATTCCTCGTGAGAGTATATAGGGACCTTCTGAGCACTGCAGTCACTCTCTTCCTGCTGGAGTACCTGTCCAACAGCAACCTCTTCACTTCGTGCAGCTCCAGCAATAGCATCTAGTTCAGCAGCCTCATACATGGCAATGGATTCCAGAAACTCATTTACAGTTATAGCAGGATTAATAATCAGGAGAGTTGATGTTTTATTACCCAATTTGTGAGCAATAGACAAGTCATTCTAAAAAGTAAATAAAATTCAACTCATTATAACAGACTTTATGGAAGAAAAATTAAGGCATATATATAAAGCATTTTTATATAGAATAATGTGACTAAGTAAGGTTCTATCAGTTAGCAACAATTTCAAATCCATTGCAGCATAATTTGCAATGCATATTTTGTGTAAATGCTCTGCATGTTTAAATTTTATAGTATCTGATTGTTGAAATCACAAGAATAACACACTTTCTATGTGAGAAATATAATTTTGACTGTCAGACAATAAAGGTTCTATTTAGTTCATAGAAATTGGTCGGGAAAATAGAAAGAAAAGGAATTCTGTTCCTCATATTTCCTCTGCTGCTTTAATATGATTTAAAAACAAAATTCTGTAAAAATAGGTGGAAATCAAGAAGAAAAAAAAAAAAATTCACTACCAGCGATACCCACTTTCTTTTCTTTTTCATTAGCTTAACGTAACCGTAAAGAAAGGTAAAGAAACGGCCAAACAGTAGGGGAAAAAGAAAATTCATCCATTTTTTTTTCTCTCTCTCTCTCTCCAAATCGACCAAACAATCAACCGAAAATTGCA
This sequence comes from Euryodendron excelsum, assembly GCA_033060915.1. Taxonomy (NCBI): domain Eukaryota; kingdom Viridiplantae; phylum Streptophyta; class Magnoliopsida; order Ericales; family Pentaphylacaceae; genus Euryodendron; species Euryodendron excelsum. The sequence continues at coordinate 31,004,028 of CM065393.1, read as the reverse complement.
GAAAAAACCACCACCCAAAGATCTTCTTTTTTTTTTTCCCCTTTCTTCCACTTCCTAGTCTTGGTTTCAAAAGCTCAGTACTACAAATCAATACTTTGGCTTTCTGTTCATGACATACAGCGCAAAATCGTCCATGAAACTAGCAATTCTACACCCATAAATCAAAATTATGAAATTTTTGCTTCAGGTTTGATTATGTAAGGATTAGATCGGAAACTGGATGGATCATCATATTTATACCTCAGACAGAGATACAAAGCAGCTGCTTCATTCAAGACAGAGATATATGGGGTGGTGAGTGTCGCTCGGTTTCTCGCAAGCATTGCAGTGATTCCTCTCTGAAATTTTATCTCCGACGGTAACGGAGATAAAAGAGTAATAAGTCAAGTGAATCTCCGACGTATTCTCAATTTTATCTCTGAAATTTTCATGTTCCATCTCTCTCTCTCTCTCTCTCTCTCTCTCTCTCTCTCTCTCTTATCAGGGATCAAGGACGATAAATGATACAGAGCTTCAATTACCTGCCGAGGGTCAGATACAGAGCTTCAGAACCAGGCCGCACCAGCCGGTTCAACGGGAACGGATCTTGAACCGGCCAGATTCAACTAATTTATCAGAATGTAATAAAACCGGTCAATATTTTAAAAACTGATGAACCGATTGACATATAGTAAACCAAACGGTTTTATAAAAAAGTAAAAATAGCCCAAATTACACCTGATTTAAAATTATTTGTTTATTAAAAACATATATTTTGTGGTCTTTTGATAAAAAAATCGAATCAATGAGTAAAAACTTTAAACTAAAACAACAATAAAAAAAAAGAAAAAGAAAAAGGAAGAAAGAGGGAACAAAAAAAGTATTAATGGGTATTAGAATAAAAAATATTAAATTTAGGAAGAAAAAAAAGTCATTTTGAATGTTTTTAAAATTACTTATTTTTTATATTTTTTTTCTTGCACATACTTATTTTTTCTATACTTAGTTTGAGTTGTTATATGAAATGATTATCATTTAATCTATTGACATTTTTTCAACTATTATTTTTATTTAAATATATTTTTATTATTTATTTATTATATAACCGATTAAATTATAATTAAATCGATAAATCATTGAATCAATGCGTTGCCCTTTTCAACCACTAGTTGATTCTGATAAATATGCACTGTACAATAACGGGCTATAGTTGACTTCTCATAAAGATGAAGTCTTTTTTTCTTAATACTTTGCTACAAGCGCAAAACAAACAGCAGGTTATCCTAATGGAAATAGTAACAAAGTCGAAAAAAATACGTAACAACCATTTGCTGCTGCAAGTGAAAAACAGAATGGGAACCAATTGTAGTACAAGGACAAACATACACAAGCATACACATATATATATAACTCGGGTTGGGTTGGATATTCGGCCTACAATCCGATTATTAGTAGATCCGATCTGTTAACATCAGATTCGATCTGAGCTAGATCCGGTCGTTTACTGGCCTTGATATAAATGACTAAGGCATAGTGCTCGTCCAGTCTGGACATGCCATAATTATGCAAAATCATCGCATAAATCTTATTACTGAAACAGATTTTACAAGCAAATATTTCTTATTGTATTTTATCCAACAATTCCTAATGAAAATTGAAGTATATACTTTGAAAGTGATTTCTAGCTCTCTCTTATTATGTAAATTAAGTCAATTGCTTGTCGGAGGAAGATATATAGGCCCGAATGGGAGGCTTTTGTGCGACAATCCAGTAGTTAAAGCACCAAAAATTCTGAGAGTTTGAAGAAATGAAAGCTAGAGAAAGTCATCAAATCTAGAGAGAGTGATAAAAGCATAAAAAAAAAACTGCATTGAAACGTCCTTTTGCACAATGGCAATAGAGCATACAACCGAAAAGAAAAGAGAAGGAACATTGATATTAAGAGTCTATTACATTCAAATCAAATTTTGCATGTCTTTCCTCTTGACTATAGCTGAATGAAAGTTCTATTTCCAAAGTCTCAAATAATTTCTTCCATCACTCCTTGCACTGCATTCCTCTACATACACTTAGAGTCATTTTTCACCAGAGGATTGCAATACACACCCACGTGCGCATATATATATCTATATATCTATTTATATGCATACAAAGATCGAGAGATATGTCATACCAGATCAAAGATCTCTTCAGATTCAAAAGGTAAATAAATATAAATAAGAAACATTGAAGACTTTTCGACCCCTGTATGATCCAGTTATACGTCTTAGCATACCTAATAGTTTTCACAACTAATATGAGCAACATAGTTACATTCCTTACAAAGATATATGGGGTGGTTTGGGTGCCTTTCTTTCTTGCAATTGTTGCAGTAGAATTCTTCCGAATCATCATCTTCCACATATGAATCAGTGAGAGTAAGGGGGTGCCGGTGAGTTGTCCATGTATTTGTAGAAGGAAAAGAACACTGGACATGGAAGTCGGTTTCACGCTGCATGCAATAAAGAAAAGGGGCATGTGCAGGGAGATTTTCACCACAGGCCAAGCAATAGCGCGGACGATACATAGATGGTTCTTCAATGAGAGTCAAAAGGTGCAGATGAGATTGACTTCTGATTGTGGGTTTCAAGTAAATGCAACGAACTTCCAAGCAGAAATTACACCTTGGACAGGTGAAGGCACAACCATGCCAGTCCTCTCCGCAGGCATTGCATGTCTTAAGTCTTTTGTGATCCAAATCAAGAGACAGAGGATGAGTTGGATGAAGGGGGTGCTGGATCTCCAGTGGCAGTTGAACACACAGTTTATGCACAAAGAAATTGCACTTGGCGCAGTGTTACGTAGGACCCCAGAGAGCTAATTTGCAGACAAAACAATAAGCTTCTTCTGAAACATTCTTGTCCCAGAGGTTTAAGGAAGAGTTGTGCACAAATTGTCGGAGAATCAGATCATGAAGCATGCAGCGAATCTTTCTTGGCAATTCTGCACATGATCTATGGAGGAAAAAATGGCACAGGGTGCAGCCATAAATTAGACTCTCCAATATAGGTAGCTTACACCCAGATCGGCGAACTTCCCACTATTCTTCTCATCATAGATGATCATGCGATGTTTGTGGGCATAAGGAGACAAGGATCTTCTAAGGCCATGCTGGACAACAAAAGCTTCAATCTTGTTAACAAGAATATGAAAATCCCATATAAACATAAATTTGTCCTTTACCCCCGATTTTACATTTCCACTTAGTCGTTCCTCGCTTAGTCGTGATTCTTCAGTCTGCTCCTCCAGTTCTGAATCATCTGAAATATCCAATTCTGATACTTCAATCAGTCTTGATTGTACCCAGGGCTCATTTGTGAACTCCTCTGGTGGCCCTGCTTTGAATATCTCTCTTGGATCCATGATGAATCTCTGTCTTGGATTGACAATCTCATTATTGTATCTATTCCATGAGTTGTCTGCCATGTATTCCGCCTGTTTAAAATTCGCATTGCAGCAAAATTTGCAACGGGTATTTTGTGTAAAAGTTCTGCCTGTTTAAAATTTTATAGCACTTAGTTTTTGAACTCACAAGGATAACAAACTCTTAATTTCTTTGCGAGGAATATTATTTGGACTATCAGACAATAAAGGTCATATTTGGTTCTTAGAAATTGGTCGGGAAAATAGAAAGAAAGGGAATTCTATTCCTCATATTTCCTCTGCTGCTTTTGTATGATAAAAAACAAAATTTTGTGAAGGAGGGAGGGGGGCCAAAATTTTCTCTTCTTTTTGGTTCCGTGATAGCCAAACAGAAAAAAAAAAAAAAAAAAATATTCATCCATTTTTTTTCCCTCTCTCTCTCCAAATCGAGCAAACAATCAACGAAAAATTACGGAAAGAACCACCACCCGAAGATCTAATTCCTTTTTTTGTTCCCTCTTTTCTTCCACTACTCCTATTCTTGGTTTTCAAAAGTGCAGTACCAGAAATCAATACTTCGGCTCTCTGTTCCTGACCTAGGCAGCAAAATCATCCATGAAACTAGCAATTCTACATCACCCAAAAAACAGAATTATGGAATTTTTGCTTCAAGTTTATTTATGTAATTAGGATTAGATCGGAAACTGGATGGATTATCATATTCATATTCATACCTCAGAGAAGACGCAATCGAAATGAGATACATAGCAGCTGCCCCATTCAAGGCAGCGATATACGGGGTGGTGAGGGTCTCTTGGTTTCTCGTAAGCATTGCACTAATGCTCATCAACCGATTCATCCTCCGCGTAAGGATCGGCGAAGCTGAGGGGATGTCTGTGACGGTTGCTCTTGATGGTAGGCGGCAGAGGGCATTTGATGTGGAGGCTGAACTCACACGTGATGCATCGGAACAAGGCGTGAGAATTTGTCAACTCTTTACGACATACCAGACATTCCTCAGAATAGGTAGCTCTACGAATTGGCCAATGGAGAAGAGTTAGGAGGTGACCCTTTGGAGGTTGAGCTTAACCAGAGAAGTGAACCTCATCGCCGTCTGTGATCTCGAAGCAAATCATGAGAAAATCCTCAATTTTATATGAGAAATTTTTATCATCCATCTCTTGAATTTCTCCCCCTTATCGGTTATGCTTGCACGGAGCCTCAATCGATCGGTATACTTGCGACGCACAGCCTCCTCACAATAACGATTTATGAACATCGATAGTTGGGCTAGTACGCACGCGCCTTTTTTATTTTAGAGTTGTGCTAACGTGTGCCCGGCCACAGATTACGGTAGTTGAAATACATTATTTTTATACAATAGCCCATGTTTCAATTAATTCTAACATTTTTTAAGTAGTCTTTCAAACTAAAGGCATGTTTAGTACAGCTATTTTGTTTAGTTTTTTATAAGTTTATAAGTAAAAAAGTTAATTTTTTTTTTACTTTTTTCTTTTTTGATTTTGCTTTTTTTTTTTTCCTTCTTATATTTAGCTAAAGCAAAAATAGAAATGCAAAAGCACTAAAAAAATTATACTTTTTTGCTTGTAAATTTTAAAAAAACTTGATAAAAAAAATGTATCAAACCGGTTCTAAATATTAATATTTGCTTCTAACCATCCTACCAAATGGACAAAAATAATATTCACTCAACTTAATCTATGTATATGCATATATAGTATTAGAATGCCCACACAAAAACTTTGTCTCTAACTATTCATTTGACATTAGGATGATATCGATCAGTCAATAAAATACGATTGCTAGATTAGACTCTTTTTTCATTTTCTAATTTTCATTTATTTATTTTCTTTTGCTGTTTATCCTTTGATAAGTAAGACAAAACTAGAAATCGAAATCATAATTAATAATAGTTTTATCCTTTGATATTACACTTTATACTTTTTCTATATATCAGTAATTTGTAATTAGAAGATTAGAAAAAATTATTAGTTACAAAGAGTAATAGTTTGACATGTATGTAATGTAATAAATAATTAAAAAAAACTATTCAATATATTTCCATTGCTTCAAAATTCAATAAGATAACACCCCGCCCCCGCGGCGGCCACAATCCAATGCAATTAACAACATTTAAATCCAATGCATGGCAGTTGACATTCCATCAAATGAAGTTTGAGTCTTTTTAGTTTTAGAAGGTTAGTTTTGTCATTTAAATTAATAGATATAATTAAGTTTGAGTGATTGGTACTTCCATAAAAAAAAATACATAAAAAGATGTGGATGGAAATAGAAACCAATAAAATAAAGACTCCTTAACATATGCCCTTGAGGCATATGTTTGCGCATTTGCCTTTATTTAATTTAATTTAATTTTTATCAGATAACTAGCTCACGTTTCAACCATAATTGTATATCTCACACCGCACTAGTCGGTACCAGCCAATACGCACTGCACTGGCTATAAAACGGTGCAAAGAAGAGTATGTTCCGCACCGGTTAAAATACCGGACAATACCAGCAAATACCGGTCCATCTCGACTGTACCGAGCAATACCGGTCTGCACCGGGTGGTACCAGTATACACTGAATTTTGTGTAATTTTTTCTAAAATAATTTGTTTTTATTATTTTTTATTATAAATGTCTATTATTTTAATAAATAGTAAATACTAGACAAGTAATATGTCTTTTAAATATTTTTAAATACCTACTTGGGTTAGATTACATGTTTATATTGTATAAAAATAATTTAGTGTTAAATAATACTTTATATGAACAATACCGACATTTTGAAAGATAATATATCGTAAATAAATATATAATTTTATATGTATAAAATATTAATAGCGATAAATTCAATACGGTGTCCGGTAATGATGCTGGTACGTACCGTACCAATAGCAAAAACGGTGCGTCGATCGGTACGATATTGACAACTATGGTTTCAACTTTAAGGCCATGTTTGCTTGGCATTTAAGAGCTATACTGCTATAGGATTGGAGAACGTTTCCTGTGAACCCCTTATACTTGTGTTTGGCACACAAAAAAAGTGCCGAATTATATATTCGGGCAGAGATGCAATTTTAAAAAATGGGAGATGTGCAATACCACATAGGAGGCGGTATTACATATCCCATAAGGGCGATGAGCATAAAAAGTCAAATTTGCCCTTATCCTTGTGTATGATATTATATTTTAGAGGTAAGAGTGTAATTTTATGTTCTTTTCCCCTTATTTATTCCATCTACGTTACACACAACAAACAAGGTATTACGGCTAGGGTTTAGAGTTTAAAGTGTGTGCAAGTTTGGTCGGCTCATTTACTTAAACAAAATACTAGGGTTTGAGGTTTATTGAACGCTTGATAATCTATGGTTGTAAAAAAGCCAAGCCGCTTCTTTTGGTGCATATAAAATTATCGAGCTGAGTTTAAAATATTTTTTGAGTTTTGAAATTTGTTAAAACTTGACTAGATTAGATAATAAATCGATCTTGAACAAGCTTTTAATGAGACGAACATGAGCTGTGCTTTAATAGTTTGGTTCATTTTACAGTCTTATGTGTTTCTTAAACGGCCTACTATAAGGGGATAAAGAGGTAAAGTGTAATTTTTTTCAAATCTAAATCTATGTGTGAATCCCCAATACACACCCTTTGGAAGTGTGTATAATGCACAACCTTATATAGCCGTTACATTTTAATGAACAAATTTTTGAGTCTTTTACCTGAAGACCCGGTTACCTGATTCTCACCATCCCTAGCTTTCTTTACATCACTTATTTCAAATATGACACATGTTTCTCCATATTCTTCATCTCATGATAATCTATGCTCATCAAATAACAAGAATCATTCGCTTTTTTGTTATTCCAAAATATAACATTCTCTATCGATCTAATAGCTATGGATCAGTTATGCGTTTGTAAGGTTAATAGGCAAAATGTGGGACATGCTCGTAGATTGGTAAAGTCTGTTATGAGATGATGCTGGTCTTAAGCCTTTCGTGTTTGATATTTGTGGAAAGGAAAGAGAAAGAAAAAAGAAGAGAAAGGAAATAAAAGAAAAAATTGAGGAAAAATAATTTCTTTTATTTGTTTGATTTTATTAAAAAAATGCGAGAAAAATGGAAGAAAAACGACTTTCATTATTTGAAATTGAAAGAGAAGAGAAAAGAAAATAATAAAATAGCTATTAAAATAACTATGATTTATTTACCTTCCTTTTCTCTTTCCTTCCCTTCTAAATTAGAAATCAAATAAAGAAAAAAAATCTTTCCTTCTTTTTCCTTTCTTTTCACAAGTATCAAATTGAGCCTTGGTAATTAATGCAAGTTTATTAATCTAGTTTCCTGGGAAGGAAATTAATATTAGTAGAAAAAAAGCAAGAAGTTAGATAAAAAATGTGAAAACTCATGGAAAAACGACACCCACCAACGGAAAAATTATCCAAAACAAGCGACTTTCACCAGGATTTTAATATTTATACATTTAAGTGGAAGTCACGCCATTGATGGTCGTTTGAAATAATTCTTTCAAACCAGAGTTATTGGTACGAACCTACCTCCCCCATAAGCTAAGATAGAGTTCAAACCCTATCAAGGAGATGCTGAGGATGGGGTTGGAAGCTCTATTCGTGGGTTTTGCACTAAGGATTCATGTAGTTGGAACACCACATCGTCCCTTCAAGGAATGGCAACCGAACGTGTTTGGTACAGATTATACTAAATCTTACCTCGTCTCTAATAGAAAAATTCTACTTCACACCCTCATCTCAAACACGTGACGGATTAAATTTTACCACACCATTTTTGTTTCACTTAAGTTAATTGGGTTTAAGTTGAAACGAGTTAAACCCATATAAAATCTCAATATAAAAATAATTTCTTAAAAATATAATAATATAAATTATACAAGTACTAACACAATATAAAATTGAGACATAAAGATACTAAATCCCAAGAATATTAAGTAACATTAAAATCATAATATACTTGTATATACTAAGAATATTTTATGTCATTAAACTATAATAGCAGTATTAAGGAATTTCACAATATCATAATGGGAAAGGGTTGGAGTGACCTAAACCTTACCTCATCTCAAATTTGCTTCGAGTTTTATTTTTTTTCTCGCAACTTTCCCCTAACCTATTTATTCATCTGCCATACACTTCCCATGAGGGGTGAAGTGAAGCGGGTTTCAGGTTTTTTTTGGTCAAACTGCCATTGCTGACTCCCTTCTCATCCTCACACACCTACCAGACCGTCCTAGAATGAGCGAAACCCACTGCATTTATCAGAGGAGCAAAAGGGATGACATTATCTCAAAGAGGACCCCAAAATTTTTTGTAGAACTTCTTGTTGTCCATGCAAGTACTGAAAATACTTTTTACAGAAGTTGAGACACCACATGACAAAATTATGTTGATTTTGGCTTTTACAAGTTCCATTATTTGATCAAACCTTTTGCAGGTTGTTACATCTATTATACTGGAAATCACAGATGACTTCATTACTTTGCTTCTATTGGTGCATAGTACTCTGCATATTCATCTAGTTGAACTTAGAGCATATCTTCATGATCTCCCCTTGTGCACCGGTCTTCGCCTCAATGCTGCTCATCTTGATCATAGCCTTTGGAAACTTGAAATCAAATCTGAATCCCAGTAAGACTTTTATGCTGCCTGCATGCTTCTGAACAATGCCACGCATTGCAGCATCTCCCCAAAGCCTCTGGTCCGACTCTAGAATCCCATTACCATCGCGCACATTCTTGAAGTAGCTCACGTCAAATTTGAACTGGCTATCTTTGTCCAATGCCACGCACTTTGAGCCGTCGCCATCTTGGGACAAAGTGCTTGTAAATGGGCTACAAATGCTTGCAGACTCTTCGGACGATGAAGAGACCCTACCATATCTTCTTCATGTTGGTACTGCCCAACTTGGACCATCACTCTGAGCCATGTATAAATATAAGTATGTTTGAGAGAGAGAGAGTACTAAATGGCTACCAGATCCATATCACGAGCAGCCAATCCCAATATATCAGCACACTAAACCAACCCGGGGCACAAGGCCTCTAGTTGTGTTTTTGCATCATCAATGGCTTCAAATCCTCTTAAACCAAGGTTTGGCAATGCATTCCTTTTAGCAGAAGCTCCCGTAATAAAAATTGAACCATCTCAGCCCCGTGGCACCACGTGAATATCGATCATATCAGAGACAATAACAAATTTTTAGTACCCTCAATTTATAAATTTCCACATTCATCAAGAAGCAAAGTAATTAATCATTGATTTATTTTATGAAGTACATAACAGGCTCAGTGTAAGAAAGTCAAAATTAAATTGAACACCTGAACAAAAAACAGTCATGGAAATGAAGCCTAAGCAAGCCAGCTGCAATGGTTGGGTCTCTGTTGAAGTGTGCTTCAACAGTGGACCTGACTATGGCCTCTGCTTTTGGGCAAGAAGAAGAATAGAACCCTGTTTTCAATCCTCCTTGGCCTTGTATTGGCAAACCCATCACCAAAATCACTAGGAAAACCAAGCATACAACTTCCATTTGCTCTAGTTACAACGAAGTGAACAAATGTGATTAGGCCGGAGATGTTTGATGATTGTCACTCATTACAATAATCACTGTGCTCTACTACACTAGTATTTATAGATAGTGTTTTCTTAATTGTGCTACTGTGATCTGATTGCTCATTTCATTGTCTTTTTAGCTTTCCATTACCTTCTTCCTTTTAGCGTAGAGGCGTGGGACCATTAATTGAAGATGGTGGTGTTCCTCTTTTGGACTTATTTTTTTTTTCAGTTATAGGAGAGTTGGAGATGGATTTCCCTTTAATATTGAATCTCGATGATAATGAACTTTCTCTTATCTTTGATTCCTTAGCTTTTTCCCTCTTGATGGGTCAGAGTTTGGACCTCTCTCTCTATTATTTTTCTTCCTTCCTTTTTTCCTAGCAAATATTGTCATTGTGTTCACATTTGCTTTTGTTTTATGTGCTTCGAGTGTATCAGATTGATTGATTACATGCAAACATGATGCTCACCCAATATTGGCTTACTTGGGAATGCCTAATTTAATATGATATTACAACCAATGTTGAACAAACATCTAATGAATTCTGCCTAATTAATCAACTTTTAAGTGGCCAGTGTGTTTTGTTCATCATCTACACTGTAACATGAGGATTATATATTACCAGACTCATCTTTATGCTGTTCTAGCTAAGAACAGAGTTATTTCAAAATTTCAATGCGTTGTTGAAATTTGGAAGTCGAATGCAAAATAAATCATTCCATTTGTTTTCATGGCAACCCTCAACATGAAGGCATTTCCAATCTCTCAGAATGGACTGGCTCAAAATGGCTCTGATCAACAAGATCATAGAAGAATTTTAAGACCATCTCATTCTGTGAAACAAGCATCTTCTAAAGGGGAAAAAAGATCAGGTGAAAATAGATTCATTTCTTAAGTATTATGAAAAGTAATGAAACAAGTTGAACCCATTTATATGGTGAACAACAATTTAGCTACTTTTGTAAGCCTTCATTTCAATTTAGCTACTTTTGTCACACTTGGAGATGTGTTGGTTAAAAGATACATAGCAATCTTGTTTTAACACACTGTCCATTTAAACATATGTGTACATATATATATATATATATAAACACATACACATACACATACACAGACGCTGTTCATTTAAACATGAACTACCACACCAGTGTATCCTTATTTTTTTCCCCATCTAGTGCCAGCTTACTTGATCTGTCTCTGTAATAGTGGAGGTACTGTTTTCATAGAATATCCAAATCAATTCTTCTTAAACACAAAAGAAACATGTTTTTAGCACATGTATCAGACTGCAATTTCCTTGTTTGGTTGGTACAGTCAGATTCCATTTTCTTTCTACATTGCCATTTTCCTATTTTATACCCACAATACTTTCAACAAGTTCCTTGTAAGTTCCCTTGTGTGATTAAAAATTGCAGTGCACAAAGCATTTTGTGTTATGTTTCAAGAGTATTCCACTATTCCTAATATGGAGTGCCAAAAATCGTGGTTCGACAGCGCTGCATTCCATTATGATAGTACCTCTTAACAAATGATACTCTTAGTATTAGTCTGCAACAACAGACTATGGACGATCCACATGAGCAACAAACCCACTCCATACCAAATATTGCTCTGAGAGATCTGCTGCATATATAGGATTAGGCATCTGAGGGTACTTGAATACAAATCTTTGTGCCAATGGGCCTTGCGTATACTAGATTTTTCATCAACCTGCTAAAATTTTCACGATTCTAAAATACTTGTGCTGGCTGCCTATTTTGCTCTTGGATAGGTCCAATTGCTCGGTATAGTCCAGTGCCACGCATGCTATTACAGTCAGTGTCAATTGAATGGAGTGTGCAGCTTTAATTTGTAATGCAATGTCAAACTGGTGGTTCATGGTGCCCCATATGCTTTAAATGTGGTTTTCTGAGCCATTCCTAGCACCTGATCAACATCTAACCATTTTCAAAACAACTATCTTTCATAGTCCTATCTTGATCAAATGGCTAGAACTATATTGTTAACCCAACTTTTGGGACAATGTATGGTAGACAGTGTCCCCTAAGCAATACCATACCCAAAAATCTTTCTTCCAATTTTTTGTTTTTTGTTTTTCTTCTCTTGACAAGACAAGTAGACGACTTTAAGCCCTCAACACTAATGGTGAGAAGGTTCTGCTTTGGTGTTTGCCTCGGTTCCAAATAACCGAGACAGGGAAAAAGATGAGAAAATCATCATGTTTCTAAAAACACAAAAAATCAAAATCAAAATGAAAATGATACCAAACAGATAACGGTCTCAAAATAATAACAGTTTGAAAATCCTTTGCAATTCACTGACCATGGAAAGACACCAGATGGCTGAAAATTTCCATTTGCACTTATATTGTCCAAGGCCCTGTTTGGTATTGCAAAAAAAAATTTCTGTTTTTAATCTCACAAATTTAGGCTTGGCACATCAAGATATTTACCATGGTCCTACCATATTTCTCTTTATACCCAACTAAAGTGGTCGGTCACAAGAAATTATATATATTGGTTGCAGCCATACAGTGGTCTGTTTTGATGAAACAGCACAACAGATTTTTGTTGTAAAACCATGTCTTTTCACCATCAATTATTATTACCAATATTCAAACACCAAAGTTTCTTGCTCTTACTTTTTCTTTTGCTTCTTCCACAGTATATTGGGAAGAATATAAAGATAAGAAGGAGGGTCTTAGGTAAAAATTACAGAGTCAACCACCATTGACATGGTGTTCTTCAGATTCTGGGTTTTCTTATCCAAACTTCATCTAGACATGGCCCTGCTTCAGGGCAAGTGTCCTGCCTGTAGGAGAACCGGATATCCAATTTAAGTCTTGAAGTGGCAATTAAGTACACTGAAGTGCTTGAGTTCACACTTATATGCAATTTTTCCTATATCGCAAACCGATTTCCCTTAACCTTAAATCAGTTTTGGTAACAGGCCTGATACAAACTAATACACGACTGATCGGCACTTCCAAAAAATCAGGAAATGAAGAAGAAGAAGAAGAAGAAGAAGAAGAAGTAGAAGAAGAGGAAGGAATTGATTAGTGGTACTGCAGGCTTTCACTAAAAATTTAACAGAAATCGTCCCTATTTGGATTATCGCCAAGCAAGCTTTGCTGCCAAAACAGATTTTAGCAGATGCATGCTAAGTAAATTTATGAAATAAGACCAGAGATTCCATCAAGCATGGAAGACAAAGGGGGTTTCAAATATTACTCCACAAACACCATTGTCATCTCAGTATCTAGGCAACAAGCACTGTCCAGAGAAAATGGGGCGTTCCCTCAAACAGACCATCTGTATCATTCTAGTAGCCATCATAACAAATATTCTCAAACTCGGTTCCAAGAGGACCTTTTTAGAGGCTCAAGACAAATACCAGGCTAAAAAATTCAAACTACAATGTAATAAAACAATCATTCATCAACTCAGGAAAGGCTCAAATTTTTAGCAAGATTGAAGATTCAAGCTACCAGGCAATTAAACAGAACATATGCTTCTATACTTGTAGTTATTGAACTGAGAAGTATGCATTTTACATTCCGTGTTAGTATCTAATACATGCATCATAAATGCATGAGTCAAAAAAACAAAAGTAAACTAAAAATACAGAATGGACGTATTTTCTAGTTTCACTCCACAAAATCTAACTACTTCGCGACTTGTTCCAGAACAGGAACTTTATTCCACGTATCTTCTAATCCACTAATCTGCAGCGGTGGCAAGGAGTACACGCTCACAGTCGAGCTTTTACTTCGAATTTCTTTCAAAGCCCGCAATGCTGAGATGGTGCTCTTCATATATAAGCTCTCCATATACTCGATCTCTGAAAGTTCCTTGGGACCTCTGAGGAGACCATCGTCCTTGGCAGTGGCGGAAGTTGATTCATCCCCATCAGCTGCCTCAGTTGAAGTTGGGTGTTCATTTACAGGGAAGAGATGATCAAGCAGTGTCTCACATTCTTTCACGAGTTTGTAAAGCAAATCAGTGGTGAAGAAGGGCTGTTGCAAGACCTTTTGAATAAAAGGTGAGCGAAGAAGAGCACCGGTTCTTTTGTCATACTTTTTGAGTATCTTCACCAATCCTGTTAAAGAGTACAGAGGTAAAATTTAATCCGTTTGTACTAATAAAGAACTTCAGACTACACAATGGAACTCTCAAAATTCCATGGAGTAGTCTGCATAACAGAGTCAGCCAAAAGATTCTTTTCCGGAAAATCAGGAAGGCCCAAAAAGATTAAGACTGAAAACCAGAATTCCAAGCTAAATGAAAAGCTGAAGGTTAGATAGGCCGGACCTCACTAAAAGCTATATTGATGCAGCATGACACATTTTTGAATAGCTTAACCTGATTTTAGTAACTAAATATTTATAATAAGGTAAAAGAAAGCAGTTCAAAACCCAAAGAATTAAGTTAATATTTTCTTTTTCCTAAGGCCAATATTTTTTCCTTGGCTAATTATGCTGGGACGACCAATTTCCCTTAACCAGGAAACTGAACTCTAATGTGGTCGTATCTACCATTTTAACATGCTCTAACTTCTTCAAACCAGTCCCACAACCTATTCATGAGGCACCAGTCATCATTTGAAGAGAATTTCTAGCACCAGTCAAACTGAAATTTTTGCGTCAGCATGGAAGAACTTTACTACTAATAGTATAACAGAAAGGAAAACAAAATTAAAGTTACCTGTATAGTTAAGGGCACTATAATTCTCCAATAAAACCATCTCTCCATGGAAGTCCACAATCTCTTTCCGTATCTTTATCATCTCTTCGCTCGAATCTTTGGCCTTTACAACTCTTTCTTTCAAGTACTGTACCCAAACCACAAAAAAAAAATGTCAACTTAGTATTCCACCTTTCAAATCTAAAAGCCAAAATACCCCCACATCGACTCACAAGATGCTGAAATCACAACAGCGACTGATAGCGATGCAAAACAATATAAGAATTTTATCCACACCATGACAAAATGCTGAAATCACAACTAGAATGCATATACAAGGACCATATATATTCATCCCTTGGAAGCATATATATTCATTCCTTAAGAGTATTATCTCTCAGCACCACAGCGTCATCTGTAAAAAAAACTCTACTACACCTACACTTATATCGGAACGTGCTCGAGACGCTGAAAAGTATGTGACTATGAAAACTCGAACTCAAAAATTTAGGAAAAAAATTTAAGTTTTTAACCACTGAACCAACCACTCGTTGATCATAGTTCGCGGTTTTTGTTCCAATGAGAAAGATAAAATGTTAAAATCACAGTGAGAAGATTATATATATAACAATCGTACCAAATTTTCTACCCACTGGAAAATCAAATGAACTGAGACTATAAATTTATCGGTCATAATTTACCAATTTTAGTTTTATTGGTCATTGTTTGAACATCATACTATGCTTCATGGGAAAAGAAAACGAAAAATATTTACCACTTGGCGTGAGTTTACGAGTGAAACCATACACCGTTCAACCGTACAGCGCAACTTAGCATATTTCTAACGGTAGAAGTGTTTGTGTGCCAGTTGTCAAAATGACAGCTCACAAAAGAAAATAACAAACTTTTGCACTCCACAGAACCTGAAATCTAAGTGCGCAGTGCGCATTCGATCGAGAATCTCAAGCTCATGTTAGCAAAAAAATTTCCCCTAAATTCAAATAATAAATAAATAAAAGAAGAACAAGTGATCTGTTTTAATGAAGAGTGAAGACATATGTTTTTTATTTAAATCAACTCACATGTTAGGCATTGTAAATGAATTGTGTAAATTTTATTTTAATTTTTCAGACTCCAGAGTGGCACTGAATTAGCAAAAACGGCTCGCGTTAGCAAGAAGATACATTTTAAACGCAATAAATGACGTCGTTTAAGGATTTGTATTCCTGAAAAACGCCATTACTTGTGATTATAGTAGTTTAATCGAAGATTAATTACTCAGTAAGTACCTTTAACCTGATGATATAATCTTCCTCCTTCTCGACGAAGAAGGAGTTGAATTTCTCGAGCTCGGCCTCCAGCAACTCCATGAAATCAGTCTCCTCCTTCGTCATGTCGCTCGCCGCCTCCTTCGCATCCTTCTCTGCTGCACCGTCGGTACAATCTCCATCGGAGGACAACCTCGGGCGCTTGGCGGCCCTGTTTTCCCCGGCCTTCGGCTCGATCAGCTTGAGCCGCTTCTTCAGCTCCTTGTAGGACAAAAACTTGTCTCTCCACTCCGGCAAAGTCTCCTCGATCTGGTTGCTCAGGCTCTTCCCGAACTTCATCCCTTCTCAGAAAAAAAAAAAAAAAAAGGAAAATTACGGCGTAATGGAACGGAATTTCGAAAGGAAATCGGAGAGAAAGTGAGGGAAAGTGAAGAGAAGTGGTGAGAAAATGGAGGGGGTGAACGAAAGGTGGGAGGGTTGATATAACAGTGAGCTCAGAATATCCGAGGGGTGCGAATATTCTCCGTTTTAGTAAGAGTATATCTCTTGGTTTTATTCCGTTTTGAGGAGAGAGAGAGAGAGAGAGAGAGAGATATTAATTTTTTTGGTAATTATGCGGTTTCGAGCAGCCACGTGGCAGTGGAGTGGCTTGAGGGGAAGCTGGTTGGTGAGAGAGCAAGTGGACTGTGGAGCCAAGACGCTGCTTTTGTAAGTGGGTGATTGGGAAGATATTTATTTGTACTTATGCATACAATACTTAATTAGGATTTAGGGTTGGCTCTTTTTTTTTGGGTAAGTAATTTAGTTTAGACTCAATCTGGCAAAAATTCTACTTGACTCGGCCTGAGTCAACTGAGTTGCTTGAGTTGATGAAAATCGAGCTAAAACAAACAAACATTTGGAGTTTTGGTATGACTTGTCCAGTTTTAAGAAATTTTATCGAGTCTAAATTAATGCCCAACCGAAACACGTTTTTATGCAAATATAAGTGAGTACAAATGTATAAAAAAGAACAAGTATCTCAAAGGATATATATATCATGTAGGATTCACAATTGCTAATTTATGGTGATATTTGCATAATAGATAATGAAAAATAAAATAATTAAAACTAAAACTAAAACATGTAATATTTTGCACTTTCTCATTGCATGCATTTTAAAGTCAATTTTAAAAGTGAAAGGAAAAAGTTCACAATCAGTTCTGACTCAAAACTTGATTGAGTTTTTTTTTATTGAATCAACCCTATGATATTTTGAGTTAAAGTCCAATTTTTAGATTTTAAACTTTGATTTTAGGCTCTAACTTATATGTGTTGTCTATGTAGCTCTCCTATTCTATTAAATTATGATTTTATTCTATATTTAGTTTACTCATACATGCTATCTAAATTAATAGCAGTACCTATTTCATTCAATGTTTCTCTACTTATTCTGTTTCTTCTAAAATAATCTTATTACCTATCTCATCTTTTGCATCAACTTTCTTTGTTCTTGAACTTGTTCCATAAGTTATATTCAAAGGTAAATTATACTTTGCCGACAATGATGGAGCCTAAAAATACGTATCTCAATTGTAGTAGTGTTTAAAGTACAGTTGTTAGATTTTCATCCAAACTAACAAGGCAGCGCATGAGAGTCACAAGCTTATATTTAAAATTTCAATCAATGTGCATCCGACACATCAGCATTTTAAAAAATTATATGTGCCCTCCCAAATATTATTTTTCTCCTTTTTTTCCTCTCTATAGCTGGCGCCACACACCATTGCTTTTAACAAATTACGCTAGTCGCCACACTTGCTATCATAATAGCACATTAATTTTCTAAAATGTGTACACCAAAGTAAGGAAATGGTCCAAGAGACCAATAAAAGTAGAACCTTAATAGCACCCAAAAAAAAAAAAATAATAAATTACCACAGAAAAAGAAGTAGAACCATAATAAAGTTAGCTGAGGCTTAAGTTAGCTGCCAAGAAAGCCGAATGTCGGCTCGGGCCGAGCCATGGATTGTCAATTTTCATTTATTAGAAGAAGATTGGTATAATTCTGAGGCATGTGGAATATGCGGGACACTTAGTTTTAAAAGTAATAAATATGGGGGACATTTTCAATGCCAACCGACAAAGTCAAATGCAAGGGTATTTTTGGAACAAAATATTTGGACAGAGCATAGCAGGTGACTGACTTCAGACGTTAGATGCAGAGGGAGAATATTATTTTGGACCATTTTGGTCTCTGCAAGAGAAGATTCGGATGCATAAGTAGGATATACTTTCGAAACCGAAGTTTGGAACGCGAGGACTTTGGGAAAATGATTCTTTCCCATTTTCCTTCTATGCCCCCTCTTGCTTGGAACTTCTCACAAAACCCCCCCAATTAGGTATAACTACTGCCCCCTTTGCCTTGGAACTATTCATGAAACTCCCCACTCCCCACTCCCCATATTTGGTAGATCTAGTAGGTCTCACTTTAGAAGCAACACATTAAAGTCTCTTCTCATCAATGTGCTTTTTTCTCTTCTCCATTCTCCTTCATGTCTACTTGTATGTTGGTAGTTTGCTTCATTAAATTTTAAGACACATTTGTAATAGTAAGAAGAAAATATAATTTACTTTAAGTGATTCCTTAATTTGAGTGTGTAAAATGAGTTTGAAGGGATTCACAGAATCCTGAACTCAAATTGAGTTTAGGTTTGTGTTTTTTTATTCTTAACTCTTCATGACAGCATATGTTGTGGACAATGAAAGAATATTATCGAAAACACTGTGTCATAATTATTTTAATCTTCGATTGAAATGTTTGCAGTGCGATGCACATAACTGAAAACGTGACTTCTATTTTGTTGTGTACTATATGCTATTATCGAGACATATGCTTGAATAATTTGAACGAATTTGGCATCTGTGACTCAACTTGGTGTAATTCGTTGAGCTAGCCGATCAACTTTTAAGACTTGACAACAGGACGAAATATAAGAATTGATAGGCATCTAAACCATACTCATTTTAAGTAAGTATGCAAAAGTAAAACACATGATACTTATTTTGTCGTATAACATCATGGTAATCACTTACAACCTTAACCTTAATAACATTTTTATTCTCTTCAATACCACTTCTTGTAGACATCTAGTAGCCCAATGTGGACAATGTGCTCGCATGTATGCACAACCAATAAGGAGAGAATTTTGATAGTTTTTCTTCAACAAATTTGCAACATTCGTTTCTTTAAACATTTTTTTTTTCATTTTTGGAAATCTGATTGAAAGACTATTATGTCTTTGCAATTGTAATAGGAAACTCAATGCATTTGTTCTAAAGAAATCAATGGGGGAAGGGGAAAAGGTTTTGAGTGTGGTTTTGTGAATTTTATTACTTCTTTTTTTTTTTTTTCCTTTTCTTGAAGAGGCATTATAGAGAAATCTAATAGAACGTAGTGTATTTAAGGATTATTGATTAAATATTTAATTTAACTCAAAGGGTTCCTTTATATAATATGACCTCCAATTGGTAAATTATGTTTGAAGTCAAATGAGAAGCATGGACTCTCCGAAATACAAGCACTCTAAGAGTAAATGAACTTTCAAATCCCAACCATTTCATTCAATACATGACTTTACTTAGATTTCTCACAAGCTTAAAGGAGAGACCTGAATACTCTATAAAAAAAATTCAAAAGGAGAACATATTATATATATTTATGGGTGGAGCATATCGGCATCTTATCCGAAGATTCCTATAATAGACTTTTTCAATATGTAAGTGTGTACCATATTCATAAATTGGGGCATAAAAAGTCTGGCATATTCCAAATGGGTTCTTTTGTGCCACCACACAATTATGAGTTTAGCCCACACTTTGAGAGATGTATGGTCCATCCTCTTTATTCTATATTATCATAACATGACCTATCCAAGCTAATACATTTTCTTTGGGTCATTGTCTCTTAGGTGTGACCACCCACCTCCAACCAATTAGTTTTGAGTAATTTTATATGAACAAAAACGTCTATGATGTGTCTGGTGATTTTTTTTTTTATAAATAAAATTCCTTATCATTTTGATTTAAATTTAAAAAATATCAATATCACATTATAATCGTGAATTTTTTGTAAAAAAATTCTGTAACAATAAAAATTTCATTAATTTTAACAACTTCTCTCTCTGTTTGGCATTAATTTTTTAACATAATATTACATTTTATATTTTAAAATTTTTAAAACTTGTTTACAGCGATAAACAAGTCCAAAAGCAAGTTGGATGGAAGGATTTGTCAAACATAATAATATTGGCAAAATGTCTTTAATCAAGCAACATCGGGCACAGAAAACATCATTAAAGGTTTCTTCATGCTTCTGCAACATCGATGTGTATAGAGCATATGCTATAAAAATACCTTGGTGTTCTCTTGCATTTGCTTCATTCTTTCTTTTGGCCCCATTCGAATCCATGCAGATCACAATATTGTACTTTTATCATAACTTTAAGATTTCAATATTTAGTTTCATGACTAATGCCAAAAACCAAGTGGATAAGTTCGTATCTAGTTTCTTTATTTGCACATTATTATAAAGTGTGGAAAAATATAAAATTTACCAAAAGTTATATACATAATAGAAAATGGATCCATAATTGGACAGACATCTCACATCAATGTAGTGAGGCTTTGTCAGTTGGGTGTTTTTTCAAAATTTTGTTATATAAAATAAAAGAAAAACAAGAATTACTTGACCGGTCGAACCGATTGAACATGAGAAGACATTACTTTGCTCTTTAACATAAGAAGGCTTTTCGTGAATAAATTGAAAGGACAAGGCTTTTGTCAAAACACATGCAATAATAAGGCTCTTGACATGATTGACACCATAGCTAGAAAATCACAATTCCCTTCATCAATATGACAAGTATGGTGTTGCATTGACACGACAAATGTTCATATTGTACATTTTTTTAAAAAAGACTTGTTTGGTAAAGCTTTTTTGTTTAATTTTTTTTTTTTTTTTTGCTTATAAGCAAAAAGTTATTTTTTCTGAATTTTTTGCTTTTTTTACTTATTTATATCTTATAAAAGCAAAAAAAAAAAAAAAAAATTTAACTTTTTAACTTATAAACTAAGAAAGCCAAATAAAAAAACTTAAAATAAACCATACCAAACGGACTAAGTCTACCATGAAGTTTAGCTCGTGAGATTTCCTCCTGATTGTCAAGGCATGAAACATCATATAATCGTCATATCAGCAATTTTCTCTTGGTGAGACTATCCCATGAATTAAAAATCATAAGAAAATAGTTAAGAACAGGCCACACGCGTTGATCAGACATACCTGTTTAAAAAGATTATTATCGTAAAATATGATGTTAAAAGTTGATTTTGTGGCGAGGCCAAATCAGGCCTAGAAATACAACATTAAGCCCAACTCAAATGTCATGAGGGCTCTAAGCTTTTGTTGGACCTCGTGATGTAGTATAGGAACCTAAGCCTGGCCCATTGTTGATCGACCATGCGGGCCTGGCGAAGGCATTGTTAACCCCAGGCCTTGTTAACCAGGAGGGTTGCCCAAACAAAAAAACAAAACAAAAAAAAAGCCCACTGTTAATCGGAAACCCAAAAGCAGAAAGGAAATGAAAAAAAAACCTTTGTTAGTTTTTAAATTTATAGGGAGGTCTAGTGACCGACACGGTGGTCTGCTTTTTTGTTTTTTGATATAGCGGTAGTTTGTCATTCACCAGCTGATGGCTTACATATCAACTAAACCCCACATACTGCCATCAATTGGATCCCATACACAACATGTGAGGTCCAACTGATGTGTAACCCACAGACCAATCCGTCTGTCACCATCATTCTCCTAAATTTACTGTCAAACACGGCAACAACATCTAGCCACTACTTTTATTTATTTTATTTTTTTATGTGAAATTTTTATCACATATAACCTGTGTAATAAATTAGCTACAAAAATAAATAAAATATAATCAAAATAATTTTATTTGTAATAACGGTTAAAACGATTGGTCCATTGAACCATGACACCTTTACCAGTTCGATGTTCGACTATAACGATGCATATATAAACTAAGACTTCATAAGATTATATATCTGACTTCAACCTCCTTTAGTCTGGGCCTTATTCCTCGTTTGTGGGCCAAGAGGCCAATATAAGTGAAGCTCCAAGGCATATATAAAACCAGCTCCATCTCTTTGCTTCTTAAAAGGGTTTTTGTGTAATGGCAATAATATTTACAATTAATAGACAAGAAACATGATCTATTTCCATCATAACATGTTAATGGTATGGAAACAGTCTCTCCACACATAGGTTAAGGCTCCGTGTATCTTACCCTTCCATACATGCAAGCTCCTGCACTGAGCTAAATTTTGTTCATTTAAATTATCTTCTCTTGTAGACATTGCACCCATTGACTTACGTGATTATCAGAAATGAGGACCTGATTCTTTGTTCCTAAATGGACCTCCAAAAGCTTAAGCTGAGCAGCTCACAATTGCATTTTAATGCTGGATGAATCCCTATTATCACTAAAAATTTACTACGGGTTGGCCAGAAACAATTTGCAAATACATTCATGCTAGGGCATCTAATTTACATACAAAATCATTACATCCTGCTATCTACCAACTTCCAACAAGCTTTATATATAGCTCAGTTATTATCTGGGTGTGTTAGGTATTCCAACCCTATGTCCTCTAATTCACAAAGATTATAGGAAAGGAATTGGTGTATCTATTCTCACCATGGGTTCAAAGGTATAATAGGTACATACTCACATGGAGATGTGCCTGATGGCCCTAATGTTCAGGGAGGGCATGGCAACAAATTCTGGGAAACTCATGTCAAATGCCATGGTCTCGCGAAGAAACTAGTGTGTTGTAGCCTGTAGGTCTACCACATTTATTGCTAGAGGTACCTCCCTTGGCATATCTATGGAGGCGCATTGTGATAGGAGGAATAAGGATAACGTGGTACTACAAAAGCACTTAATAATAACTCCATGCTCAAACTCCAATGGCACTGCCTGTAGGTAGAAAGATGAATGATACTCAATGAGGGTAGAAATTCTTCTATAATTTTCTCAAATATGCACTCCATCCTACAAGATATTTGTTGTATATGTACTAGGAATAACTCGTGTCTATAGCAATTCTCAATAAAATTTAAATCTATATACATTTAATACCAGATCTAACTTGTAAGACTTAGAGGCAGACTCGGGTAGATTGAAATTTAATTAATAGACTTATAATCAAAATTTCATATTAACATGGAAAAGGGAACTAAATAAAAATAAATTCAAGCAGTCATTGAAAAAACCTGCAACCACTTAGTAATTCAAAAGAACTTGAGAGAGGTCAGTATGGAAGCATTCGTTCCAATGTTTCATCTCATTCAACTATTAAAGCTGTTTTATGAATAAAATCAATTGAATTAAACCAAAGCTTCAAAAATAGAGGCTTCACTATTCAAAATTTGATTTTAATGATACAACCAACACCACCAAAGACAACTTTTCCAAAATCCCTTAGATGATATAACACGGATGGGGAACTTGAAAAGACAACATCAAACAATTCTATCCTATTTTCTAGAAGAAAAAAGCTTAAACCTGAAATAGTAAATCTAAGCCCCCAAGCAATTGTCACTCCATGATCTCTGACATTATCAGACTCTCTAATCTTGCAAGCATAAAAAGACTATGCCTTTGCTGTTATAACCTCTTGCATACTCTCAACAAAAATCTTTATACCATAGGAAATGATAGTTTAAAAACATTTGACACTAATTTACGTAAATAAAAACTCCAATTCAGACTAACAAAACCAATTTACTCATGAATTTACCTTATATAACTTTAACCCGTGTATCAACCTGAAAGCGCTCACACTGGTAATTTTATATTCTATAAAGCATAGCTCAATAGTAGACAAAAATTTTGGGGCGTAATAAGAAAAAGGGAAACACTTCAACTGAGATAAGCTTGAATTTTATTTTATTTTTTTCGGTTTCTTCATGGTGGTGGAAGCAAGGTTGATATTGTAAGATAGTCATTCAAAGGAAAAAGTAAAGAATTGAGATACCTGGAACATCTTCAATCCAAAACTTTCAAATCCATTTTTTATTTTGGCATCTTCAAATTTAAAGACCATGGGTTTTATTTTTTCACATTGTTACTCCAACCCACTAAACTTTCATTTTCACTATTCATTCTTCAAATCACTATTCTTTTATATAAAAAAAAAATCAAAAATCACATATTGTGCTCCCATTTTATTCAAAATGTAATTATTTGTTACCATATTTTAATATAAATTGTAATTATTTACCACATATATAATTAAAATTAAATTATTTAATATTTTTTAAACTAAATGATCTACCCATGAAATTTTAAATTAAATTAAGTTAAACAATTTAAAAAAAAACAAAAACCCCATTACAAACTAATGAAATACATTTAACAAAAATTAAAATACAGTAAAGAACTAATGAAAACACATTAAATAAGACTTGGGAAATTAAAATTACAAGCACTAATAAGGTGGTAAGTTAACTCTTCCATACCGACCTTCATGTGGCTAAAGCTACAAATGAAAACACATTATGTGGATATTGAAACTTTAATTGTTATTGAAATTTGGTAGAGATAGATTGATTAATTCTTAAATTTTCAAAAATAAATTCAAAATTAAAAGGTGGAGTAATAAGATAAAAAAAAAGAATTTATTGATTCCATAGATTAAAATAATTTTAATATAAATAAATAATCATTATAAAAAAATTATTAATTTCATATATAAATAATAATTTTAAAATAAATAAAAGCAAGTAAAATATAAATAATTTATTTATTCCACATATAAAAAATTTCAAATTAAATAAATGTTAATAAAGTAAAAAAATTAATAAATTATTGAAAAGTTAAATTAAATATTTATTAAAATAATATTTAAATAGTAAATAATGTATTATTATGCATTATTTAAGCTTAAAACAATGATTAGTACAAGGATATTACATAATTAGTACTTCGGCCCCACATGAATAGTAAAATGAAGGGGCCTTCAAAATTTTTTAATAACCTTCAAATTTGAAGGTGGAAAATGAAAGCCACCTTTATTTGTTTAAACTTTTGAAAAAATAAAAGTGGGTTGGAGGATCAAATTTCAAACTCACTTTCAAATTTAAAAATTTGAAGATGGGTTAGAGATGGTCTTAACCTTACCACTTCTCATGCTAATTATTGATAAGCCTCAACCAATTTCATTTTATCATTTCTCCTTAACAACACCTTAACAAAGGATGGAGAGAACCTTTTAAAGCAAATCATAACCAATTTTTGAATGTTATATTGGGCTCTTGGTAGAACTATGTCTAGAGGTCTCTTGGGCTAAGGGGGTAATCGAAAAAGCAGCTGGGATTTGGTTGTGTGGTGCCACGGTGGAGGCAGCAGTGGGGGGAGTTATGATGTTTGTGAGGTGTCTGTGTATGTGACTGAGTTTTAGTGAGAGAAAAGTGGGTCTCTAGAGTGAGAGGTATTAGCTATGTTTTAGAGAGGTAGAAAAGGGGTGTGTGTGAGAGGGTGATTATATTAACATGTAAAATAAATTGAAATTCGTAGCAAACATAACCAAAAAGTAAAGGAAAAAAAAAATAACAAAAGTAGAATTAACAAAGAAATTCTAGTGCTTTCACATAAAGAAGAAATTGAAGGGATGAGTATGGAGAAGATGAAGTTTATTTACCCGGCCTTAGTAGGCATTGCCCACCCACACCCAACAATGAGATTTACCAAGCCATAGGGGGAGTCTCTAGCTTAGCAACAAAACTCTATAATCAAGATATAAAAATAGAAAAAGTAAAAAAATCAAAATAAACCACCAAATAGAACTCACAAATAAGAAGAAAAAGTAGATAATAGAACATCAGGAGATATATCATTATATATGAACATATATGTATAGAGAGAAAGGGTTTTCTTCCAAAATAATCGAATTTGAAAAGATATTTCTCAAAATAATAAAAATCAAAACTTTATTCTCAATCTAAAATAAAACGTACATCGACGATGTGTTTTCTCAAAAAGTGCAACCCAAAATTGTGTTTTCTGGCAGGGTAAATAAAATCATTCCTGACAAAACGCAATCCCAAGGCTGCGTTTTTACCTTTTGGCCCCCTCTCTCCCTTTTTCCCGCCCCTCTCTCTACACTCCCCCCCCCCCCCCCCCCCCCCTCTCTCTCTACTCCCCCCTTTCCCTTTTTTCCGCCCTCTCTCTACACTCCCCTCTCTCTCTCTCTCTCTCTCTCTCTCTCTCTACTCCCCTCTCTCTCTTCTCTCTCTACTACCCTCTCTCTCACTTTCTCTTTTTTCATTCTCATTATACCTAAAATTATAATTTTCTTTTAGTAACTTTTTAATTGTAAACTAAGTTCATAGTCTAGCCAAATAATAACTTATATAAACTTATATTTTATTTTATGTCTAACTTTTTGGTTTGAAAATGTCATTGTCACATCATTCTAGTTAATGTTTTAAACGAGCAAAATCGAGTCGCATAAAATGTTGTTCAATTTTAACTTTCTAAGCATAAAATGCACTTGCATTTTGTCCAAAATTGTCTCTCTCTCTCTCTCTTTCTCTCTCTCTCTCTCTACTCCCTCTCTCTCTCCCTTTTCTCTCTCTCACTCTCTCTCTCTTCTCTCATTCTTATTTTATAATAAAAATTATGCATAAAACTATAATATTTTTAAAGTTTTTATTATTTTTATTTTAAATTAAAAAAATAAAAAAAAAATATGGACAGAGTTAAGTAATAATTAAAATATTTTTAGTAATTAGTAATAAAATGTTATAAAAAGTGTTATAAAATAGCAAAAATTTATAGTAAATAATTTCAAGGATAAAATAAGTAAAATAATTATTAGTAAAATAAGTATTGTTAAATATATAGCTATTTTATAAAGTAATTTGCAGTAAATTATTTTGCAGTAAATAAAGTATTATAGTATTAAATTATAATAATTTTTGCTATTTTATAACACTTTGTCTATATTTTTATTATTAATTATGTTCATATTTTTTGCTATTAAATTTTTTTAATTATTATTTCAATTATTACTTAAATTTGTTCATAACTTTTTTTAATTATTACTTAACTCTGTTCATATTTTTTTTTTTTATTTTAAAATAAAATTTTTAAAAATATTATAATTTTATATATAATTTCTATAAAGTAAGAATGAGAAGAGAGAGAGAGTGAAAGAAAGGACAGTAGAGAGAGAAGGAGAGAGAGGGGGAGGGAAAATAGTAGAGTGAGAGAGAGTGAGACAGGGGGGAGTGTAGAGAGGGGGGAAAAAAAAAGAGAGAGGGGGGTGAGGTGGAGAGAGGGGGGAAAAAAAACGTAGAGAGAGAGAGAGAGAGAGTGAGAGATGGGGGAGTGTAGAGAGAGGACGGGTGAGGTCGAGAGAGAGAGAGAGAGAGGGGGGGAAAAAAACGTAGAGAGAAAGAGAGAGAATGAGAGGGGGGGAGTGTAGAGAGAAGGGGCGGGATAAAGAAAGAGAGGGGCGAAAGATAAAAAAACGAATTCTTGAATTGCGTTTTGTTAGGAATAATTTTTTTTTATTTAAAAAACATAATTTTGAATTACTTTTTTTTTAAGAAATACACTTTTAATGTGCATTTCACCTTAAATTAAAAATAAAATTTTAATTTTTGTTATTTCCAAAAATACCTTTTAGAATTCAATTATTTTGGAAAAAAAAACCAGGGAGAGATGTCGAACATGGGGTTGATTCTTCCGCCAGCCATTTTGCTCCTCGGCAGGGGGCCATGAGCAATACCTCCGAACTATAGTGCTGCTTGTTTAAAAAATAAATAAAACGAAAAAGAGAAGCAAGATTTCTAAGAATATGCATAACCCCAAGAGGGAAAATTTTGTATTTCACAAAACCCATTCTTTCCTCTCTCATAAAACCAAACCACTGCCTCCACCCCAAGCCTACTCAGCATCTCCTTCTCTATCTCTCTCCTGGGCCAAGGTTCTTCAATGGCTAAAAACTAAAGAAATTAGTGTAGGTCAAAAAGTTTTACCCCAGACGCTACAACATTGTAAATGAGGGAGGGAGAGAGAGAGAGAGACTGTGTAAATGAGACCCACTGAAAAGTTTAACTTTAAAATTGATCTTAGCTGTAAATTAAGGAAGAGAATTATTCTGACCCTTGGATTCTCTGCACTAATAGGAGGCTCCTATTTAATGCTTTCACACGATGAAAGAGACTTTTTTGGGAAAAAGAAGAAAGTAACAAATGATTTGAGCCGCAAAATTGAATAAGAACTTTGATCTTGGCCGTTAGATGAAATCTGTGTCTGGGGCATTTGAAACTTCTGATGGCATTAGGTGATCTCTACAACCTCAGGGTGATATCACTGGCATTGTCTAATAGAGGAGAAATATACAATGAGCCTTCCAGACACCAATGTCTCTTAATTTTTGCGATTTGTGAGACTGTGAGTGTTTTAGGCGGGAGATTGATAGGGGTAAGAGAGGTTAAAAATAATCTCATTCGTTCATCAGAGAAAAAAAAATGAGTTTCCACCCTTGAATTGAAATGCGTAGGTAGCCAGTCAGCGGGCGGGCGCCGCGTGTGGCATTCTATCTGCCCGTCTGACAGACCATATAGGTTATTTAGGTATCTTAAAGTTAACCATGGATCAAATCATACTTGGATGAATTAATGCGGCGTCCTTACCTTCGCGACGGGCTCAACGTTTCAGTATCAAAACTCGTTTAAATAGTTCTAAGCGTTCCTCTTAAGTTAGGCCTCTGTGCTTGCACGATTTTGGTAAAAATAAGTACTTGTGCAAGACAGGCCTCGCACTTAGCATGACTTGAGGCCCCGTGCCTCACTATCTAACAAGCCCAAGCCTCGAACTATTTAACTTATCCTCGTTCGAGACCCTCTTCATGGGCAGTGGAACAGAAACTAGAATCAAAGGGACCGTTGAGCCGAACGCTTTATGAACGCGCAGGGGACCAGTCCTATCAACTAGCTAAGAGAGAGAGAGATCTATCATCAGAACCACTCGAATACCGTATCTTAAACATTAAATGTTGACCTGACGCATATTTAATGTAATAGACACGTGGCGAATCATGACTGGACAAGTGCCTGACTCCATGGCAATGCGCATCCAATCGCCCATCTCAGCCACTGCCATGGCTTCACTAGGTCATGATGGCAGGACTCAGGTCTGTCAAGTCATGGGACGCCACGTATCCGCACAATGCCAATCACTATTTACTATAAATATTCTCAGCGCATTTTTGACATGGATATATACAACCTAATCACATTTATTACACAAGTTATTATGGGCTCGTGAATCCCTCTCTTTCTCTTGTTTGTTCTTTTGGTTCTCGCCCCTCCACAACCAGAAGACTCAAGCGAGTTACTCTCAACAACTGTCAGGATTCCTAAATTGGCTCTATATAAGTCAATCTTACACCCTACGGTCAAATCCTACAAACAAAATGGATCTCACATTTTGAAAAAACCAAGTTAAAATGTAACGTAGATGTCTATATATTGTGAGGAATGAGAATTTTGAAGTTGATGATCTTTACACAGTTATTGATAATGTCGATAACCAGTCCATCTTTCCCTCTTCATTTTTCTTCCGTTATTCCCTTTTTTCCCCCTGTTTTAGATACGTCATTTGCTGTCATCTGACTCTTTTTTTGATTGGTTCCTGAGGTGGATTTGTGATCAGAGTAGCTTCTAATACTTACACTGATTTGTTTTTGGAATGAATTTGAATTTTTTTATCTAATGGGAGAAGCATGTGGAAGAGATTGGTTACAAAAATAAAGGAAGAGAGCGAAATGGGAGTTAAAATAATAAAATTTTGTGATCTTTTTGATCAGTCAAAAGTATTTTGAAGGAAAAATGACCGAGAAAAAACCTGTTACAGATTGCAATAATTCATCCCTAGTGGCCATGGTGTTTTTCTTTCTCCATTGCGCGGTTGTCCCTGGCAAATCTTTTTCTTTTTTTTTTCTATATAGATCATTTTCTCCATACTCGAAATGCACTGAATAATTTCTCCATTTTCCATCCAATGTGTTTGGTGGATGAACTAGATTGACACAATATAAAATAAAAAAAAATAAAAAAGTTGAAGTGAGGGATGGAATTAAGAGTGTATCTTGTAATTAATCTTTTTGCATACATAGCTGTCTATATATGTATGTTAAAAAGAGGGGTTTATTTGATGAGGCTCGGTCATGCCTGTTGAGATGAAGCCTCCTATGCTTGCATGGTACAACAAAAATGACCTGAAATGGTTCTTAGACCACACGCAGAATAGGACATGTTTTGGAAAATTCAAAGAAGGGGTTGGTGATATTCGTACTCATTGTCAACAATCAGGTGGTTGAAGGGAAATTCAAGTCAATGTTGTGCTCAATTTAATGCATTCTACGGCTTCCAATGAGGGCCTCAAGATTCCTTTTGGTTTTTTCTTTTCTTTTTGACTCTATATTTGGAAAAGAAAATTGAGTCTTTTTTTAACTATTATTTCTACGTTGTGCCAGTTTTTGACCTGGCTTCCTCGAGTTTGTGTAGTTTATCGTTTATATAAATTATGAAAATTTTATATATTATATAAATAATGTGTGATCATAAAAAAAATTTAAAAAAAAAATTTAAATTTTCATACTTAATATGAGAATTAGCTAACAACTAAACCATTTCTTGTGATTGAAAAAATGAATGGCTTCTCAAGAGAAAACAAAGAATCATAAGATTCAAAATATTAATATCTTGGGTAAATTATATTTTACACTTTTGCACTATACACCAAATCTCACTTTAAAACCTATACTTTTAATTGTAACAATTAAGCCTATATACTTTTAATTTGTAGTAAGGTCACTCTCTATAACCTTTCATCTATGCAATTAACGACTTGACCTTTTTTCAAGGATAAAATATATATTTTTACACTATTTTGGTGTCCAAACACCCTCATCTCTCACCAATCTCTCTCAAAGCCATTAGAAATAAAGTCATTCTGTATATAAAATAAAATTAGGGTTACAAAATACCATCCAATCGTCTTATGTGAGGGAGGACTAAAAGCGTTTGGTAGCCAAAATGGTGGGTAATATATTTTTGCCCCTTGAGAAAGGGTCACATAAGACACATAGGGCTTTTGACAGTCTATTGTATCAATAGAAGCTTACGGGAGGGTGACATTGCAACAAATTAAAAGTACATGAGGGTAACATTGCAACAAATTAAAAGTACATAGACTTAATTATTACAATTGAAAGTACAGGTTTTAAAGTAAAATTTAGTGTAAAGTGCAAGATACAAAGTGTAATTTATCCCAATATCTTTATCAGTTTGTCTAAATGCATAGGTAGTCGAGCAACATTATGCAAATAGACAAATGATACATAATTTGTATATAGAATAATGTGGCTAAATTGTGATTTTATTTTAGAATAAAACACCAATCAAGATGATTTTTCATTTTAAAATTGTCATTTCCACATCTGAAAAACTTTAAATTTCCTTTTTAATTTCTTAAAAATGTATAATTATTACACGTCACAGAAAAGAATAAAGGAAACCAAAGAAGAAAAGAAATTAAGTTTATGCATGGCAAGTGCATATGTCTTATATAGGGATGACAAAATAATTCGACATCTCGGATCATCGCTTTATCATGCCCTACATGTGATGGATATAGGGTGATACTGGGGTCGAGTTTGTAGACCAAATACAATAATTCGCTCCTCCCGAACCTGTCCCGTTTATAGATATATTTATTTATTTATTATATATAAATTTTATACTAAAATATAAATAGTGTGCTTTTTCTTATTTATGTGATTTTGATGTTTGATTTATCCATGATGTGTTTGAAAAAATTACTAACATAAATGAGGTAAGGCGAGAATGGAGGAGGGGATAAGTGGGACGGGTGGGGGCGGGAGGAAGGGTCATCATGGCGGGGGTAGGATGAGATAGAGGTAGTGGTGGATACAGGATTTCGATTGGGGGGTGGGGTGAAGAATTGTTTTTTTTTTTTTTTTTTTTTTTTGAAGGGAGAATTAAGGAAATTTTTTTTCACTTTTGGGAGATCAATGCAGTATATAGTATTCTAAATATTAAAAAATCTACAAGGGTGTGAAAATTTTAAACTTTTGGAGGGGCCAATATACTATATTGTATTCGAAATATTCAAATTTTTATAGGACATATAGGAGATTTTTAAAACTTTGAGGGGTGCCCTCCACCCGCCCTCCTCCATCCACCCCTAGATAGAGGTCCCTCGACCCAAACCCCGCTCGTTGCGATCGTTCACCATGTGCTAGTCAGTCAAATAATGTTAATTGATGAGTGACATAATATGAATGTAGAATATGCATTATTCAAGCTTATACATTATGTTTGTCTAAACATAAATGTTAATGCATGTCTTTCATTGCTTAGGGCCCATTTGATATGCCTTTTCAGCCTAACTTGTTTTATCTTATAAACAAAAAGGTTAATTTTTTTTTTTTACTTTTTAACTTTTTGCTTTTTATTTTTTTACTTATCTTTAACTTATAAAATTAAAAAAGTAAAAATATTTTAAAATTTTTTTATTTGCAAGCAAAAAAAAAAAGTTATTAAAAAAAAATACCAAACAGCCCTTAATATGCTACCAAACCAATGGTTCTCTTGTTAGTTATTACTCTATTAGGGCTTTCCTCTCTTTTTCTTCATTTATTCTAAATCAGTGACTTTGTTGTGTGCAAGAGAGAGATACTGCTAGCTTGATAGCATTTGAAGCTAGCTACTATTTGGTTTTAAGAACACCACATGACAGGTTTTCCATTAATGTCGAAGAAAATTACTACCCTTCTTGCCATTTTGATTTTTGTTCTCGGATTTGGCTCATTTGGTGGGCAGCAGGCACCTTCAATTCACTGAAAGTAAGTGATCAATGTCTTGGAAAGAGTCACATTATCAAATATTTAGACTAAATTTAATGTCGATTTTGATATGTATTAAGGTTTTCAAGCTTAGAATGATGTGACTTATTTATTCTATATATTTTTTTTGTTTCTAACCATCATCTCAAAAGGGATCCAATCAATCGTACGGTCTCTGATTGCATTCTGCCGGGACCTATGAACATCTAATCAATCATTCCGTGCTCAGTTTAAGAGTTACATTTGTCTTTACCTGCATTGAGGCGCATACGTACGTCACTACTGATAAATCGCAAAATCTTGATAACTTCTGCAGAGCCTGCTGAGCACCGGGAATTGGATGTATCCCTGTCTTGAAATTTGACGACTTGAAGAACTCATGAGCACGGACGTCAGCTGCCACAGCAAGAACAGCAAAAGTCTGATTTTATCCACCATATACGACCATGAATGACTGTGGCTGAGATTGCTCTTTTTTTTTTTTTTTTTTAAGTTCATCAGTTCACTGAAATTTATCTTCTAAAAGACTCTTATTTATTTGGAAAGTTCAGACTCTTCTTGAATTGAGATCCTTGATCTCTTCTTTAATTTTGTCCTCATCAAAATTTGATTTTTTGAGGTGGCTATCTAAACAAATAAAATTTTCTCCTGCCACTTTCACAAAGTGTCAACACTCACAAAGAGTGTAGCTAGTGTTTCAACCATTGATCACTCTTTGAAAATCAATTACCTCCTAAAATCTCAAATCTTTGTGTGACTGACTTTATGTGAAAAGATGATAACAAGAGCTCTGTTGATTTTTAGAAAGATCTTGCCCTCAAATCTTGATACATTGTGTCTTTTATAACCTAGCAAAGGAAACCTCAGTTGATATGCTTTTTCATTGTAATATTTCTTGACGTATTTGGATTGTTATTCTGAACTGGTGGAGATCATTTTGGATCTGTCCCACAAATATTCTAATCTTAGTTGATTGGTGGCTAGGCTAGAAAGGTAAGCGTCTTGAGAAGTTAATTTGGGAAGTCCTCCTCTTTGTTGTCTTGTGAAATATTTGGCTGGCTAAAAGTGATTGTACATTTAATGGCAAGAGTTTTGTTTGGGAGAATATAGTGAAGAAGATTAAATTTCAAGTGATCTTTTGGCTAAAAGCTTCAATTAGGGGCTTTTCTTTCTCCTCTAATGATTTCATCTCCAATATTGGAGCAGTTAGGTGTTTATCATATTCTCCCTGAAGTCTCATTTAATTCCTTTATTCTAATTTCTATTGGCTTCTTGCCAATATTTTTTTACTTCTCCTTTTTATTGTTGGTGAGTTGCTGGTGCCTTTCTCTTCCCTGTTATGACTTGTCATGGCATGAGAGGTTTAAGCCCTTACTTTCCTGTTTTATTCCTATATATATATATATATATATTATTTTGCTTATAAGAAAAATCATCTCAAAAGGGATTAACATGAGTTCAAATATTAATAATATTTTGTAATTTTCTTTTTTCTTCTTTTTGAGAGAGACATACTATTAGCACTAACTGCACGTCCATTGCAAACAACTTGTAAAAGTCTTTTTATTACTTGATTATAGAAGAGAAGGGTCTATTATCAAATTCACTGTGTTTACTACCAATCCTTGGAACAAATTCACGTGTGTTGGAGAGCCATAAAACTACTCTTCTTTCATCTATATATCCACGAACTTAGTTTAACAGAACATGGTATTGCTCCTAAACCCATGAGAACCCTTATGTATGGAACTTCATTATGATAGCATGTCCTACAAAACTTACCATTAAAATTTGATTACCATCGGTTCATCAAACTTAATAATAACTTGGACCGAAATTTGGATATATATCATTTTCAGTTGCATTGCCCTCAAATGTGGGATTGTGCATGCAGTAATGACGCTTCACAGAAATCATAACCTACATCAGTGGGAAAATGGGATATTGCCTTTAGTTGTAAACTGTGAAGGATTTTGGGTATTAAGGTGTAGATGGGAGCCAAGCCCGTTTAGAAGTAAGAAGAATTTTCTATTTCAGATGCCCTATTTTCTAGAAAAATGTACATAAGTCACAGATTTGGAAAATGGAATGGGAAAATGACAACTTACAAAAAATACGTTATTACTTCATTATCAAATATGTGTTCCAAACAAATCGTGCATTCTAGTGTGATTTCTTTGAATTTCTATATATAACTTTTCTTTGAAAATACATTATTTGGAAAAAAATTTATGAGAAGATTATTACTCAAAACATGTCCATTATATCATATTTCTATTACTTCAACAACAATTGGTCCATGTCTGTACTAAGCAGCAAATCTTGAATAATGCTAAAAATTACCAAAACCAAATTCCTCTCTATCTCTCTCTCTCTAGAAACTGAAATCATGAGCTCACAACAACACAAGTTTATTCAAGCTAAACACACCTAAAAGCTTGAGGATATAAAGACTACATGCCAAAGCTACTCTCTCTTTAAGTCTTAAATGTAAGGGTAAGGATCTTTACTTTGAAGAAGCTCTTCTATCATTTGAAGTGCAATTCTCTCCTCTTCATCCATGTCAACTCTCATTTTTGGCCCTGCCAATGCTGGGGAGTTGGTTGAAGGCAATGCTCCTGCCACGGCGTTGGCTGCCTTCTTCTTCTCGAGCTCAACGGTCATAACCCAATTCGAATCTGAGCATTCCCCGGCACGCTTCTGCCACACTCCTATGTGGGAACTCTCAGTGTCAAGCCTCAAACAGGTGAGAGATGGGGATGGTGCCTTGCTACATTTTCGCAGTTTGGCTCGTAGGATTTCCGATAAGGCTGCCGATGATAAAGACGATTCCTCACTAGTCTCTGGATCTCCTTCTGAATTTTGGGTTACAGGAAAATTAGTCTTTGCATTTCGGCCGTTCATTAAAATGGCAGCTTGATCATAGGCTCTAGCTGCCTCTTCTGCAGTATCAAATGTACCTAACCATACCCTTCTCTTCCTGCGCCACATCAAATAAGATAAACATAAATCGAATCTATACAGAAGCTTTCCTTGTATGACCTATGAAAAATGTTATATATATATATATATATATTGATGTATGTATATTTGGTGAACTTACAGTAAAGGGTGGCGAATTTCAGATACCCAAGAACCCCAATGGCGCTGCCTGACACCTCTGAACTTCTTTGACTGTACCATGTTTCAGACGGACAAACAGAAAGAGAGAATTATCATGAAGAACAGGTACATACTCAGAGAAGAAAATATATAAGTGAGCCGACGAAGAGGCGAAAGCAGAGCTCCATAATTGACTGGCTTTAAAGACGATCTTATTTCTCAACCCTTTATAGATATATAAACTTGTTTCTATCACCCCTTTTCTAACTATCAAATACAAATGAGCAGAACCGACATCAATAAATACATATAGAACCTGTTTACTTGTGTCTAAGGAGGAGAAATAAGATTTTTCTGTAGATTTTCCTAAACATCGTCGGCGAACTAAAGTATGTACAACATAGTATTCAACAACTTCACCTAAAACTCTCTTGTAATAACTTCCTCAATAAATCCCCACAGTAGACCTTTTATCATACCATGTTGCTGAAAGAGAAATGACATGAAAAAATATCCCAAATATACGAGGTTGCTTGCTCTCAGTCTCAGCTCCCATCAGAACAGGAAACTTTGTTTGTCCTTCTAGTTTCAGTTGAACTTTATTACTGCAACGAATTTTACCAAAATATATGTTTTAAAGAGAATACTAAGAATGGTAAGACTTATCCATTGGGTCCTAAGTAGTATGTCTACATGGAAGAACTACCGTTAATGATTGGCGAGTTTGGAGTTTCGACATCCCTACTTGGAGGTAGACTATAGATAGATTCTCTCCTTTACCTAGTAAAATTTCCGTAAAAGATGAGGCTCTCAATATATATAAAACAAAATTCAATATATGGTATGTTTAATAATGTATTAGAAGCATGTGGGTCATAATAACCTGAAACTAACATTTGATGATAGTTCTTCGGATTAGAAGAGGTTCGCAAGCCTAAGGTAAGTCAAGTTTTTGAATCTATCAAACGGTCTGAACATATTTAAGCTGGAGAAACATGCGAGGATGTTAACTAATAGGAATTAAATTGTCGTTAATGTGTGCTATTTGGTTTTAAAGTGAACAATATTATTACCAACAAAAGGAACAAATTTAAGGGGTTTAGAACCATTTGTTTGATGGTCCAAAAGATCGAGTTTCAATTACTAGATTTTTAAAGGTAACTTTTAAAAAGTAACTGCTAATTTATAACTTATGACTTATAAGTTAGTGAACCAAACACTCTATATATGTGATGCTTTTAGTAAATGGCTTAGCTAAAGCTAAACCTCAGAATAAAGAGAGAAGCTTTTAGTTTTATAATCATGATTAAGCACAGGAAACAAGCTTCATCGTTTACAAAACAAAACACAAATATGTAACTAACTAAGATGACTACTGTAATCGGGATAGGCTCTTAACATACTCTTATTTAGACTATCACATAACCCTCTTTCACCTTATATAAGACAATTATTGCAGACCAAAAATTAATGCATTTTCCTAAAAGGTTTAGGTAGAAATGAGTTTGTCTAATGGCACAGAAAAGGTTCTTAAATGTTTGCAACTGTTCACCAAACTATGCTTCTTGTAGCATTCTCTAAAGCCTTGTCTACCTTTCTTGTAAAGTAATGTGCTATGAGAAATATAAACATAAATACTCTTTGGGTTAAAATATTGCAACTTCTTAGAAATATGCAGAAAGTTTTCTCCCTGAATTCTGGTTATATACAAGTCCAAATCAAGGTGATTTTCAGAATATTTGATCTCAAAACAAGCGTATAGCTAGAGAAATTGTCTAAATTTCAGTCCTCAGTTTGATAAACACCTTTTTACCTCTACACTAACACAAATCACTATATTAACATATCAAAGAAAAAAAAAATAGACACTCGAGTTGATTTGTTGTTGATACTTCACTTTCAGTTCAAATAAAGGTGTTAATGCAAATCTTTGATTAGGTTCAACCAAAAGAGTCGTTTGTTCACTAGTTTATGTACAGTGATGACCATAAAACCTTTGTACCATACAGATAATGAAGTTGAAGGACAGCCAAAAACGTTGAAACTCATATTAAGAAAAGAAAGGGACAAGCACATGGTTTCTTGGAAAATCAACAGTAGGTATGTGAAGGTGAAGGCTCTTAATGAGGATGAAAAGTAAGGGTGTGGACAACAAAACCTGATACACACATACAGATATTTATGTATATATATATATCGTGTTATATCTTAATGCCAACAGCTTCCAAAGGACTGGGGTCTGAAAAATGATCCCATTTCAAGTGAACCACATCCCATGTGGGCATTAACTAAATCCAATCCATGCATCTGTTTGCATTGAACTTCTGCTTTCATCAAGACAATGACATGAAAAAGATCCTGATAAGGTGTTTTGAAGGTGCATGGTGTGCTATGAAAAATCATTCAATTTGCGTATTTTGTTATTTACTTATTTATTTCCCCTTTTGTAATATATGGGTTTCTCGAATTTTCTTTTATTTAGTTTGAAAGAAACAAAAGCTTGTTCTATCAAATGTATGGTTCCATCAAAGAGGACACGGAGAGTGAACCTCCTTAAATATTATGCCTGATTTGTTCATGGAGTTTGGTGACACTTCTTTAGAATTATTTCGAATTGTCTCTCTCAATATGGTTTGGAAAATGATATTTTTACAAAACGTTCATACAAAAATTGTATATAAAATGATGTGGCAATGATTGTTTTGTAATTAAAAGCTATTATGATGGGTATTTGTTTTGAAGTGAAAGATTGTCATTAAGACACATCATTTTATAAAGAAATTTTGTATGATTTTTTTGTTTTATTGCATTACGCATGTGGTTTTCATGAAGGACCAAAAATATGACTGTTATTTTCTTTATGAAGAGGCAAGTAATCGACCATTCACTTTTGCTTCCCAATACAGTTCTTACTTTATGTAATCAAAAGTGACCAATATTTGGACCACTTTTAATTAATGAATCTTCTACCGTTTCCATTGTTCTTCGTTTTTATTTTTGTTTTCGAGTTTCATTTTATAAAAAATAGAAGTAACGGAAAGTTTTAAAACACATTAGTTATCCTGTTGTTTCTTTTTTTTCTCATCAATTTGGCATTTTTGAGAACAATTTCCAAAAATTTGATTATTTTCAAGAAACTTTCTCAAAATCAATGTTTGCAAACAGTTCTGACAAACACATTGTCAGTGAAGGCATCATTTTTTCAAAAAAAAAAAAATGAAAAAGAATGTTTAGAAACAGTGTTGAACGGGCTGGCTTTCTTCATCTATTGATGAGATGGTTCATCTTATCCTCCGTTTAATTGTTCAAAAAGTTCACTTATTTTCCTTAGTCTTCTTAACATTAATTAATTGGAAAATAGAGTAGCTGCATTAAAATTGCTAATTATAACCGACACTTGTCAATTACAGGTTAATGATTTTTAATCTATCTAATAAAACATAACATTTTTTGAATATTGATGAGACGTTTGTCCTACGTGGCATATACAATTCGATCTGAGGGTTGAGATTCATTTTGAGTAAAAATTTACGGCTCAGATCATTTTTTCACCTCACATGACTTTTAAAATCCCGCCCAAAACAATCAACGGTCAATTGGTATTTCAGATCTATCTTTCAACCGTTAGATCAAAAGCTTCCACAATCTCAGCCATTAATTCAAATTCTGTGTGTGTAGAGATGTGGTGTGTAAGAGTACAGGGACATTAAACCCTCCTCTTTATCTTTTCCCATGGGTGCCCACCATTGCTGAAGAACACAACCAATGCACCATTGGCCATCACCAGAGTACCACTGTGAGTCACCTTGCTGCCATCTCCATCACCGAACCAACCCGTTTCAGCCACCATGGCCAAAACCTTGCTACCATCTTCTTCCTCACCCTGTCTCTCTCTCTCATCCACAGCCATGGCGAAGACCCACCGACCGGATCACCACCTCCATCAACATCCCCAGTGGTGGAAACACCCATAGCCGAGTGACCTACCGACGGCCGAGTAACCCACCAACATCTCCGTGTGTTTGGTTTAAGTAATTGAAGGTTGTGGCTCACCTGTCCATGATCCTAGAACTGGTAAGGTTGGTAACCCTAAATTTTGATTATTCTATCCCTAATCTTAGAACTAGAGTGTAAAAAATTAGGGCCTTGAATAGTGCTCACCTATCCCTTTATTAGTGCTTTTCTTAGTGTAATTTTGCAATCAACAACAGTCATTGATGAAAAAGGAAATTGAGGCTTTCAGGAGATTGAAAAGAAAGCTGAAATTTCTACAATAAATCAACCACTTCGAAGTTCCTTTTTCTTTGTTTCCCCATTTTGAGCTTGCTTTCTCAAAGGAGCCTCTGATGTTATCTTTATACTTGATTTTACCTTTTTGATTTCATGTTTTTTCCTCCATGGTCTATGGTTGCAGGTAGACTAGAAGCAACTCTTCCTCCAGTAATTATCTTTTCAATGCAGTGGTGTTATGTATGGAGCTTATGGAGAATGGTAATATTGTGTATATATTATGGAGAATGGTTCAAAATGTTGGATGGTTTCTATATCTTTTTCAGATATCTTACGGGAACAGAGAAATTTGGTTGATTTGTTAGTGGCGTTACTTGGGTTTTGTGATCAAGGTTAAGGGCTGGTAGAATGAAGTGTGTTCATCTATGGCTATGAATTTGCCTGATTATGTTACTTTGCTAATTTAACATTGCCTTTGCTTGGTCACTTATTTACTATTTTTATTTTGGATCAAATTTGATAATGGAGTTAGTTATATTTCTTATTCTTTTTCTTTTTATTAAAAGTTTCTTTTCAGAATATGTGGAATGATATATTGCTTTGTGAAAGGGGAAAAGAACATTTTTTAAAAATTTTTTTATATAAGTTAAACATGCACTTCTAAATTTTTTTTTGATAATGGCATTTTCCAATTTGGTAATAATCCTTTTGTTGTGTCCTAAGAGAAGAAAATGTTTTCATGGCATATCCTTTTTTAATGATAAGGTGATCATTTTCTCTAACGGGCATATACATTTCATGGCAGGGGCATTAGGGTTGCTGCAGCCAACCCACCCCTTTGTTGTTCTCTCTCTTATATACAAATGGGTTATAATGTGTTGAGTTCTCTTTGTCTTTTGTGGGGGTTTATGTTGTGTTATAAAGTTGTGTGGCTTCAGTTAAATGCTTTTTTCTTTTGTTTTATTATTTAATTTCATT
The DNA here is from genome assembly GCA_033060915.1 of Euryodendron excelsum. Classification (NCBI taxonomy): domain Eukaryota; kingdom Viridiplantae; phylum Streptophyta; class Magnoliopsida; order Ericales; family Pentaphylacaceae; genus Euryodendron; species Euryodendron excelsum. The sequence continues at coordinate 30,962,774 of CM065393.1, read as the reverse complement.
TTTTGGATTCAATTTTTGGTTTGGTTTTTTGAGTTTGTGGGTTGAATCCAACAGAGAAAGAAGAAAATAGTGGTGAAAGTTGTTAGCTTTGCATTAAAACTGGAGTGGAAATTGAAGATGACACTGGAAAAAAAAGTGCCCTCTCTCCCCTGTTTAATTAACTTTTCTCTTTCTTTTTGTTTCAATAGATTTCGTTTAAAGTAGCTGGTAAATTGATTTAAAGTGTAATTTTTTTTATATCTAACTTCAATTTCTTAATTGAGAAGACCTTGATTGCTTCTACTATGTTTGAACCATTGGTTTGGTTGTTTAGATAAGTGCATTAACTTTTCTCTTTCTTTTTGTTTCAATAGATTTCGTTTCAAGTAGCTGGCAAATTGATTTAAAATGTAACATTTTTTTATATCCAGCGTCAATTTCTTAATTGAGAAGACCTTGATTGCTTCTACTATATTTGAACCATTGGTTTGGTTGTTTAGATAAGTGCATTAATGTTGATTTGTATTGCATCACTGATGATTTAAAGGAGGATTTGTGTTCTATAGAAGTGATTGCACGACATGGAATCTTGCTGTACCTTTTTTTTTGGTTCATAAGAAATTCTTTTGTTATTATTCTTATTTGCAAATGAAATTTACGTTCTCTATTACTTTATTAATGTTGTTGCTTTATCCCTCGGTCCCTCTTAAGGGTTTAAGTTCGTACATTGGTTGAGGGAGCAGAGTAGAGCCCTGCTGAACTACAATATGGGTAATTGCCACCATCTATTTTATGGTTAATAATGAGTTGGGTCTTGGTGTGCCCGCTGCCAGTTTCAGATTTTTTCATTATTTGTGGTTGAAAATTCACACTTTTTTGGCACACCCGTTCTTTAATTACAATCCTCTGTTTTACTTATAAAAAACAGTAGAGTAGCCTCTATTTGAAATTTCTACTCTTCTCATATTTATTATAAATAAAGGCAAATTTGCAGTTAATCATTTTTTCTTCTTCTTATTTTCTAAAATTTACAGGTGGATGAAAATTTAAACCAAATTATAAGGTGATCTCTCTGTGCTCCTTTTTTTACATCCAATGTACATTTGTCTTAATATTAAGTTTTTGTCCTCTCAAATGCCTTTGTATATGCAGGTTCAATTAATTTGGAGAAAAAACATAGGCGTTGTTATCAGTTTTGAGCAAGACATTAATATGGTTATCATTTTTTTTTTTGGTACCATAGTTTACTATTTTTTCTAAGGGAAAAGAAAATAGAAAATGTGAAGGCAATGTCTAAAAGAGAAGAAAAATCAATTCTTTTTTTTTTTTTTTGAAGCAGACAATAGACTTGCTTTTGGTAAAGCTTGCTATCAATGTTCATATGGAGTTTGTTTTGTTGTTAAATATGTATGTTCGTCTTTATTAAGTCTTGAAAGTGTAATATATGCACTTTTAACCCTTTTGTATTAATGCAAGAGGATACTTTTGTTTTCATCATCTGTAAACAAATGAAATCTACTATCAAATGTTATGAAAATCATATTAGATCTTGAGAGAATTCTTGATTATTCAAAATTTTCACTATAGTTTGAGAATTGTTTTAATTTTTACATATGCTCTGTTTGTGTAACCAATTTTGTATAATAAATTTTTTCTTACAATGATAAAAAAGGTAGCCATTTTTTTACCATTATGTCTGGATATATATATTTTTTAATTTATCAAAGAGTGCCGTAGGCACGGGTTATTCCTAGTTCATGTATATGACACAGATGCCATCAAACCCAGACAAAAGGCGTGATACTACATGAGTCCCCTGACATATAATTGTCCTTGCACTTTATAAATAACTACAAAAATTATTGTTGTTTGCAGATGGACAAAGCGTAGGGTTTAGCAGAAGCCAGCCTGCTGCAATTTAAGAAAGACAGGCACCTCTCATTTTAAGGGCATGTTCCCTCCCCCATTTTTAGTGATTAGAGACAACTTTTTTTCTTCAAGCATGCATGGGTGCCAACTTTCTTCTTTTGATTTCACTATCTTGAATAATGGCACTCCTTCCCACTCTTGAATTGAACAATTATGCTGTACTGTTTGGATTCCTAAATTTGTTGAGGGAAAAAGGAAAAAAAATGATATGAAATTATATTTTATATTTGGTTGTAAAAGAAAATGGTAGATAAAAGAACATAAAAAGGATATGTAAGAATTTAAAATCCATTATTTTCTTTTCTTTTCTCTCTCCTTTCCTTTATCTTTTTCTTTTCTCATGATAAACGGGATCCAAACATAACATTAGTGTTACTTTTAATCTAGGGATTTTTGTAACTCCAACAGTTATCATAAGGTCAATGGGAATTGGTCACTCATTATTTTTCCCTTCTCTTGCAATAGAACCAACAAATTAATTGGTCTTCTAGTTGAAAGTCGAACTCTTTCGACAAAATAAGACGAAGAACAAGTTGTATAGATTATGTTTTTAGGGCAAACTGAATGGGAAGCAGCCGCAGATATCCATGTGATCCAGTGATATCTGGTTTACAATTTCGACACCTTGGTTGTTGAGATCTTGGAGTTCAAGTCTCTAGTAGGCTTAGAAAAGTACACTCGCACAAAATAAACTGAAACTGGAGTAAATTTTATGTAACCAGTGCATACAAAACTGGGTTTTCTTTTGTTTTGTTGATTACAGGATTAAAGATGCATTCAGGCTTGAGGGTCTCTGAAATGTCTTGTCCAACATTCAATCAATTTCACCATTTTTACATGAGTGAACAACCATAATAATACAGCAAGAACCCACCAATAGAAAAGGGAAACATTTTCCTAGTCGCTGGTTCAATTAAGGGACAATAATAGACTGGGCATCACCCTTCAACTGGTCCATTGCAACTTTAAGATCATGCAGAGGAACCTGGTTGTTTTGCTTCTTAATGTGCGTAACTAACTATAAGTAGAATGGTCAATATACCTACCCCACAAAGGTGCCTTTCCATCAACCATGGAACAAATTTAAGTGATACAGCAGCACAATTACTGTTATTCAAATTTAAATTTTACATTGTAGAACCATTCAAATACATAAAAGAAAATATCATAACGAAAGTAGTGTCTAAAATTAAAAGTACCACCCTCTTATGTGATTGAGAAAAAAAAAAAAAGAAAAAAATAATGAGGAAAAGAAGAAAGAAAGCAATCAAGGGTACACACCATTTTAGCGGCGAATTTGTTCCATCAAGTGTGGTTTAAAAGTCTCAATTACTCTTTCAAAAGTTACGCGGTTTAGTGTGTGGTGTCACATGTGCATCTTTGGAGTTCTTTAATCCTTGATGGGGATATGTGTCTCAGTGTTATTTCCCGATGTTCAAATGCTTACACATCAAGGAACCCAAATGATACTAGGAGGCATAGAATGAGGGTAAACATGCAATGCTCTTGCCAGTCCATAATACAAAAGAGACTCTACACTGCCTATTTAGGTCAAGTAATTATTTGATCACGGCCATGTGGTGCTTTAAAGATACTTAATAAGAGAAACACTAACAGCAATCGCAGTTGCCCATTGGATGTGTTGGGCAGCTGCGGTTATTGTTAGCACTGCTTACTTAATAATTTCTCATTTGGTTTATGGCTTCCTTATTGTTATTAATTAGGAGTAATTACACTTTACTCCCATATGATTTGAATTAAAATTAAATGATCTCCATGAACTTTAAAAGTAAACAGATGGCTTCCCTGTAGTTTTGGACTAAAGTGCAAATGGATGGAAACCGTTAAATTTAACGAAAATTCTATTACAGGAGTATTTTTGTCATTTTATCTCTAATTTCAAACATTAAAAAGATAATTTGGCCATTTTATGCCAAAATAAAGTGTTGTCTATTGAGATTTTTTTTTTTGTGTTATTTTACCAAGTCGTTTTTTGGATGTTTATAGAGTTTTTTTTTTTGTTTCACCGAGTCGTCTTTGAATGTAATTTGAAGATATAAAATGACCTAAATATTCCTATGATAAAATTTTGATTAAATCTAATGGTTTTCATTATCTTTTTGACATAAAAGGAGGTCAAATCATTTTTTTAATGTTCTAAAACTTCAGGAGGTCATATATTCACTTTTAAATCATAGGGGGTTCATCTGATTTTAACTCAAATTGCAGGGAGATAAAGTGTAATTATCCATAATAATTTCTGTTAATCTAACAGTTTCCATCCATTTGCACTTTAATCCAAAATTATAAGGAGTCATCCGTACACTTTTAAAGTTCAAGGGGGTCATCTGATTTTAGGTCAAACCATAGGAGGTAAAATATAATTACCCCTCATTAATTAATTGGGCCCTTAAGTTTTAAAGTTTCATAAATTATCAAAACTGCTGGCAGTGTTTGTGACCACCGAGGAGGAGGATATTTGGAGGACTTAAATGGCTAAGAGAAACTGGCAATTGACCCATCAACTAGTGATTAAATAACATGGTCCAGGGGCAGAGGAATTTAATTACAGGTATATATTGACTTTTCCTCTCTTTTTTTTTTCTTTCTTTTTCCCTTTTTCATAGTATATAGGGATAAAAAAAATATAAAAAAAAAAGAAGCAAGAAAACATAAAAACCAGAAACATGATCACAAAACGAGTTATCTGAAAGAAAAAAAAAAAAAAATTAAGGCACAAAAGTAGACTACTAAAGCCAGACCTCACATTAGGAAAAAAAAAGAAGTAGAATATAGGGCAAACTAACAACAGGTCCTTTCACTTCTGTAACATAGCCTGAAGGAGAATTCTATTAGTACATAATTTTTGTGTAGGAAACTCTACCACGATGACGGAATAGTAGCATTTTTTATATTATGAGTTAAAATAATGGGTATTTTAGATAGAAATTAAAGGTAACCAATAGTCACATCATTCTATATAAAATTATGTTGTATAACATTACTCTCGGGAAAATAATTATGTATTCATGTGAATATGCATTTTCATTTTATGGAAATTCTCCATAATGGGAGTCCACAACTAGTATAATGTAGATGCCCAAGTTTGACCTGCAAACTTAGAAGTCTGTTGATCAACTTTATTGGATTCTCTCTTTTCCCTTGTACTCATGTTTTGTAAACATGTTGGCACATTAATTTTCCATGAAGGTTGTAACCCAGCTTTGCATTTCTCCAAAGTCTGCCATTTTATGCTTTTGTAGTTGCATCAGGAAAGTGATGGAGAAGAGTGACTTGTTGCTTGGGCCACTTTTAGGCCGACTCTAAGGAATCCAGCAGGAAGTATTGGTGCCACAAAAAAAACGAATAACTCGCAAGCGAACTAACCCCCTCTTCGGAGGTTGGTTTAGTTCGATTCTAGTAAAAGTCCAGTTCTAAATATCGCAGAACCTAACAAATAAGTTGATTTTTAGGTAGTCCGAGCAACTTAAGAACCAACTCTTTTTATTTTTCCAAAATTTTATGAATTATGTAATTGATTAACATATCTCAATGTTATTGGTTATGAATATGTATTATGTAGACATGCACTGTTACAAATAATCATTGTATACTAAGCCATTGTCATTTTTGCATTATAATAATTGCAAGAAAAATGTAATCAAGAAGCCAAGTTAAAGACCCGCGGCTCGAAGCTGAACTTACTCAAATTGTTTCGGGTTGGATTGGTCCAATTTTACCCTGAGTAGGTTTAGTTTTGGATTTAAAATTGTGAACTGCCCAAGATTAACCATGTTCTAGGTTTTGTCTCTAACAGGTACCAAGCCAACCTATGCACGATCCTAATAGCAAGGTGATATCTGTAATTTTAAGTCCTATTTTCATTATGATTTATGTCTTTGGTATATTTGATGGGACTTTTACTGTAAAATTTTAAGCTCTCTCTCTCTTCCTGAGTCTGCCGGCTCAGCTAATTAGTTTTAACAAGAAAATTTTCCGATCAGTCCAGTTTTTTTAATGAATCAGTTAAGATATAGTCAGCCAATTGGACCAGTTAATGTGATACTGATACGTTTGGAGCTGGGTTTGCTGGACGTTTTCTGGTCGCTCTTAGCTGATATATACTAGCATTTCCATTGCAAGAAATTTGAAATCTTGATATAGATGATATATGGCCTTCAGATTCCTAGACTCTAGGTTTCTGCCTGTTAGCAAGCATACCTCCAAAACCAAACATCGTTCTTCTTATTTATGCATACAACAGACAACTTTAAAAAATCCATGGCAGCTAAAAGTGAAGACAATAATCCTAAATACAGTTTAAATGTCTCTCACAATTTGCTAATGACCATATTAACCTGACAAGTATTTAATGATAGTTGAAATCAGGATATTTGAGAGGACCCTCTCTCCACCCATGTGTAGAGAAAGATAGACTAAATTTGAGAAAATTACACTAGGGAGCATCCGATCCCTATTTGAGGTTATCCTAGTGGTCAAAGGCACCCCTACCCACACTCAACTTAGGCATCCGTGCCCATAGGTCAGGTCATGTATTCAACTGGCCTCCCCTCCCACCCCAAAAATGGCGTGATGCCCTTCCTCTTTACCTCCTAGCTGTATAAAAAACTAATTGAAAATTGTTATTAATGTACTTATCTTCTTTTCCTTTGGGGAGTGGGGCTTTGGCTTTTTATTTTTTTGTGCTTGGGGGGTGGGTGGGTGGTGGTGGTGGTGTTAATTAGAGGCATTTGTGAAAGGTAGTATGAACTCACGATAAGATGGGTTGTCTTAGGATTATTTGGTTGGCTATAATAAACACTAATGCATGCTTTAATGGTGAATCATTTGATGCAAGAAGGAAACTCAATGACCCACTTATACGGACTGGAAAATGGAGAACAGATTCATATTAATATAAGTGATGCTCAAATGGAGGATAAAATGCTAGGGCAGATTCAGATTTTTGTTCAGTGAGAGAAAATTTACATAAAATCATACACGATTTTTTTTTAATTGACAATATATTTTTCTTATTAAATAAAGAGATAAATTATATTAAAGAAGCCAAAAAAGGGGCACCGCCTGTGTATAAAAGTTGTGCACAAAAACCTTATCAAAAAGTTTAATCTAGATTTCATTAGTTAAGATTCAAAATTTTGAGAAGAAATTTTAGGATTTTAGATAGCCAAGATTGTAAGGATAAATATAATGAAATGTTAATTAGAATTGTGTTGTTTATTTAGTCAAATAATAAAGAATTAATAAGATACGTATATTTTCTGCTACAGTGTAATTCAGTGAGGATAAATATAAATATTACTAAATTTAGAGGGAGGCAAATATAATTTTTTGTAAATTTGCTAAGAGCAAAACATATATTTACAACTTAGCATTAAATAAAGAAAATTAAATAGTCAATCCAGTAGGGCTTTCACTGGACCCTACTTGGGTCTGCCCTTGTTAAGATGAGTTGTCTAGGATTATTGGATTACATACAATGAACAGTGAACACTAATGGTTCAATGCATTTGGCTCAAAACTTTGGAGGTGTTTGGTCGAGCTGTTTATAAGTCATAAGTTATAAGTTATAAATTATTTTTAAAAAGTTATCTTTAAAAATACATTTTTTTTAAAAATGTGATTAGACATAAACTGTTTTTTTAAGCCACTCATCCAAATATATTTTAAAAAAAACCATAAGCATAAGCCATAAGCTATTAAATAAATTACGTCCAAACACCCCTTAAATAAATTGATTTTAAATTAATTTTGTGCTTGGTAGAAAAATAGTACCTCATTTTTTTCAATGAATTGATTTTATGTATCAATTATTACCGACATAATTAAAATTTGATATAAACATAAAGTATTAGAAGAAACATTGGTGAAGTGACAAATCAAGGTCTTAAAAATATGAAAATATCAGCAACCATATCTTAGATTTTATGAATATTTTATCAAATGGATGCAACCCAACTCAGGAGTCAAAACCAAGTTATTTGAGAGCTAAGCTCAGGTTTTTTTTTTTTTTTTTGCAAGATGGGATAAGAAATATAGGATAGTTAATCCTGCGATATTCTAGGTTGGTCTCCAATTCCAAATCCCCATATTGTTTATCCCCAGTTAAGACTATAGTTAATCTCTTCTATATATGATAAATTGTTATCTTCATACTGCTTATTCTAATCTCTTTTATGCAACCAAACAAGAGTTAAAGCAAGACACATAATTAGCAGTCTAATCCTATAATCTTATCTAGTGAAACAAACGTAAAATCTTACTGGATCATTGGTAATAATTAAGAATTTAAAGTCCAAAGGCTATCACATCCCTTTGAATACCTCTACCCACCCTCCCAGAAAAAACAGGGACCCTTGGGGTTGGGGACCTCTCTAGGTCTTACATGGAAACGTGAAACTAGGCAACCATGTGAAGCACGAACAGTAATATATATATATATATATATATGTGTGTGTGTGTGTATATGTATCATGTATGTATACATGCTCATTACAATTCAATTGGGTCAAGCTTCAAATTCGAAAATCTCATTGGTCCAAAGTCCTTTTCCCATCTTCAACCAACATCTCACCATCATAAACCTTAAGCCCAGCTAAGTCTGAGCATGCACTGACATTTGGTATGGCGATGTCATTGCTGAGACAAAATCCTTATATTCAAACGATTTAAACTATGATAATTGATCCCAATATTCTGTGTACACGCTCCTTGCGCGAGTATGAACCACTCTCCCTACTTGGTAAACATCATTGTAATTGTGCTCTTCCTTAGTATCACACCTAAATTGGGAGATTGCTATATCATACAACTATATGCCGATATTTGTGTGGTTTAGCTGGTTGACAGAACTAATATCCTCCTTGTTGAGCTCTTAAGTTTAAGAAATTATTCAATATTCTTAGAATATAGACTCGTCAAGCGGAGAGAACTAATTGTATTTGTAAGAGATGAAATAAAAATTAAGTAATGCTCCAAGAATACTGAATAAGTTTTTCTTGAAGTTCTCTCTTTAACTTTATGGGCCTGCCACTCGTGAGAGAGGAAAGGCTACAGATACTGCTACTAAGGCTATAAATTTGGCTTCGTTAAAGGAAAAAAGACAACTATAGATTTAGCTCTTTTACATAATTTTAAACTACTACTATCTAATTATTACATTAGAAAAGTTTAGCACTAAGTGTAGAAAATTTTAGTTGAATCTAGGAAGTTTGAGTCATTTCATAATTACATTGTTGCCAATTATGATTTTAACAAAAATAGATAAACTTATAAAGATCATGTACCTAGTTGCGCATATGAGTGGGAAATTAGCCATAGCATGCTTAAGTCTTAAAGTATAAAGCTTTTCTTGAAGAGGATAACATTATTCCTTGTCCTGTCTGCCCTAACATTTTGGAGTAAGGGAAGCCTCATGAAAGTATAAATTGGATCTTTTATTTTTTTTTATTTATTAGGAATAGATATGTAGATAGGCTACTCCACACATCTTTTAAAGAGTATTGCTCTTTAATACAATAGTTATTTGCGAGAAATCATATACACCTACGTTGGGGCCAAAATTTAGGACCTACAATATACTTTAGACTCTTAAAAATAAGTTTGAGCCTCACCAGGTGATTATAAAGACTTGAACACTTAATGGAATTGTAGGCCATTTATCTACATCTTGCTTTCGATTGATGGAATTGTGAAATGAACTAGTAATTGCTTTGTTGCCCCAACTCAAAAGTGACGCATTTGGTAACTAGTACTTAGCATTGTATCAAAGGAGGAAACGTGCATTAATCACAAACCACTTCCAGGGCAATTAGATTATATATACTACTCTTTAATTTGTTTTTTTAATCTTAAATGTCTCATTAGTTCAATGTACAATACTTCAACCAAATAAAGCAATTATTGCAAGTATTGGATGAATTCAATGCCACCTCATGAAACCCTTCAATTTGTGGACTGTAATGCCTATAATACCAAAGAAAAATAATATTACTTGTGGGCATCACAGCAAATGCATATACACCTCTTGTGAGCTACACATAGGATGCATTAAAGGACTTATTGGTGCCGTTTTTTATAGGAGTAATTACAATAATACTCCTTGAATTATGATTCAGTATCACTAGACTCTCTTAAACTCTAAAACATAAAACATTGACACCTTGACTTATAAATTTATATCAATCAACACCCTATTGGCAATATATTACACAATTTGTTAGAAAAGTAGATTAAAAATTGTTATGTAACTTCCATATGATTAACCGTCTCTTTCTATAATAATTATCTAATACGTAAAATGCTCCTTAAATTGATTCTATATTTACACACTATTTCAAATAGCATTTCAGTCATTAGATAATTATTATAATAAGAGAAGATCAATTGAGGTACAAAACTATAATTTTTTGAACATGTGCAAATCAAATAATAATTTTGTATTCATTTTTCTAATGAATTGCTAATAGAAGTTATCAATTTTTACAAATTGATAATTTCAAAGGTCAATATATCCCGCTTTAGAGGTTAAGAGAATTTAATGATACTGAATCATAATTTAGAAAAGTATTGTTATAATTAACCATTTTTAATATGCAGATGGTGCAAGTATTATCACAATTTACAATTCAAATCAATATTTGTGGACGCAATGGTACAACCTATACATTGGCAGATCCACGGGCCGGCGGGGACCATGGCATTGCTAAAACTTTTAAAATTTGTTGTATCTTTTATAAATTTTTGAATAGTTACAGTCAAGTATGGTGAATTGGCCCTCAAAATTTAAAATTTTTTACATTAGTCCTCATAATATTTAAAATTTTAATTTTGTCCCCTCAACGCAATTATGGGTCTGCTAGATGCGCATATGACCAAATGATGACATGCCATAATTGCTCGTTTTCTTACCCGCATGTAATTTTTTAGAAAAATACTATTCTTCTGAAAAAATATGTATATAAATTCAATCAGAATGATATAACAATAGTATTATAGTAATTAAGAGTCATCATGATGAGAATTTTATTTTAAAGTGAATAACTATTATTCAATCATATAATTTTGATGATAAATTCTATAGAAATTTTTTTAATTGTGTAACATTACCCAATTTTTTATTTGCTTTTACCAACTTATTTTAAACTGGTAAAAGTTAGTAAACACGTTACATTTAAATCATTTATAAAGTTCTTATATCTCCCTAAATAGCATTGGTAGGGTCCACAGATACCTGTTTAAATGAAACGGTCGTACTAGTTATAGTTTTTTAATAAGCTCTATCCAAACAAGAACATTGTTGGAGTTCAATACTCACCCAATTGGTAATTCGGCATTTTAATTTCACAAGTTCTGACAAAAAAAGAAAAATACCACAATGCCTGCCATGAAACATGAGAGTGTGCACCACGCGCTGTGTCCATTTCTCAAGTTATATAGATATAAACAATATTTAACAATCATTCACACTCATCTTCCCCAACAAGCAAATGACCTCACCCTTTAGATGAACTTTCACACTGGCAACTGCCGTGCGATGCACGAGTTAAAGTACTTAGCAGCAGACCGTCCCTCCCTCCCTCTTCAAAAGGCATTACAATTTACAGCATCGCCCACACAGCTATATATACAGATATATATAGAGCTATACATACAGCTAACTTGCATTCATCCACCAATAGTCTTCCATTTCTTCCTTTCACAACCTAAATAAACAATAAAATAATCCCAATTGATTCCTATACACAATACTTACTATTTATTTTTCATCATCACACATCTTCTCACTGCAACACCCCACAAAAGACAGACATCATCTCCATTCCAACTCTCTGTCTCTCTCTCTCTAGCCATGTCTCCGATCTTGACTTCACAAAGTGTGGCCGTGGCCACCGCCATGGCGGTCTCCGGCACCATCATCGTCCTCGCTCTCCGCCTCCAGAAGTGTTTTCCGGCCACCCAATTCCCCATCAACCCAATCCCCCAGTCCTCCCCACCACCACTCCCTCGATCCTGCATCTCTTCAGGTTTATACACAACTCTAACTTTCTCTCTCTAAATCAGTCGCATGAATTCAATACATATACACATACATGTATCTCTTTGTATATGCTTTTTGATTTTCTGGTTTTGTGGGCGTCTCTGTAGATGGGAAGAAGAGAGAGAGAAAGAAGAAGAGGGTGCACTTTGCAGAGGACGTGGTTGACCCACTTGGGAACAGCGAGGAATTCAGGAGGCAACACAGCAACAGCAATGGTTTTTCTTCAAATTCATCATCAAAGCAGAGAGAGAGAGGGAAAGAAGTCAGAGGAATGCCGGCGAACCGGGTGGCTCTGTACAACGGAATTCTCAGGGACCGTTTGGTTCATCACCGGTTGGCCTATTCCTATTGACTTTGCTGGGTCGTTGATATGTACATTTTGTGTGTACAATTTCTGCTTTACCCTCTAATTTGTACAAATTCTGGGCTTTTTTTCTTTCTTGTTACATGTATTTAGGACTTGGAGGGGTGTTATTTGACCCCAAGTGCTTATTGCAGTTGGGATTGTTCGAGGGCTTTAATATTTTTATTTTTTTCCTTTTTGGGCTTTTTTTTTGTTTTTCGAATTGGGGTTTAATGGATTCTCTTGCAAATGAATTGTACACAAAGTCAATTTCTCTTAAAATTCAGAGAATTTTGTAGAAATTTCAAGGCGTTTTCGTTCTATTCTCTCTCTCTCTCTCTCTCTCTCTCTCTCTCTCAAGATCGATGAGTTGTGGGTGGACAGGGTCAAGCCTGGGGAGCTGAGATTGGTTCAATTCAAATCTGAGGAAGTTAGTGGGAAGAGAGAGGTAAAATCTTTTATTTTATTTTTTATTTTGACTTCATAAATATTAAGGTACAACTAATCGTATTATCAAGAATCTCTTTGGAATCTCTTTGGAATGATGCGATTCAAACAGGGCTGAGTGCAGGGTTTTCAAGGTTAATCCAGATAACAACCCCTGCAACAAAAGAACAGGGGAGAAATGAAAAACAAAAAACATATGATTGTTCTACGCACATGCATACATACGTGTTTATATATATAGAAGTTTGGCCTTCACCTTTCCACAATTTTGGTGCCATAACTCTTTTTTCCTTTATTTTGTTGTTCTTTTGAGCAATGTTCTAACTTCTATTGTCTCCTCAAACCATGTGAGAGGCTTGATTAACAAGTTTATCAAATCAGAACAAGAACAATCGTCACACGTATAAAAAGTAGACATATCAAATCGGGTTATTGTTTCATATATATGTTTTTATAAATTGAACACATATACCATTTGATCTATGGGATAATTTTTCATGGAGTTTCTTGCAAATGCATTTCATGTACTTGATAGGTGTGCCCATGATTTATATACTTTAATACCTCTGCGAAGGACAATCTTTTAGTATAATAGTTGCATGAATGATCATTCTAATTTTGTCACAAGCAAGGAGAAAGTCCAATTTAGTAAGAAAATGATCCAATTTACTACATTATACATAATCCAAAATGATAGTTGTGCATAAAAGACCTAAATACGGCGAGAGTGTTTGAAGTTTTTTCCCTCTTTGAAGAGATGTTTGGTAAAATTGTGTAAGATCAAACCTTAAGCATGAGAAATCTATTTTTGAGTAGAAGAGCAGCCACTTTGTGAATATTATGCCGAAGTTTAGGTTCGATTCTTGAAGTGCCCTCAATTTTAGGAACTAATAGTAGGTGCTTCTCTTTTTAAATAGATTTATAGATACATAATCCCACTACATGTGTATGTATGTATTCTTGTATGTATACATGTATGAACATAACCATGCCAAACAGCATAATGTAAGCCTCCTATTCTCCTAGTACAGAAAGCTAGGGTCAATCATTTGGATTTAATTATTGAGGGGGGCCTGCATATGTGATAGAAGCATCTCATGAATGAAACTTCCAACCCATTCTATTTTTTTTTTCTTCTTTGTTTTGGTAACGAGGACAATTCAAGTGGCCCAACAACGACCTTTTATTATTATTTTTTTCCCAAAATAAGCCCTGGCCTATCAAACCAAAACCTCTGATTGGACACACCTGTCAATCATTCATTGGACAACCCAATGAGGCAAGAAAACATGGGCAACTGGCGACTGAGGTTGTGGAGGGGTTGCTTTTTTGTTGGAATAAAATCCCATATATCACCTGTCTTTGTCTTTATTATTATTATTATTTTTTTTGGGAGCCCATTACGTTTTATTTTTTTTTAGTTTTATTGTTATTTATAGCTCATTTGAATACAGCTTTTAAATAGATTTTTTAGGTTTAACATCTGCCTGTTTTAACTAGTACAAAGTCCAAAAAAAAAAAAAAAAAAAAACAAAAGCCATTTTGAAGCTACTAAAAAACCTAAAGCCAACAACCCATTAAAAGGTGCATCCAAACCAAATGAACTTTAGGTTTTTGTTCTTATTTTCTTTTAACTCTCAAGTGGGCACAAATGCATATTCTAGAATTTCTAAAGGTAGGTTTGTTTGTTGGTTACCCATACCTACTACTCCGAAACATATGGGGTAGGAAAGGCCTAACATAGAGAGGGCTCATATGAGATATCCCTACCATTTATCTTCTCACCGACCCACAACATGTTTGAGTTGTGATTGGACAAGTTCCACATCACACCCAAAAAAAAAAAAGAGTATTGCCCCCAACGCATGACGTACACAAGCCAAACTAGAAATAGGGAGGGTAAAATTGTGAGAAAATAAAGAGGGAATAGGAAAAAAGAACATGAGAAACATAAACTTTCGGTTGATTATGTTTAAGGTAAATATGGTTAATTTTACAGCTTCATAAACAAAGAATCCATAAAATATAGGGTAAGATAGATTGTGAAATACTTACAGAAATTTTCTAAATTTTGTAAAATTTTTAAAAATGATATATTGTCACATTTTTAGAAGAAAATTGTTTAATACACAATCGACTACATCCGGAGCACCGATCTCACAAAATAGGATCTGCCCAAGTAAGGAGGAGGGTTGTGAATAAAATTGTTTATGTTATAACCTGCTGATTTGTTTTAAAAATTATAAAATTTAAAATCAACCGGTCATTTTCTAAGCAAATTTTGTTTTTCTGTTTGTATAATATGAGTTCATTGATTTTGACTGTGGCAATTACAATTGCCTTTCATTTACCCTCTCTATTTTAAATTTTCGTTTGTCCTCCGCCATCATCGAAGCATTTCACAAACTTTGTTCTCATGTGCAAATGATGGATGGATTAAATGGCAGACAGAACACCCAAAATAATGTATTGAATGAAAAATATTCATTCAAAAATTGAAATCTTATTTATAAAAATATCACTGTCAAATTATTCTCATAGAATTTTTTGTTTAAATTTACTGACAAAGTAGCATTTGCCTCTATCAAACACAGACACATCCATGAATAATTTTGAAAGATCTCCGTGATCTTTGCCTTCTGTCTCCCTCGTCCCTTTGCCATTTCGTTACCAGTTACCACATCAAAGTGCAAAAGCAAGACTACAAAAACTGAACTTTCTTCTTATGGTCCATGGACACACATTCCTAGGCATACTGGTGGACCCCAATAGATTCCAGTTGAAATGATCAACACCATAAGATTAACATAGAAAAATGAAAAGAATGGATTTCACCAATTTGGGAGAGGGATGACACAAGTTTTGAAGCCGCGTTTGTTTCGTGGGATATACTTGTGATAACGTAGACAACATTTTTATTTTATATACACCAAATTTAATAATCTCAGAAGGTAAGATAAAACAATTCAGGGAATTAAAAATGGAGGCCAAATTATATGAAACTACGCTCTGCCGAATGTGCAATACTAAGATTTAATATCTGAGATTCTTTATCCTCTTATCCTGTTCCGCAAAACAACTGCATCCCTTATAATTAAAAAGGTTTCTATAATGGAGGTCATATTTCATGAAAAATAGATTTATGGTTATGCCATACAAGTGTGTTATGAAATTTTTTATTCTTGCAGTAAATGTTTACAGAAAACTTAACAGAATAATATGGTAATGATATTTTTATAACAAAGAGACAACATGATTATTTTGTTTTAAAATAAAATATTTTTATTTAATTACATTATTTTGTATAATAATTTTATTTAAATTTTTTGATTGTGTAACATTACTAATGTGATATATACAATTTTAATGCTGGGTTGAGCAAAGCTTAGTTTCGGTTCGTATGTTCCGCTGCGCATTCGTTGTCGTGAATTACGTATGATCCACGTAAGTTCTTTTCGCCAAAATCTAGCAGCCGGCCCCAATAATATGCCATCTTTCATCTCTTGTTGTATGTGTCGAAATGAGAGAGAAAAATGTCCACATTTTGCCTCTTTCTAGAAAAATGTCCACTGACTTGGTAACTTTTTTTAAAAACTTTTTATTTATATGTATTTGATTTTATGTTGTAAATGTATGTATTATCTTCATTGAATTTACTATCTTATAACAAAATAAAAAATTTATAACACTTGAATTTTTTCAACAGAATTTCACCATACCTGCATCACGAGGTGGTGTGGCAATTATGGAGCCATTTTTTTGATTTATAGGTGATTGTAGCTTTGTTGAGGGGTATAGTTTTTTGCAAATAACATTTGTATAGAGGCGGTGCCTATTTGTTGGTGTCTTTTGTATTATTATCTCTTTACTTATCATAGCAAATGAATTATCAATTATGAAACAATTTTATATACGATTCTAGTTTCACCCTCCACTAAACAAAAATCATAGATCCAGCCCTGGTCATAATAGAAATTGTTGGTTTCCTTGGACGTAGGCACAATGCCGAAGCCGAACCATGTAAAATTCATGTGTGCTCTATGATCTTTTATTATTTCTCGTTGGTGTACCGTAATGTATATTTTGAAATTTATTAAAGACAGACTATTGATACACTAATAGTATTAATTTTTTTTTTTTTTACCAAAATACAACATGCCATCATGAATATTTGTATTCTACTATATCTCTTTTGTTGCTTTACATGATTATGTATTGCATTTTGATGCCCAACTTATATAACTATATTTTCCACAATCAATTATGAATTAATACATCAAAATTATACTCTTTTTAAAAAAATTATCTTCCGTTTGATTTGAGGACTCTATCCAACTTTTACGTTTCTTGCAACTTGCAACGGTTTTGAGTACATTTAAGTGTGAACACAACTCAACCAACCACCTAAAGTTTGAAGTTTTTTTTTTTCGGATTCCCGCGAGTTGTTCCATAGCTTTTTTAAAATTATTAGAATGTGATCAAGCCCTCTTAATTCAAAGATGGTCAGCTAAAAGCTTAAAGTTTCATCTCAAATTCTTGCAAAGTATGCAATATAATTAGAAAGTGCAATAAACCTTGGTTGTTTCTATAATCATTTCCGCTAAAGAGTATTATTGCCTTTCAGCACTACAGAGCTATTTGTGTAGAAACTCAAATTCCAAAGAATTTAAATTCTTATCTACTGAACTAATTATTCGGTGGTTGATACTTTATAAATATAATTTATATATAAAAACTGGCACAAAATCACGTAGCAGTGACTTTTTTATAATTATGAGTCTTTTCTAGTAAATGATAAGATCATAGTGTACTACAATATTTTATATAAAAATTCTGTTTACTTAGCATTAACAGTGAAGCATGACACATCCATCCATAATAGGAATATAAAAACCACCACATTAATAAAGCAAGACGACATCTGCAAATCTCATGGTTAGGTGCTTCCTAGATCCAACCCCTGACCTCACCAACCTCATTAACATTTTATAAAGCAAAAAGAAGGTGTTTTAAAAAACATAGGGTTCTATCTAAGTGGTCCATGGTTCTCCATTTAGTCAAAAAAAAATTTGCCATGCTTTTTTGCTCATCTAAAGCAATACAATAGAAAAAGCCACCAATAATGCTTCCCCCATCTTACCTCATCCTCCTTTGGCATTTTGCTTGCATCATGAAGTGAAACAACATTTCCTAGTCAAGGCTAGGCCTAGGTAATCACATTGAAACACCTTCATTAGTTTTATCTAGAACCATGTTTGTTTGTGTTCATCATACCTCATTAAGAAATGGTTAATCATTTTAAAATAGTAAAAGTGCCATCAAAATTGCAATTTTTAGGCGAGGGAGGTGGAAAGCCATGCCTTGCTCTTAAAAATGTAGGGGTTGAATTGCTTGATGATGGTGAAAGGGGGTGATTTGAAGATAAGGATTAGCACGTTAATAAAATTGATTTTAAGTTATTCTTTGTACTACATTAGCGCATATGACGTGCGTTAATAAAATTGATTTTAAGTTATTCTTTGTACTATGAATAATGTTATAATCAGAAAAATTATACATAATTTATGTACATAATAATGTGGCTGAATAAAAATCTTTCACTTTAAATAGAATACTCTTCAAGAAGACTTTTAATTACAAATACTATTACCACATCATTCTGATCGATTTTTCTATACTAATTTTCTGAAAGATATTTGTATATATATGATATTTATAACAGTGAACTATTCCAGCACACTAAACGAGATATTGAATATAAACCCCGGTATGTATTCAAACTACCAAAATAACAAAAGTCAGGCAAGTCAAATATTTTTTGTTTTTTGGCTTTTGGTTTTTGGTTTTTGATTTTTTTTAGCTTATAAAAGCAAAAAAGTTAATTTTTTTTAAACTTTTTTGATTATAAGCTAAAAAAACAAAATAAAAAAAAAAGCTAAAAAAAATTATATCAAGCGGACTCTTAAATTTAAGTTTTTCAATAAGGTGCCACCAAATACATGGGTAAAAATCTTAGCCACTGTAGTATCGTTTTTTTTTTCCCCTTCCCAAATCCCAACTCATGCATCTCCTGGGTGGTCTCTCATAAAAAAATTTTTGTTCATTCTCTGTGTCCATAAATGGGTCAGATGGGCTGGCTAAACGGCCTGCTCATTGCCCATTAATTTAGCGCAATCCATCATTAATAGGCTCATAACACCCGCTCCTCCGGTCGTTCTATTTCCCATTATCTTTTGTATAGTCCATGAACTGCATTTCAAGGCCATCCCAGTCCAGCCCATAAATATGCTTCGTTAAGACTACACACTTCCGACTGCTAGACAATCTGCAATTTAGGCATCACAGCATCAGATCTAGACCTTCAACTTTCAGCCTGTTTGGAACTTGGGAAGAGAAGGGAAATTAAGGAAAAATTTTAAATTTTTGTCCTTTCCTTATTTGATATTATCTAGGATAGAAAGGGAAGGAAAAGAGAAGGGAATGGAGAGAAAAGAGAGGAAAAAAAATATTCACACTCTCTCTCTTTTTGGAAAACCAAACATGGAAGGAAAAAGATTTCCCTTTATTTTCTCTTTTCCTTTCCTTTCTCTTTCCTTCCTTTTCCTTCTCTCTCTCATCACTCGGTACTTCCCATCCGATATATATGTATATATATATATGTATTGTGCATTATATGTATGTATTCGTGCGTGCAGTGACGGTCCCACAAGGGGCAGGCAGGGGCCATGACCCCCTAAGTTTTAAAAAATTACATTAGCTCCAATATAGATTTTTTAATATTTATGATAAAACAGGTAGATTGGCTCTCAAAGTTTGAAAATTTTTTCCTTTGACTCTTTATACTTTTCAGTATTTATAATAAAACAAATATATTGTTCCCCCAAAACTCAAGTAATGTACCTTTACTCACCCAAATCTAAGTAATTTTTGGTTGCCCCTCTAGTCTAAAAGAAAAAATTAGAAAAAAGTAGAGAACTTTATTTTTAATTATCACATCCATTATAATTTTTATTTTCTATATGTTTGATGAATCTCCTAGTATAAAGCTTAAATCTATGTGACAGTGATTGATAGTTGATATAATAGTAACACTAAATATTTTTCCTACATCAGCCCCTTGTCAAATTCCTGGATTCACCATTGCATACGTGTGTATATGTATGTTTCTATATATATATATATATAAATACATCCAGAACAGCATATTTTCCTCGCATTTCTGCTGATGTGTTACCTTTCTGTAGTCTCTCAACCGTCAAATACTAGTGCTTACTATAATTTCATTAAGGCAGCATGCCTCTGAGTAAAATTTTCTCAGTACCGTAACTTTTTGGAATGTTTGAGGGCATAGCATAATCACTGGCTTCTACCATGGAGTGTCCAAAATGGTAGGGCAGGGCAGGGCCTGTTTCCAGATATTTGAACAATGACAATATAGGGATCGCCAAGAGCTGATACAAAATGTAGCACCCCACGATGACAGAGGTACTGAGAAATGTGATTAGTTTGCCACATGACATTTCTAGAAGCACATTTTCTAATCATCCAAATACAATGGAGACTTGTCAAACACGGTCTGAAAGAAAGTTTGCAATTTGCATGAAAAAACTCACAAGTCATGCTTTGATAAAAGGCAAACCCTTTTTTCCCTAGTCGTTAATGAAACTACCATCTCCTTCTTGATGGTGGTGGCTTAGGACCACTTTATAGGAATACAATATGCTGGAAGCTAAACCTGTCTTTCACTCAAAACTATTACATGGGGTTTGGATGACTGCTTATAAGTTATAAGTTAGTTTTAAAAAGTCATTTTTAAAATAATGTTTTTAAAAAAATAATTAAACATAAATAATTTTTTTAAGTCACTTTTTTTGTTATCAGTGATATACAATTCAAAAAAATTATAAGTTAAACTATAAGCTACTAAATAAGCTGGGTCCAAATACTCCCTCCATTTCGTGGGAGATTTTCTATGTACAAGTTGCTACACACTATGCAACGAGCACTAGCAGACTAAAGGGGTCACGGCACCCCAAAACTTTCAAAACTCTATATAGCTACTATAAATTTTTAAGTATTTACTATCACAAGAAATTTTACCTTAGTTTTTACAAAATTTAGAAAATTTTATGTTGACCCCTTAACACAAATACTGGTCCGCCACTATATGCAAGTTAATGAGACTGGGTCATTTTGCTCTTCCAGCTCAGTCAACACTAATAGATACTGTAATATATACGCATGCCTAGCTTGAGAATAAGATAAGCTGCAAGTGTTATTGCAGTTAAAGTTGCATGAGCTTTGAGAGGAATGGATTGGTCTATGAGTAATGTTGTACAATCAAAAAATTTATACATAATTTATTATCTGAATAATGTAATTTAATTCAAAACACAGTGAACTACGGACACATCATTTTGGTGAGATTTTATGTACATATTTTCCGAAATAATAATATTTTTCTAAAACAAAACATTCATCTTAATAGTTCTTAGTTACAAAAATTTCATCACCACCTTATTTGGTGGAATTTTTAATTTGTACGAGTTTTCTTAAAGAATAGCATTTTCTTTAGTTCTATTACCCATCTGAATTTTGTGGGAATTAATGTTAAGTCAATTAAAAGATTCTAAAATGGAAATCAAGAATGGTATAAATTGAAAATGATAACCAATTGAGCTCATTTTTGCAAAAAATGAAGAACGGTTGCATCCCGAAAGTGCTGATCACATATTAAAATTGTACATATCTCTTTCATGTGTTCATTTTGTACTAGTTAAGTCTCTCAGCGGTTAAACAATACAAGGTTGCACATTTTGTTGAAGTTGGTAACATATTTTTACATTCTCAAACATAGACCATTCTTCATTTTTCTCAACATAAAATTGACTAATACCACTTGATTTTGATTCGTTACCAATTTGAAAGAAATAAAATGCCCGATTTTTATTTTGGAATCTTCCAAATGACTTCCTGGAATGATCTCCCTTTCCAGGTTTCTCAATTCTTCATCTAATGTAGCCTTTCATGTGACCTTCCAGTAGCCTCTTCACTTTGCTATATACATGCCCAAGTACCCAAGATGAATTTATTTCTATTGCTTGTGAAATGGCCACAAACCCAGCAAAAAAAAATACCATAATGCTCCTTAGCATCAGTGCTTGAGATTAATCAGACAATTTGAACCAGTAATCAATATTTTTTTTCCTTCTTTTGGTCAACAATCAATATTTATTTCTTTCTTTATGGTCTTGATCAATCAATAAGTAATTAAGCGTTTTGTCAAGTAAACTGTGGAAACACCATCACTATTTTTTCAAGATGCGTCCAATGAAGGAGGGAGTCGCAATGGAATTGTTGTAAAATTAATGATCTCAGCATCATTACATGTTGATGGGTGACGAAAGAACCCACCGGCCAGTGATTAGGCCTTAATTAAGGTAATCTCCAATAAGGTTTAAGAATAGTAGACGACCTAGACGTGGAGTAGGTGGTTCCTATAGCATTTCTAGAGGCATATTGCCAAACTGTTAGTATTTGGGTCGGGTTCAAGCATTCATTGGCATGCCCAAAATCTGAACCCGTGACCCATGGGTGGAGTTATAGTAAGTACCACAAACTTCCTTACATAAGTGAATGGTTAACACCCATATACGTGGATATGAATATAAAGATTGTGTATAACGAGATGTGTGTCATCTATCCATGTACTCTAGAAGAAAACCTCTCCCACATAAAATTGTGAGTGCACTTGAATTACGATATATGTAAGTACAGTTGACTCCATGGGGATTTGATTATATTTCAGTATTTATAGGACAGTTTGTAATATGGCACGACATCTTTGGGTTGAGATCTTGGGTCCTCGTCATGTTTGACACCCAAAAGATATATCCGAGTCCGCTTCAACAATTATACATATTCTGCACAAACAAAGGCTGAAAGAAATTTGCAATAAGAAAAAGCTTTCCAAACATACTTTGATCGATAATCGTGGACCTCGTGCCACTCTTTTTTCCTCGTAGTTTTACCCCGTAGCTTGGTTGGTGGTTCTGGTCAAGAGATGATTGTTTATTAGGAGTTCTAAAGTGGAGCCAATACTGACAATTATTCAAGTTGGAGTAGCAGGCTCGCAGCACTATAAAGGGAGGAGCTAGACTAATACTCTAAACATCTCTCAATCCTTAATCCTTTCAAATAACTTAAAAAGAAGAAGACCAAGAAAATGGGGCGATCGATATTTTTGTTCCTGTTCCTCTGCTATATCTTGCAATCTGATGGTGTTTCTCCAACTCCCTCTTCTTCTTCTTCTTCTTCAAGTTATTTGTGTCCTCATGACCAGAGGTCAGCGTTGCTGCAACTTAAGCGTGCCTTCACTGTAAACAGTGAGGCTTCTTTCGGGTGCGATTCAGCTTATCCAAAGACGGTGTCTTGGAATGAGAGTGCCGCTGATTACTGTTCGTGGGATGGGGTGACTTGTGATGTCTTGACGGGTCACGTGATTGAGCTCGACCTCAGTTGTAGTCAGCTCTATGGGACCATCCACCCCAATAGCAGCCTCTTCCGACTCTCTCACCTCCAGCGGCTCAATCTCGCCTACAATGACTTCAATTACTCCCGCATTTCATCTGCCTTTGGTCAGTTTATAAATTTGACTCATCTCAACCTCTTTTATTCTAGTTTTTCAGGCTTAGTCCCATCAGAAATCTCCCACTTATCCAAACTGGTTTCACTCGGTCTCTCTACCTGGGAAGGACTATTAAGGCTTGAACCACAGAATTTCAAAATGTTGCTAAAAAACCTAACCCATTTAGAAGAGTTTTTCCTTTTCCAAGTAGACATATCTTCAGTTTTACCCAATTCCTTGATGAATTTATCTTTTTTAACGAGTCTTGACCTTAGCCAGACCAGATTGCACGGGAGCTTACCAGATGACATTTTTCAGCTTCCAAATTTGCAAGATCTATATTTAGAAGGTAACGATGATCTCACTGGTAATTTACCCAGGGTAAACTGGAGTAGCAGTAGTTCCCTTAGAGAGTTAGATCTATCAAAAACCAGTTTATCTGGAGAACTACCTGATTCAATTGGCTCTCTCAAATCCTTGAGTTACATGCGTCTCTCATATTGTTTGTTGTTAGGATCCATTCCTAAATCAATTGGAAACCTTACCCAGATCACACAGTTACACTTGTTGGGAAACAAT
Organism: Euryodendron excelsum; assembly: GCA_033060915.1. NCBI lineage: Eukaryota > Viridiplantae > Streptophyta > Magnoliopsida > Ericales > Pentaphylacaceae > Euryodendron > Euryodendron excelsum. The sequence goes on along the minus strand of CM065393.1, from coordinate 30,938,810 downwards.
TTCAATGGCCAAGTCCCATCTACTCTCTCAAGTCTTAAGCAACTCACTAAATTGAGTCTTTCCAGCAACAATCTCGAAGGGAAAATTCCCGATGCTTTTGGTAAGCTCATAAAGCTAGAGTTTTTAGCACTTGGAGATAACAATTTCAATGGCCAATTCCCACATTTCGTCGCCAACTTGACCCAACTTGTCTATTTAAACATTTCTGATAATGCACTCACTGGTCCTATTCTCTTCAACATAAGTGGGCTTCCATCATTGGTAGACTTAGACCTGAGTTTTAATCGACTGACTGGCCAAATTCATGAGTTCCACCATACATCTGCATTGAAGAGTCTTGTGTTGAGTAATAATAAACTACATGGCCCCATTCCACAGTCAATTTCAAAACTTGTAAACCTAACATGGCTCTACCTTTCATCAAATAATTTGAGTGGTGTTGTGGAACTACACATATTCTCAAACCTCACAGAACTTGAGTACCTTGATCTTTCTCAAAATAATCTATCAGTAAACTCTGGCATCAATTCCTACACAACCTGGCCTAACCTTTTGTCACTGTGTTTTTCCTCATGCACTATGAAAGAGTTCCCAGATTTCTTAAGAAACTCGAAGAATCTCCAAGTGCTAGATCTTTCCCACAACAATATTCATGGCCAGATCCCAAAATGGGTTGGTGAGGCTTCATTTATTTTCTTGGATCTTTCTCATAACTTTTTTCAAGGACCGCTCCCAATTCCTCCACTATCCACATTGTACTTTTTGGTCTCTCACAACAAAATCAGAGGTGAAGTCCCTTCATCTATTTGCAATTTGAGTTCCCTTAACATTCTTGATTTGTCAGATAACAACTTAAGTGGTGCAATTCCACAATGTTTGGGAAACTTCAGCAATTTTCTGTCGGTGTTAGATCTACGGATGAATGTCTTTCATGGGACTATTCCAATGACATTTGCAAAGGGGAATCGGTTGAGGAATCTTGATTTCAATGGCAATCGTTTGGAAGGACCAGTGCCTAGATCCTTAACCAGCTGTAAATGCTTGGAAGTTTTAGACCTTGGGAACAACGAGATAAATGATACATTCCCCAATTGGTTGGGGACTCTTCCAGAGTTGCAGGTTCTTGTCTTGCGGTCCAATAGATTTCATGGTTCTATAGGCACTACAAGGACTGTAGCTCCCTTCCCTAAGCTTCGAATCTTCGACCTCTCTCACAATGAGTTCATTGGCCTTCTGCCAACAAGATATTTTCAAAATTTCAAAGCCATTAGGAATATGGATCAAACTAAAATGGACTTGAAATATATGGGGCAAAGCTATTATCGAGACTCTGTGGAGCTTGTCATAAAGGGGGTGCTGATTGAATTAGTGAATATTCTAACCATCTTCACAACAATCGACTTCTCAGACAACCAATTCAAAGGAGAGATTCCAAATGTCATTGGAAGGCTACATGCACTTCGATTGCTTAATTTATCTCATAATAACCTTATGAGTCATATTCCATCGTCGTTGGGAAATCTAAGAATGCTTGAATCGTTAGACCTTTCTTCAAACCAATTCACTGGGGAGATTCCAAGAAAACTCACAATTCTAACATTTCTTGCAGTTCTAAACCTTTCAAATAATCATCTAGTTGGATCCATTCCTCGAAGCACACAATTGGATACATTTCAGAATGACTCATATGCTGGGAACTTGGGATTATGTGGATTTCCATTGTCCAAGGAATGTGGAGATAATGAGGGGCAGTCTCATCCAGCAATGGAATTGCAACAAGAAGATTATTCAGATTTTGAAAGTGGATTTATTTGGAAAGTTGTGCTAATGGGATATGGATGTGGAACGGTAATTGGATTAGTTATGGGATATCTTATGTTCTTAACTGGGAGACCAAAATGGTTTGTAAGAATTGTTGAAGAAAAAAAATTTAAGAAGGTGAAAAGGTCCAAGCAGATTGGTTACAAACATGGTGGGAGAAGAAATAAGCATGCATAGACGGCATTTTGAGGTAAGTGATGCTGATTCTTTTAGTGTTGTTCTATTAATCACGATTCTTATTTATAATACAGTATTAAAAGTGAATGGTATTTCTAGCATATTATCTAGCCTTATATATTCTACTAGGATTTTCATGATTCTCATTTGGCAGATTGGAAGCTATGCAAGGTTCTTCAATATGATTCAACAGGTATTTCATTGTAGGAGTCTCTCCATGGCCTCAGAACGGATGTTTCTCCTACCTCAATTTGAAATAAACAATTTGCTAATGTCTTTGAGAATAGCTTGAATTCTCGTCATCATGCGAAGAGGATCAAATTAGCCATGCTTGTACATAGTCCATCTGCCTAGTTTCTGGTTTTAACTAGTTGTATGCCACTCTTCTATTTTGCAAAATTGTGGACTCCACAAAGGCATGGACATCGACATTGAAATGCTCGCGGTTCTTACCGTCTTTGTCATGTGTCCTTCGTTATGGCTTATGAGTCTAGCTGTGAATCTAGGAACTGCTTTGTGTCTCTGTCCCATGTTTTAATGTCCTATATATCTTGGCTCTCGTCTTTGTCTTGTTTGTTTTGCATTTAGGTCAACTTGGGGTTCACATATGTATGCGTTCTTATGTTCTTGTATATTCTCTCTCTCTCATTGTTGTACTTCTTTTATGATGCAATGAAATGATGTTATTTTCTTGGAAAAAAAAGAAGAAGAAATGCTTAATTGATTGCAATTGAACCAAATCAACAATTTATGCTGATTGGTAATTGAAAAATTATCATATTATTTTTTAATACTATTTTCATAAGGAAATAAGCTTTGTATTGGTGATCAGCCCACTTAAAAATTGTGTTTAGTTAGTTGCTTGGGCATTTACTTTTAACATGCAATTCATGCACTTGCATGAATCGGATAAAATAATTAAAGAACAAATCCAAAATTTTTCGCATTTGATATCAGAAGCGGTTATCTCTTTGAAATTTTTTTAATAAAATCTTTCCAAGTGTGATCCAGTAAAATTCTTAATATATGGATTTACCACGAGAGGGTGCTTCAACATAGAGACCTCTACCTTCGGATTCAATTGTGCATATTGGAAAGGATGCATAAGAAGGAATTAAAAAAAGTCTCTATACTACAGCAGAATTATTTGCATGCATGTGCCGAGACCAACAAAGAATTTGAGGAAAAGATATCCGAACTTAAACTTGACTTGTCTAAATCTGATGAGAATTTTTGAGGAGCTCAATGCTGGTTTTATGAAATTTAATGACGAGTGAGCAGTTGCATGCATAAAAAATAAAAAATAAAAAAAAAGGATGTTACATCGTACTTTGTCTGTTAATGCATCGATCGCTACATATGCACATGCTGAGCAAAAGCCTAAAGCCAATGTTGTCAAGTTTATACCATACCCCATTATTAAGGTGTCAAGGGACACGTCGGACGAATTAATGCACTGCATTGCCCGGATGCCCCCATTAATCTCACAAAGCCCTCATTATTCGGCCACCCTTTTCAGTCCTCTCTTCAAAATCCAAGTCCCAGCCATCTATTCCAATATCAAAATTATACATGTTCAATTAAATAATTTTATCCATTCAATATTCCATTTATTATTAAAAATAACATATTCAAATTTGGTCATTCATCGTTTAACTTTTCCATTATCTTTTCCATTATCTATATCTTGGTCCTCGCTTTCATTATTTAAATTTTCCATTATTTAAAGTATGATGGACTTTAAATAAGCCCAAAAACCCTAGCGGCGCAATTCCTGAACTCCATCGATATCCCTCGAAATTCCCTTCATCA